>JACDJE010000245.1:243230-417530 GCA_016647715.1 Pavo muticus
GCAGCCCGCAGTAAACGCACTCGGCAACTCCGCCAGCCCCGCGCCCGCCGCCACCCCGCCGGGACCTGGCTCGGCTGCCAAACCCGCGGGCGTCGCCAAGCCGGGCGCTGCCCTCCCCGCCGCTTCGCAGGCGCTGTCGCCGCGGCCCGCGCTGGGTGCCGCCCCGAGGCTGGTGGCCCCGCAGCTGATCGTCAGGCCGCCGCAGCAGACCACCATCCAGCTGCCGCCGGGCTTCACCATCCCGCCCGGTAAGTGGGGCGGGCGCGCGGCTCTCTGCTCGGCCTTTCTCTGACGGAGGTTTTTCAGAGTTGGCGTTTTCCCGCTGCTCGGCGTGCTGGGAGCCAAAGGACAGGCACCTGTCTGAGGGCGAGTTCTGGCCGACTGGCTGGCATGAGCGAGGATGTAGTTGGCTCAGGGCACTTTGCTGCTGGTGCAGAGTAGTTGTGCCTCTTGTTTGGCGAGTATTTGTTTCCTCTTGTTGGGAGAGTGGTGGTCACGGTAAGTTATTTTGTAACGGTGTAAAAACAGCTGTGCACCAGAACAATCTGGAATGTGTTACCGGGAATCATGTCTCTCTCGAAGCGCTCTGCAATCTGCTATACTCTTGATATGGAGAAAAGTTTTCTGTTTTCAGGGAGCGCCTTCTGATGGGCGACCATTCAGGTGACCGTATCCACACTACGCGGTCTGATTTAATGTAAAGTTCCTCCTTTTGGTGTGTGTGACTGTGTCACTCCTTGCTGGGTATGCACAGCCTTGCCATCACTGGATTTTGTTTCCAACCCTGAAGTTTCCAACCCGTGTCCTGCTTCTTCTCCTCTTAGTTTCTTGGTGTTGTTTTTTAAAATGCAAGTTTAGCTGATGAATCAAAGCAGCATCTCCCCATCCCGTTAATTCCTACTTCACCACGTACTACTGCTTTACCTAAACGTTTCCAGGGTCGCAGTCTGTGCTCCCATTTTTACATTACAACGTTGCAAAAAGTTGCTAAGTTTGTTACAGATCTAGGAGATGAGTTGACATTTAAACTTTTTTTTCTTTTTTTCTTTTTTTTTCTATTGATGTCAACAGTGTAATACTACCTGGAGATACTGCTGCAATCGGAAATAATTTATTTCTTTCACCATGTTTCTTTTAATAGCTGTTTTTTGTTAGCTAGGATAAATAGAGCAAAATGCAATAGAAGTGTGCTTCTGGGTGTGCTTTAGTAGCTGTGTATTTGACTGCAGTTTATGAAACTCCTGCTCGAAATTCTGATGCCCCAACTGGATGAAGCTCAGTGGTTTCATGGAGCCCTGACTAACTCAAAAGTAGTAAGGGGTTAGTTTGAAATTTGTGGATATATTCCAATTATATTGGTGGCTTTAGCTATTGATTTCACGTTTTTAATATGCCTGATAAATACTAAATACCTGTGATAAGTTGTATCATGACTTTGTATACAGTTTCTGCAGCTTATTGCCTTTGTTCTGCTGTGTGATTTTTAAATAGAAGGAGAAAACAGAGCCCTTGAAAGCAATCTTGTCAGAGGTTTAGAGACAGTGCTGGAAATAATAGTGTGGAAAATGTATCAGCTGAGTTTAATTTTATTACTAGATAGCTTGAAATCCATTAAATTTGCATTAGCAGGAGGATAGCATGTTCTAGGGATAAGAGTAATTCAGAAAATAATTGTTATTTTTGATTAATTACTCTTTAAGTTTGTGCATCGTTATTAACTGATATTGAAACTCTCACATTGTGATCTTCTGCCTAACGCAGAAGTTTAGAATGAGTTTATTTTAGCACGTAATACTGATTAGCATATAATAACTAGCACCACTTCTAGCACTTCATACCAGCTCGCTAGTTGGACCTTTTCATGGCTGGCAATAAGGAAAAATTAATCTCCGTGTTTAACTCATTTCTAAGAATCTGACCGCTTCCCACATGCTGCAAAATAAAAGAATTTTCAAGTCCTCAAAGCTGGATTAAAGTATGAAGTTGCTGCACGAACATGTATGTGTCTGTAGAAGTAGTTATAGCTGCAACTTTTATTGAAACCACGTGGCACGCGTTGCAATTAATTTGTCCATTCTGCTCATTTTTTTAAAATTCAGATCGAATTTTACAAGGTTGAAAAAGTAATTAACAATGCAGATGTGAATTGGTGTCATGCCAATAGAACGTGTAGTTTTTTAATGTGTGGTAGGCATTATCCTACGAGGATTTTTGTATTAGGGTCACAACACTCAGAGGAATGGTGTCTGTGCCGCACATTGGAGCGGTGTATTAATATCTGTTTGTCCAGAACAGCAGGTATCAAATGCATCATCTGCATACGGGGCTTTCTACAAACCATCAGGTCTGGTGCCAGAAGGGCTGATGCACCTAGAAAGTTACCTTTTTAAGAGTTGTTGCTGTTGTTGAACTCTTCTTTTAAAAGTTACTCATCAGGCTTTGAGAGAGGTGTGATCGTATCCTTTGGATGAGGTCCTCGCAGGAGCTCTGTATGCTTTTTACCTTCAAACTCGATTCCCACAGCTCTTCAGTTCATAGTGGCAGGAATGTGTTTTCTGTTTGTGATTTTTGTAGTGAAGGTGGCTGGGAGCGCCCAGGACTCGGTGAGTGAGGGCTTCTATTGCAGCTGCAGTTCAATTGTGTTCATCATGGGACTGGGCTCTGTGTCTCTATGTCAGAGACTGAAAGAAAGGTATAGACTGCTTCTGAATTTGGTTACTTTCTGGATATAATAGTGCTCAATATGTTTCAAAATCTGTTTAGTTTGTTTGTTTGTTTCTGGGAAGCTAATACTTAGAAGTGAGTATATGTTTTTACCTTCTTTATTTTCCCTTGCAAAGTTATAAAATACGTATGAAGAAATCTGTACCTACAGATAAGTAGCAGGAACAATGTCTCCTGGCTCTGTTGTCAACAGAGCGAAAGAGATTTCCTAGACCCTGAAAGACCTGTTCCTTTTTGATGGTACATTGTATCCTACTTGCATCTACGTTAGATTATTGGAATGTATTCTGAGACTAACTTGAAAATTCTTTTTAAATAATATATCTGGAGAATGGCTTCTTAGTTCTGACTGAACTAGAAAAAGCACATTACATGCTTGCAATGATCTTGAATAAGTATAAAGGTCCAGGTGATCCAGGGGCCAGCTGAGCCGCTGGGAGCTCCTTTTTGACCTGCTGATAGTGGAAAAGCAGGACAGTTACACAAAGGGCAAGTCTGGATGGCACCGACTGGAAGTGTAGAAAGGCCTTTATTTGTGAAGCGTGTTATGAGAAAACAAAAGTATTTTCATTTACACCTGGAAAGTAGTCTGTTCATTTAAAACAATTCCTTGGAATTTTCATCAAATACCCGTGCTTCTAATTGTGTTGGGCCTCTGGGTGTGACAGTATTTTTTTTTCATGCCCAAACCTCCCAGTACAGTGATGGTAGGTGCCGAATAAATTCATGTGTCAGTGCTCAAACATTAACTAGATCTCAAATGTTCTATACTCAGAAATGTGTCTGGCTTCATGTTTGCATCTACAAGTTCCCTAACGCTGTTGTTTTAGTAAAGCTCTCGTGTCATTGTCCCTGGTATGTTCAAACTGAATGTTGTTCTCAGCAACTAGACCGTTGTCATAGTTTACTTTAATGACTATTTCTTTCAAGTTATATTCTCCAAACCTTAGCTACACTTCTATGCATCACTGCACAAGTATATGCTAAAGTTACCATTTGTTTTGGTCACCATAAATTATAGGTGTTTGAATTTCAAACTAACTTGAGTAGTTTTTGTCTGCTGGTGGGAGCTCCTTTTCTTCACTGGAGTAAAATCTCATATTACACCCCAGTAAAGAGAAAGATACGGATGAATTAAAAGGACAGTGATATTGTTGTTTCTATGCTATATTTCATAGTTATGAGATTCTTTATAATTTGTCATGTTATTCTTTATTCTATAGTTATTGTCACTTTATTCTCACTAGGGATGGTCTTGGTGCGCACGGATGCTGGACAACTTGTGATGGTGCCTCAGCAGGCTCTAGCCCAGGCGCAGATGCAGGCTCAAGTTCAGACACAGGGACAAGGTCCTACCAGCATTTCGCCTCGACTTCCAGTGCCCACAAGCGGCCCAGTTTTTCGCCTAACAACAACTCAGGTACATCTGGCTTGATTTCACCTTGCTTTTGTGTGTTTCGTTCTCCTCTGTCTTGTACGTTATCAGTTCTTTGACAGACGTGCTTCCCACACACACACTTTTTTTTTTTACCTGACAACCAGGAAATACTTTTTCAAATACAGTTTATTTTCAGTGGCTTGAATTTTTTATTTGTTTGTTTGTTTTTTTAATTTCAGAAAAATCTTCTTTGTAGGTTTTCTTGAGCCTTTTCGGGCTGTGAGTTCATTGGAGGTCAGAAGGCTCAGTCTTAGACAGAAATTGGTTTGGAATGTCTGCCACTGACTTTGTTCCCTCTCTGAGTCACTGTGATATTCCAGCACGGTGAATGGATGTACGTGATCACTAGATTTCACTAGAAATTAGAAAAGAAAAAGCAAAGCACGTTCTATGCCAGAATTCCCAGTAGTTAAATTTCTGTAGTATACTTTATTCGGAAGAAAGATTTGATTCCTTTGATTCACTTCTGGGTGTGATTGGCCTGCCCTTAAAGTTTTGTCTGTGTTTTGACTACATTTACTCTATTTTAGTATGGATTGACAGGACACTGTGCTTTTCTATCCCAGACTCTTTCAGTGGAGAGTATTGATTTCTACTCAGAACTGTTTTATTTTCAAGGATGAAAGTGTGGAGTTTGTCTATTTATTTATTTTAAATTACTTTGTAAACTTTTTTGGTTTAAAATTCTGTAAGGATGCTGTTCAGCTTCAGACTATGTATGGCCAGTGCTTAACTATCCTACTAAAATGTAGAGGCAAACATCTTCAGATGTATAGGGCTGTTGTGCTATGATAATTACAGACAGAATGAAAGGTAGCGTTGCCTAAGTTCTTTGTTTATAAAAGAGATAGATAACCCTGAATGAAATGAGGTGAAAGATATGCCTTTATAATTTTTGATTGCTTGTTGTGTAGCTTGCTTTGAAATATCTTGAATGTGTATTCTCCTGGGTTAATATTTGATTGCTGTCCCATTATATGCTTCGTGTTTTACATCATGTTGGTAGTTTAAAAGATTGTTTAGTTAAAAACTAAAAGCAATGGTAAACTTTTCAGAAGAGAAGGAAGCCAGAATAGTTTTGCATAATTGAAAATGAGGTAATCTCATTTTCAAGTTTTAGATGTAAGTGTAAAAGGAGTATTGTGCAGCTCAACAGAATGTATCTCAAGAAGAACATAAAAGTCTGGAAACATTTGAAGAACTTTGTGCTGTCAGAAAAAAGGGTAAGCACAGTATTAGAAGGAATATTGTAAAAGAGCTCTGCAGAAAAGGCAGCTGGTTAATATCTAAATTTGTGATATCTGGAAGGCTAAGAAGATTTGTAAAAATCCTTCAGAGATAAATAGGAGATGTCAGGAAAATAAACACAGCGACAAGCCTATATTGATTTCTAGGTTTTTTTTTAATTAATTTGACACAAAGAAAAATCTGGACAATGTTCGTTATTTAGTTTGTATGCCTGTCATTGGTTGTTTGCTTTCTTGGTTTGTTTGTTTGCTTTTAAAATAAATGCATCACTTCTTTATTATTGACTACGATAGAATACATAGCACACGCTCTAGCAACGGATTCTGAGTATATAGCATAAATGCATAACAGATCATGGGGTGGGACTGCACCAAGAATATGACCTCAGTCTGTTAAAATGAGTTAGGTTTAGTTGGTTTGGTTTCACACTGTAAGTTTTCGTGCAGCTTTAATCGCTGTGGCCAGCATTCAGAATTAAAATTCAGAGTGGAAACATTCATAGGAAATTACATATTAACAAATAGTCTGTTATTTGAGAACAATGAGTACATCTTTATTGTACATTGAATCTTATGACAAAAATACAGTTCTGCTTGGCTGCATGTGTTCAGTCTTTATTAGAAGACTGGAATTTGTATGTGTGCACAGCAGATGTTGGGAGTTGATCATATTGGCCTCAGGCAGGTGTTCTCCAGTTATATGAAGCTTTTAAGATTGTGGAAATAGTGTAATCTGACTTGCTGGGTTTTTGTAAAAATGAAGCTCTGAGGATACTGCATGTTCATGGGGTGGTAGAGATGCTAAAAATCTAAGGGAGCTAGTTCTAGTATTAGGATGATGTAGTTGTTTTTCTGCAGGATTCTGACCAGCTAGATAACCTGCAGTTATTTCTTTGTACTTATTAGTGTTAATTAACAGCTTGAGAATACAGGCCAGCAAAGCCTTAGGAAGGGTAAATGCCTTACAGCATACAATAGTTTGGGTATTTTTAAGGTGGTGGGATTCGAATCATGATATTGTAGCCAGTCAGGATTCATCTGCTTTGAGAGACCTTTGTAGTCACTGCCCAGGCAGTTCTGCGTTTATTTGTTGTCGTTAAGAAAGATAAGAAATATTTAACAATGTCCCTCAAAAATACACCTTTTTGTACATTAATGAACCTGTGGTGTGTCGACTCTTTGATTTTTACAGTGCTTATTGTATATATGTTTGACCTTGAAATGTAATTTGAAGATAATGGCTTGAGGAATTTTAAAGCCACATTGTAAACATTTAAATTCAGAGGTTTTGTCATATCAGAACTAGATATTAGACTTTCGTTTGGTCAGGTGGAAGTTTATGACTAGAAGTTTTTGGAGGCAATGTCCAGTGATAGATACTATGCTAAGCTTTTGGAAGTGTCAGTTCTTTGAGTAGTCATTCTGGTCAGCCAAGAAAAGGGACGAAGCACTGAAATGCAGAGAATTGTATGTACTGAAAAAGAATTCATCCAGTGAGTTCGTAGTCAAAGTTTTTTCTAGGATATCGGATCTTCCTACAAAGAATGTATTGGTCAGTGTCTGCTTCATAGCTCCTCTGTTTGCTTTACTTCAGTTTGTACTAATTGCTAGCCAGTGTCAAATACCAGCTCAGTAATTGTTTTCAGTGTCACTGATGTAATCTCTATATACACTTTAAATAATTATGTTAAGAAAGTATGTTATGAGCTACATGGTTAGATGTAAAATAAGGGTTATTAAATTATCTCACAAAGAAATCGTAAAATCTGGTAGTTAGCTTTGGCAACTCATTGAGTGCTGAGTGAGAGCTGTAGAATATAGAAGGAATGACTTGAACAATAACAAGAAAGATGGTCTGCAAAACTGACAGAGTGTGCCTCTAAAACTGAAAGCTGTGAATCTCTTTCCTCTCAAAAAAAAAAGTGTGGGGAATAAAAAATATTTTAAGTGTTCTGAAATCGAATTGACTTAATCAATACGTACAGCTATACAGACTCTAGGGTACGTCTTTAGCCTGCTAATATAGCAAGATTTTCTTCCTGTATCCCAGGACCATTGTTTGATAGATCTTCTCCCCACTGTTTGGGAGGGAAAATTCCTGTGACTTCAGCAGCTGTGCTTACATCCAGGATGGTGTGTGAGGAAAGAGCCAACTTTCTGTAGGAGCAGCAGAAGAAAGCATAGTTTAATTTCCCCCAGGACTTAGCGTATGAGCTTAGCATAACTCTTTCCTTTGATTAAAAACAAGCGCGTGTTGCCTTGCTGAAGGTTCAGAGCTCAAATATCTCCATATAAGAGTATTTTCCTCACGGGGTAGAAAAGTATGTATTGTGATTGCAGTGTCAAACAGAAACGTTCAGGAAAATTGAGACACATAAATTCCCATTCATCCTATGGTAATCTCTTCTTTAACTGTGCAGTGAGTTACAGTCTTTGTGTGATAAATGTACAAAGATAAAAGCATCAGCTAGACCAAGCACACCATTACTGCAATTACTGTAGCGCTGCAAACTTAAATTTGGTGTTTCTTTCTTTGGGGTGCTTGGCTTTCCTATTTAAGTTACTTCTTTTGATTACAGTACCTTGATTCGATTTCTGCTAAAATTCTGGAAACCGACGAATCGGATAAGCAAGTACCTTGTAGGAGAGGACTCAGTTCTGATTAGTTCAATGCAGGGCTGAAAGGCTGTCAAGCAATGTTTGGAAGGCAGTCAGAAGTAGTGGAATGGATTCAGGCTGAAGAATCAGCATTTGAAAATAACAGAATGGTACAGATAACAGAGAAAGCAGCTGTAGAGACAAGTACCTGTAATATGAAGATACGTGTAATATTTCAATCATCTTCTGAATTTGCTTCTGTGTGGTTTCTTTAAGTAAAATATTCAAGAAAAGCTTGAATACATACAGCTGTACATTAAAATAATTTCAGTTTAGATAAGTAGTAAGGTTGTAGATGATTGTGAGAGGGATAATAACTACAGCTAACTGCGCTTGTTGTTTTATGTCCGAATATTCAGATCTAGAAGAACAAAGCATTTTTGGTTTAGGAATACAATTCATCTTGTAGGTGTAGCTAGCAGAACCTACTCTTTTTAAAATGTCTCATGTTTTACCAGGAAGAACTTACTCTTATGAAGGATTATTATGAACTTTTGAAGCATTAAGAAGTTACACTGTGAATACTTTCTCACTGATAATGCTTGTTTGAAAAAAACATTTAAAATAATAAATGTATAGTGAATATTGGTTTGAATGAACAGTGCATAATTTTCTTTGAATTTTTTATTTCTACACGTTTGTTTCAGTTTCCTTTTGGTTTTGATCAAAATTATTTTTTCCTGCATATCGAATCATTAACATTGGCAAAACTGCACATGCTGTTCGACCTCAGTTAAAGCAGAATGTGTAAAGAATGAGCTATTATTTGATGGAACTTCAGTTATCTTAGAAAAAAGTTTGTTCTGGAGTCTTCTACTACAAGTAGATCAAAAAAGCACGGGTTTACTTGCATCACCATATACTTCAGAGATGAAGAGTTTTGGAATAATTATTGAGTTTGTGTTACACTTCTGCCTCTATATCTTGTTTGGAAGCCTGTGCTTGAAAAATTATGAAAAATGAGTAGGTGCTGCCATCTAGTTTTTCTCTGGTGAGTTTCTTTTGTTTATTTACACTTTTCATTTGTGCAGTTGGTTTTTCATGCTTTTGATGTGGCACATACTTGTTTGCTGGTTTTCAGGACTGTAATACCCCGTTAGTTTTATTTTCATAACCAGAAAGGAGAAACATAAATTTTTCAATTAAAATTATTTGAAGTTAGTTACAAAATTAAAGTTCTCCTGGACAGCAAGAAGAAAGAAGTAGGCATCATACAGAGAAGAGCAGTGTTAAGCAGCAGCTTGGCCTTCACCATCCTAAGTTCTCAAATTGTTGATGTTTGAGAAGCTCTTCTCGCTAAAGCTGAGCCTTTCACGTCTGAGATAGTTCTGAGGATACACTTTGCCTGTATTTGTATTTCTCTGTTTTACAATTTTGACATATTTTTTCTGGTTTGTGTATTTATTTTTTCTGTTTTTCACATCCTTACTGCTTTCCTGATAAATGCTTATTTTACTTCTTCTAAGTAAATTGTAAGCAAGTTGAGAAATCTTTGTTGTTTCCTGAACTGCATTAACTTTGTTATCAAATTAGCTATCCCATAGTATTTTTGTATAGACAGTTCTGAGGCGTGTTCCTCTCATACAGTATTCTGGAAAAGCAGTTTGTGTTAGCAGGGCAGGTAGGCTGAAATGCCAATGTCTTGGCTGTGCTTCAACCACAAACCATTTTCCTTCCACGCATTCTGCTGTTTACCTTTCTGTAGTGTTAACATACAATTTTTCAACTTAAAGTATCATGCCTACAGAACTCCCAAACATTAGTAAGTCTTTAAAATTAAGCTTGCGAAGATTAGGAAATGCTGAATTCCTGAGCAGTGCAGTAGTGGCTCCCATGTGCGTGTACTTTATACTATGTGATCATGTTACTATTTTTCTTAATTTCTAAAATGTGTAGGTTCAACAACCTTGTGAAGAATTATGTGGTATTTTCTTCCTCAGCTGTTCAGTGCATTGCTTCAGGCTTATTTGCTGCTTAGTTTCTAAGCATCTTTTTGAAGTGAGTATTAACAACTAAACAGGGTTTCTTTTGCAATGCTTACCCCTGCAATAACTTTCTCAACAATACAGTCGAGGGGATTATTAGCCTATTTTATAAGTAGAAAATAAAGATATTAAGTGAATAATTAAATATACTGGTTAACTTTCTGTGTTTGTTTTGACTTCATTGTCCCCAGTTGCAGCCATGACCACACCAAGTCACTAACACTCCGCTTTTCAAGTTGTGCACTCATAAGTGTATGGCATAGGAGTATTCACGTTAGGTTATCTGTATTTGCATGCAATAGAATATTTGTGCAGCAGCACAAACACTGTGCCATTGAGGCAGGAGTGGAATCTAACTTTAGGACCAAAATTTATGTACCTCTTACCCACCAGATTCTTTGGTTTGCTGTGCCTCTCCTCATGCCCTACTTACCTTTTGTGTTTTTCTTTCTTTCCTTCTTTCTTTTTCTTTCTTTTTTCCTTTAAATGCACTCCAGCAGTGGTGTCAGGTGAGGCCTGTGTCCCTTAGTAGTGTTCCTGAACACTTACACCCCGAGTGTACATCAGTAGGTGGTACTGTGGTACAGCATACTGCTATACCACCAACTTGTTTCCAGCGGCTTAGTGACATCAGTGTACTAACCTGTGGCAGTTTCAATGACCTTGATTTTAAAAAGCTGTGAGTACACAAAGTAATCCCCAAAGTTTGTGTAGTCCTGCCTTAGCAGTGACAAATATTTCCTGTGTATTTCAATGTAGTTGTTCCATATTCATGTGGCCTGCTTTTTCAAATGCACCCTTTTGAATATTCTTTCAAATATAACAGCAGCTCATTTGGGCACAGCAGGTACAAAGCAGTTTGCTCCTGTTTATGCCCCGATCTTTGCCTTGCTACTTATGCGTCCAGAGAGCTGGTGAGAAGGTCTATATAGGAAAGTTAAGGTGTAGTTATTGAAGGAGTGAATTTACAGTACACAGAGTAATTCCACACTGGCTCCTTCCGTGAATGATTACAATGTGCACTGACTGCTTCTGTGGAAGTGACTTACTGCACCCTGGAAGTGGAGTAACTTGGGTTATCTGCATGACTTGTGCAGACAGAAAGAATCCTGGGACATCCATCCTCCAAGCTGGCCAGATCCGTTTAAGATCCATGCTTCCAGATCTGCACTGTGCTGTGCCCTGCTTAGAACAGTTAACCCCTTTGCATGGAAAGAGCCAACTCAAGTCTGCATACAAAAGGAGCATCCTCAAGTGTGCCTGTGGAGATTTGTAGTGGAGTATTCATTCATGTCCTGGTTTCTTTGCGTGTTAATTTACAGGTGCAGTGGAAAAGCCTCTTAAACATTACATTTATATATTTAGGAAACGCAAAATACGAGATGCATCTGTTCAAAAATAATGCAGCTACATTTGAAAATGCATCCCTTTCTTGGTCTTGGTTAGTAATTTCGGAATTTAATTACTCTCGTACCAAACCTTAGCAGTTGTTCTTTAAAGATCATTACAAGATCTTTTATGTTCCTGCGAGAGCTTGATACATTGATTTGTGCTTTTCTTATATAGCATTGATAGTTCTCGTGGCTTTTTTTTTCCCCATATATTTCACTTGACTTTTATTTACAGTTTTCCCTTCATAGAAAATACAGCTGATAGCTTCTAAATCGTAATTATTTTACTAGATCTTGTTGATGTGTTTGTGTTGGGAGTTCTTATCGGTGTCTTCTGGCAACTTGTAGTTGTCATTTTAATGCAATTTTCATGATGCTTGGAAATAACGTAGGGAAATTCTGATGTTTCTAATCCACTCATTTCACATTTGACTTTATAATATATTTGAGATTTGGAACCATAGTAGTAAAAAGTTGCATTAATTTCTTTGCAGTTCTTTGGTAGTAAGGCTTTTTCTTCATGTCCAACTCATTAATAGATCTTACTGCAACTTTGTATGAAAAGCTATTGTCACTAGTGATTTTTAAAATAGGATGCATTTAGTCTTAACATTGCACAGCTTGCTCATGTGGTCTGGCACAGTGGAGTATTCTGTATGGAATGAGTTGCACACTTAGTTGGGTAACACACTATTATGATACTGAAATTTCATGCTTTAATTACACGCAATTTTTTTTTCCAGAGTATATTCTTATGATGAATTGAGAACATTTATTAATTGAGGAAAATTCTGTAGCCAGTAGTCTGAGCTATGTGTGTATTTACAGAGCTCTGACTGCAGATCTTTCTTGGAACTGAGTCATGTCAGAAGTTTGCCTGGTTATCTCCCTTCTTTGTAAATCCCCACTTCTGTAAGCAGTCAGTGACAAGAAGGGGGCTGACAGCATAGGGATTTTTAACTCAGAAACTGATCGTAAGCAAATGAACAAGATATGCAGTATTCATATTTATAAACACAAGCATTCTTCAGGTACATATAGTTTCATATGACCAGTGAAATTGAAGCTAGTGGTCTTCTATACAATTGAGAATAGAAATATGGCATTTTAAATCCTAAGAAGCATTTATGATAATTCTTCTATAAAGACAGACAATTCTACCTATTTGTGATGATGCTGTTTATTGCCTCTAGGCTACCTCAGCATGGAAGATATCCAAACTCAAGAGAAAAAAATCTTGAGAGCTATCCAAACAAACAAAGCAAAACAGAAACAGACCAAAAAAAAAAGTTGCATTTTTCTTCCCTCAGATGTCAGGTAGATTTTTAAAATTTGTTTATTCCCCCAAGTACAGAAGATAGGTACCCAGTAGCTGGTGTTGCTGGACTGATTGGTATTTTTGCCTGGAAAATAAATATTTTTTTGCTGTCTAAACTTTCTCCCAGTGTTTATTTTCTTTGAGAAAAATTCATAGAAAAAGCAAGTGTATATAAAAAGAACCAGTACGTGTTCCTGCCAATTAGAAACTCATGTGTTGGTGAATAATTACGTGTAAATATTACGTATAATTAATAATTAAATTTCTTATTTTTCCTTTATTAGCAACCAACTTCTGTAGCCACATCTACTGTCCGCCTTGGACTTCCAGTGCAAGCCAAAGTTGTTCAGTCAACTGTGACACCTGTTAGTGCTACAGCTGCTGCAACTCTGCCAGGAGGCTCTATTCTTTCACATACCACAGTAAGTACTGAGAATATAAAAAGCAAGAGATGGAGTAAGGAGTTTTATTTATAATCATTTGGTTTTCCTAATGTGAATTTTAATGAGAAATGTTAATATGTTTATTTATATCACGAGCATAAAAATCAATAATGAACTGATCATCTGTCTGCTTTATGCAGGTGTTGGATGATAGCCTATATTTTATTTGCTGTTGTTTCCCAGCTAATAGAAAAAATGGGTGGTATAATTTCAATATTTTTTCTTTTTTAAAGTAAAAAATCAGTTGGGCTCATTAGCATTATTTCAGTGGTGGACAAGTAGCTCTAGGTTTGTCCCCTGTCGAGAACTGTGGTGTCTATGGCTGTGTGGTCACCAGTGCCACAGTGTACACTGTGCATCGCAGTACAGGTACCTGGTTCAGCTTGTTCTGTGTCTGCGCCAAAACTCTGCAGGTAGGTTGGATCAAGAAGTCCTAATAGGTTCTGCTCAGCATGCTATGCTGCCTGGCAGAGCTCTCTAGTTTCTGCAGTGCCATTTGGCGTGTCAGTTTGAGACTTTTTGGCACTGGGAAGGGTGGCATATTTAGTCAGATCATGTCAGTGCTGAACTGGACTGAGTGCGTGTGTATGTGGTCCTCTGTTCAGCCTGATAAACTTTCCAGCCTTCTGAGATTGAGGAGTGTGCAGCAGGATATTTACATATGGCCCAGCTACATCAGACAGTTCTGTTTGCAAAGGCTAAAGCACATATGCAGCCCTTGGGCTCAAATTAGGTTGTGAAACTGTGTTGATGCATTTGTGTCATCTGGATCTGAGCTGAGTAACTGTGGTATAGAGCATTGTAAACCTGATGACATGACAATAGATCATTGGGAATTATCTTGTTTATGTCAAGGGACAAATCTACAAAAAGTTGAGTTGAAGAAGTAACATCAGAACAATAATCTTAAAGGACTGCATAATAACTCATGTTTAGTTGTACATTGATTTTTGTAACAAAAAGAAATTTAAATGAGATTGACTTCAGTGTGGTTAAATGATAACAAAATTAGAGTTATAATAAAGCTAACGTTTTTATTTTCTCAGTAAAGGTGTATTTGAAAGGAAATAAATTTTCTTGTCAGACTTCTAAGAACTTGGTGGTTGGGTGAAAGATTTAAAAGAATGATCTGTTTTCCAACATAAAATACTCATAGGTGTCTGTAGCTACAACAAATGCTCAAAATTTATTCAAGACTACAGTATCAACAGGAACACCAACATCTCAACAGCCTGCAGTAATTACTGGTGGACAAACTCAAGCTGCAGCACAAAACCAGAGTCAGCCTCGGCTCCCACTTCCACCTCATACAGCAGCACAAGTGCCAGCACAGCCCCAAGTCATACCAAGCTCTCCTGTACCTGGAACTACAGTTGTATCACAGGTAAGTATTAAAATATTAGTCATTTGATTTTCTTAGTATTTTATGAACTTCTCAGATCTATCAGAAGTGGAAAATTTCATGCAAACCTATTTCGTGATGAAACAATTATGTTACAAAACAGAAACCCTTCCACTCATTTCAACTAAGTGGAGTACAAATTCTGAGAGGGGAGAACAACTGTGGCTAGTTTTCTTCATCTTGCCATATATTCGTAAATAAGTGAAAATCTATGGTTAAGCTGAAGTGTAATGTTTCTGGTTCTCAGAGTTCTAGGACCAAATTACGATGTATCTTGAAAAATAAGAGCATCTGATCTTATGCACACCACACCACTCTGTATATTTGTTCATTGTACAGCATTCCAAAGGAGAATGCATCTCCAGCAAATTGTTACATTAATTCTTGCATTTATATAGTTATTTCTATCAAATCAGACTGTAAGATATTTAATATTTCTTTCACTGACTTCTGTTAGTCCTTCTGAAGTACGATGTTCAGTTAAATAAGAAACGAAGAAAATGTCAGGTAACTAGCAGCAGCAGCAAAATAGCTGCTGTTGTACATGCAATATCTCCTGCTTGAATTAGAACAATTGAATCATTTTCTCTATTTATAGTTATTGGAATGTACAGTGATCATACTTGGAAAATAGCGTGTCTGATTTTTATTTTCTTTGGCATTTGCAGGAAATGCAAGAGAATGTGAAAAAATGCAAAAACTTTTTAGCTACTCTTATAAAGCTTGCTTCTCATAATTCACCTTCTCCAGAAACGTCCCGCAATGTGAAAGCTCTGGTTCAGGATTTGTTGGTAAATATTTAGTTACCTTTCTCTAACGTTAATTATCCATCAAACTTCTTGTTTATGCATCAGTAACATATGCTGAAAACTGTTGCTATAATACAGGGAAAGGAGTTGGGCTGCATCAAAATGCAGATATTCTGTATATTTCAAAAATCTGATAAGGTAGGCTTTCTCTTATATTCTGAACGGGGAAATACAACAGAATATTTAGTATGGATTAATCAAAAATAATCTTGTTTTGATAGATAATTCTTTGGTCTATGTGGAAAATTTAAGTTAAAAAAGAAAAAGATTTTTTCCTTGAGGATTCATTAAGTTTATTTTCCTCCAAACCATGACCTTTTCTGAAAAAGTAAGAAGCTAATTAATGTTTTAACCACAATACGAATGTAGAAATCTGCACAATGTATTGAGTTTCAAGAACTGAAGGAAAAGTACTTTGCTAATCTACAGAGTCTAAGCAGTTCTCCAGGTAGATGCCCCTGCATGCAGCCTAAATTGTGAGTGAATTTCTAGAGGAAAAGCTGTCTTTAAGCTGAACAGAATCCTTGAGCTTGGAAGAAAAGGTTAAATTGAGTAGTCTTCAGTGCAACAGGTATTTCAAAGTTGTATAAATGCACTGCAAACAGGTGCTACTTTGGAGTTGGACAAACAGTCAAGCTTCTTAAAAGGTATCAATCTTTGAAGAATTTGCACTTGAAAGTAGTTGATACCTATTTCTTTGAATTCATTGACAGAAACCTGTATAGTTTAAACAATTCTTAAAACATTTCAAGTAGGAACAATTAGGCAATAAGATTCTATGGTTCCAGTAAAACCTCATTTTAAGTTTTGATAACTAAGAAACAGTAACTAAATAAAATACTGTAAGTAGCTATCTTTAAAATAATGGGGCATGTATATAAGAAATATATTTATTTAGTGGAGGTTGTATTGGTTTGTTTCTTTCTCTCTGTCTAACAACCTGATTGTACTGGAAGTATCTGAAATATATATCTGGATTGCACAGTTCTCCTGTACTTACTACTTAGTAAACATATATATATAACATGTATATTTATAAGCTTATATTTTATGAATATATGTATGTGTAGGTGAATGTTTTTATATATATTTTTGTGTGTACTTTTTATACATGCATACATATGCTTTATGTAAGTGTGTACATATATTCTACTAATTTAAACTGGACCTTCAAAACTGTCTTTGGAATCAAGTAAAGCTGTTTTCTTATTATAAGAGCTGGCAAATTTTATAATCACTTGTCAGTCTACTTCAACAACCTCTGTTGGGATTGATATTTTTTTAAAAGAAATCAAGAATGAAGTAGATGTGTTATGCATGTGTATTTACATACACACACGGACATTTTTACATATGTGAACTTGTTCTCATTATCTGGAAAAACAACCACACAACAGAACCAAATTGTTGATGGTTTTTGATTTTTTTTCTTTTTTTTTTTTCCCTCCAAGGATGCAAAGATTGATCCAGAAGAATTTACAGGCCGCCTTCAATCAGAACTCAAATCATCTCCTCAGCCATATCTTGTACCTTTCCTTAAGGTAATTGAATATTATTTAGATAAATTTATTTCCATGGAAATAAATGGAAAAAATGGAAATGGTTTTTTCCATGGAAAAACCTCTGAGTTTTAGAGAATGTTTTTTAAGTGGAATTAATTTCACCTGTCTAAAGCAGGAGTACTCAATATTTACTTCATGGTGAGGATTTCTACCGAAATCTGCTCAGCTGAAATGTATGCAGTACTCACCTCTGTCAGGCCAGCCAGGTGCTGCTTATTCCCTTCCTGACTGGGAGCCTTGGCTATGTACCTCAGTTAGCTGCACCCAGCAGGTTGAGAGAATGGAGGGAGATCTTCTGTTTGAGACCTTGGTTTAAGTTAAAGCAAAATTTACGTGTGGTTCAAAGCTGATCTGGAGCTTACTGCTTGAGTAGCCTTGAACTAGAACAATTTATTAATCAGATTTGTTTATAAAAGTTGTTACTGCTTTGTTTGGAAATTATGTGTTGTTTATTCTGTAGTGTTTCTTTACTGTTAAAATGCATTAAGTTTTCTGTGTAGTCCATTTCTGTGAAGTACACCATTTCCACTGGAAGAGTTATAAGGTCTATAGAATGCTTCAAATAATTAGACTTTCTCCAAATTGTTTATTGTAATCTAAGTTTGAGACATTAAGAACTTTCAATTCATGTGTGATTGTGATGATGAAAAACTGAACTGGATAATGCTATGGAAATAACTGATAAGTTGATTCTGCCTGTAATCTGCAACTTTTCATATAGAAATTCTAATGTGATTCCAAGCAGATTTATTGATCCTTCCGTAGTAAATGTAGGGGTAAATTTAACTTCTGGTTTTTTTTCTACATTACCTAAAATAGCTTCCATGTGCAAGATTAGACACATACAAACCATGCTTAATTATGTTTGAACAAAGCTACAACTATTGTTTTGAAAGCATTTTTCTTCTAATCCAAAAATTCTCAGTTTAGGGAAGATTCCCTCTCTTTTTTTTTTTCTCTTTTCATCTTTTCTTCAGAACTCTCTCCCCTTGCTTTTGTTTTTTTTTTCAAGTTATTATTAACCCTTTTTATTTCCTGCTCTTACTCTGCTGTCACTTTAGCTTGAACTCAAGTTTTAACTTGTTTCTTTTCTTTGAAGTCCTTTCTTGGCAACAGACATTAAATTTTAAATAAATATTAGAAATTTAGAAAGGGCTATAGCTCGAGTTAAACACTCGTGTTCTACAGCTGCCTGAGGGAGAACACTTCAAAAGAACACTACTACCACTTAAAAAGTAAAAAGTTTATTCGTGAAGGTACGGTATAGCCTTTTGGAACTGTATTTTTTGGTTGAACTGGTCTGAACATGAAGCATACAATAGTACACTTTTCTAATGCAGTCAGAATACATTAGATCAGTAGTAATACAGTAAACAACTATTGCTGTAGGGCATCAACAGTTAAATCGTCTTGTTCTAGGTACTGGAGGCATGTCAGAAGAAGTAAATTGGTGCAGCTTTCTTCTAGCATTCAGTAGGTTGTTCCTACTGTTCTGCCTTTTCTCTTTCCATTTTTTGCCCTTCCAGAGACCTGAGTTACAAGTTCTAGATGTTCTTGACTTGGGAGGAGGATTATATTTTACCATAATGGTGGAATTAGGGCATGTCAGAGTCTGCAGAGTTGCTAAATACAAATGGAAAGCTTACTGAAATTGTAAACTGAGCTTTCCCTCTTATGTGTTCAGTATTTTTTCTTTTTCGTGAAAAAGTAGATTGTACAATTGGAAAGAAAGATGTAATCTTTTAGTTAGGTTTACAGCAAATTTCAGAAGATTTTATTTTATGCAATCTGGTAAATTCGATATTTCATAAACTTTTTTTCTGTTTTTAGAAAAGTCTACCTGCATTGAGACAATCATTACTGAATAGTCAACATTCAGTTTTGCAAGGACAGCCGTCTCAGCAGTCGCTTCAACAAACCAAGCTATCACAAGTTATACCTCAATCTGCCTCTGGAAGTATTTCCTCCATTGTCACGACGCAGACAATAGGAATAAGGCAACCAAACAACATTTGCACAGTCTCTGTATCAAATACAGTGCAGCCTCCTCAGGTTAAGGTGGTACAGTCAAATCAGAGTTCTCAACTGGTAGGTACTGTAGTATTCAAACTAAATAGCAGTTTTTAATGTTATTTCAATTTGTTTGGGAAATACTTTTTTATATCATTCTGTGATGTGCAGTAGCAGTTCATTTTATAGTTGTTTACATACATGCTGAACCATTAATTCAGATTACATTATCGACATATAAGCTTCTCTTAAATTTAAGATGTTCTTGGCCTTTTTTTCTGAAATATGGATGTTATAGGATCACAGGGGAATTTGATTTAATTACAGATGTAGAACAGAAAACAAGACTTATACGTAGAGTATAATTTTAGGTATGTTGCTTTTCTTCCTTTAGTACATTAAAATTCACTAGCTCACTTTTAACTATTCTATATGTAGTTATAAAATTTTGTATCAGCATGTTTTGTTTTCTGTACTTTATTTACTGAAACCTACTGCACAGGCTGGAGTTTTACCTGATAAGATTCATTAATTGCAGAAGCATTACCAATAGGGCAACAGTACATGCAGTTACTGAGAGGATGATGAGTTTGTCTTGTTGTTGCATAAGATTCTGTGAGTGTGTCTACACTTGTAATTACAACATGTTTAGAATTTTTACGAAGACTCTGAGTTCTTACAGGCATTATCATCCTTCTAAACAAAGATGTAAGAATTTTGGTCTGTAGCTTCTACGTATGCTTCAGGTGAATGAAGTACTTGACTTAGGTTTCAAAATTAAATGAGCAAGTTCCAGTAAGTGTGTCAAGCTGGAACAATGTATATTATCTGGATTCAGAAGTGCAAGTATGATGTTGTAACATCTTCTATCCTTGAATTTATAGGCTCTATAAAGGAAATAGGTTTTAGGAGGCATGAAGGGAGAATGTTTATTATTTTTAATTTAAAAGTGGCAGTACACAGTTTGAAAATGTGGGTCTTTCAAACCTCACACCTTCTGGCAGTTGAATTACTAAATTTAAAATGAAATTAATACAATTTTACTAGCCTCCTGTGAGCACTGTTTTAAGGTGTAAGAACATCTGACTTGGTTTTTAGACACCTTGTTTCAGCTTTCGTAATACGCAGAAGATGTTTTGCACCTTAACTTGACTGCTTTCCATCCAGCCATGTGAATTTTTTGAGATGTTCTCTCTCCACCTCTTCTGGACTGTTTTATTATTTAGAAAAGTGTCCCTTAGACTTTTTTTAGCTCCTGTTTGTCTACATCTTGTAAGACTGAGTTGACAATAGCATTCATTCTTCAAGGTAGGGGAAAAGGAACTGGTTTTGTTTACAGGCAATAAGTGTACAAATTACTCTCTGACCTGCAGAAAGCAAATTTCTGACAGCATCTAGCAGGTTCCTTACAGGTATAAATGCTTGTGGCCAGTTCATCTAGTCTGCTCTCACGTCACAATCGTAGGGCAAAGCCACTGCCAGCTAGCACTACTTTTTCCAGTGTTTTGCAACTCACTCTAAACACTCCTGTGACTGCTAGGCAGGCTATGTTACACCTGTGAGAAACACTGTAGAACAAAGAAAAGTTCATGGAGATTTTCTCTTATGATAATATTTTCTGAATTGAATAAATCCAAATTCATTTAAGATGGGTCTTAACATTCCCATAAGTTCTCACTCAAATGTGCCCGTGCGCACACAAAACAAGCAATCGTGACATTAATGGGAATAGAGACTAACAGTGTGAAGAGTTGCTTTGTCATTCAATGTACATAATGCAACATGAGGAAATTGACAACTGCATTGAAGAGACTGGTCTGATGGGCAAAGGAAATTTTCAGTCTGTAAGGAGCTGATCATTCTAGAAATCAATTTTAATCTTACTGGATACGTGAGGTGACATCTCTTTTCAGAAGGTGGCAAACTGGAGCAAAATTATGCTTAATACTTCTAGAAAATATTTAATGGAGAATGAATACATAAAAAATGAAAATTCATTGGCTTTATTTTAAAACTGGGTTTCTGTATTTTTTTTATTTATCAGTAACAAAACTGATTAATAGAACCAAACATTACATTAACCAAACACTTTTTAATGTCCCTCAGATTAGTTCTGTACAGACAAAAGCAGCATCAGATAATAGGAGATACTGAATAAAAAATCCTATATTCCACAACAGCCATCGGCTCATGTGCCAAGCAGACAACCCAACATCATCTCATATCACGCTGGTAATTGTTTATAAGTATTGACTTTTTTAGTAGTGATAATGATAACGCTCTTCACACTTCTTAGTGCTCCCCAAAATCAGAGCACAGCAAAGAACTCCTGGCAATCTCGCCTGGGACTTTTCCGGAAGAGGAAGATTACAGCTGGCTTGCCTGAGGGCAGCCAGCACTGATGAAGGAAACTGGCTGAGCTCCAGGCTCTCCAAGCCTGAAGCTCACTGGAGAGAGTTCCAGCTGGCTATGCAAACTGTCCAGCTGCAGAAGAGCAAGCCTGTTTTGGAACATAGATCCTCTCAAACCAGCCAGTTACAGTATCCACTTTCATCTTAAAAAATGGATGATCTGTTAGCTGTTCATTTCTTTTGACTTTTCTGTTTTACAGAGGGGTCAGTATTAGGGGATAGTCCACAACACTTCTGGAAAGACACAATAGTAATCTTTATTGTTGCATATATTGAGTCTTTCAGATCACCTCATCTTACACCATTTTGAATTACATTCGTCAGAATGGTGTTCTTTAAAAGCATTACATTAGGAAAATGCTGTTCTTTAAAGTCAGTGAAAAACTGCCCTTCTGCATTCAGTAGCGATCGAGATACTCCATCTCTTAGCATTTTTGGAAAGATCATTCAGAAGTTATTCTGATTTGTTTTTGTAAGATTCTGCTGTTTTAAAACAAAACAAACAGAATGTTAAATTGATGGGAAAGCAGAATTTTATTGTTTCCAGAAAAACAATATGAAATATATAAGAAGGGGTTCCAGCAGAATTGAGACATTTGAAGGTAAAGCTGTATTGTCTTCATGTGTTGTTATTCATTGCTAACCAAAGCATCCCTGCTGATAATTTAGATAGAAATTAGTGTAAGGCAAAGAGCATGTCTTTACAACTCAGCAGTGGGGCTAAGATGTGTGAGCTGTTACTGTCCTGATTTGGTATACATATAGTGAACCTAGTACTGTGTAAGGTACTGGGATGTTAAATCATAGTCATCTTCACTTCCTGTTGTACGTAAGTTCTGTCCACAGGGTTAGTTCATGTGGCTGGTGGCTCTTCTAATGTGGTGATACTTCTCTCAGTTATAGTATGGTTTCTCAAAACTAGAGACTTCTCTGCATACTGCTCAGCTTGCAATGTAGATCGCACAAAAGGAGACTTAATCATTAAAATCTATAGTGCTGACACAGATGAATGAGGGGATTATATTTGTCTGTTTTGTAAAGTCTGCATCCTTTTCTAAAACTATGACAAATCTGTGTTGTATAAGAGATAGATAATTCTATTAGAAATGGTAGCTACTACTAGCTGGGGAAATGTGGATAAGTCTTGGGCTAATATTTTATTGATGAGACGCTAATGAGATAAGCCAGCAATCAATTTTTGTAATTGTTCTAAGTGCAATGTTCAAAGTTTGTCTAAATTGTCATCCTTAGTAGGCAAAAGCTCTTCATATGCTGATATATGCAGACATTGCCTGTCTTATTCTAGGTGTTATTGTGATTTCTGTGAATGATAGAGATTATTTTTATTTATTAAAAGTGTTGAAGCTGTAAGTAGATTGAATAATGGAGATTGATTTGCACCTTACATGTTGTGTTGTTGCTATGTTATAAGAAGTATTCCTGGAGGTTGAAGCCACTTACTAAATTTATAAGATTTAAAAAAAACAAAGATATTTGAAGTAATTCATCTTAATTAAAACAAATTTAATTACATAATCTAATTACATAAACTAACATAAAGACTGTGCAGGTCTAGTTGGAGTCTTCTAGAAGGTAAGATAGAGCAACTGAGTATGCAAATAAAATACAGTGGCAGAATAAGCATCATGTTATGTGGAGATGCTGTGCTTTGTTTTAGATCTCTGCTGAAGCCTTTCTGTCATCAGTGTTCTGCTTCTAAAGGAGTGTAATTCGTACACTTCTTAGTGACTCACAAGAAATGATTTTGTTCTTGTCCTATGTACAAGGCATCTTAGAAAAGGAAGAGTAGAAGATGTCTGTTTGGATAAAAGAAGTAGTTTTATAGTAATGAACTAATAAATACCTAGTTGCAAGCATTGAGTTTGGTGTACAGGAAGATTTACATAAAAATGTGTGATCTTTCAGTAGGAACAAAACCTGTAGTTGGAAAGTTGCATGCCTGCTTGAAATACAGTTTAGTGACTTTTTAGTAGGTTGCTCTGAAAGTAATGCCTGCTATTTATTTCCATGGAAACTGCAACAGATACAAAGAGCATGGTAACAATGCTATAGCAAAATCTCATCTACAAAACCCTGTTTTTCCATGTCACCATCATCAGCTGTGCGTTTTCGCCAGCAGCAATCAAGAGCCTGCATGCTGTGCTTTTAAAAATCTGCACCAGTGGAGCTGACGCACTGTCACTGTTGCCACTGCTGAAACACACCACCCTCTACCTTACTGTGCTCACAGCCACTGTTTGGGCTCCATAAATGTTCAGCAAATGTCAATGAGAGTTGGTGGATGCCACTTTTTCTGCATGGAGGAATTCTATGTTGCCGGAAAGGCTCAACAACTACTGCCACACCAACATCCACCTCTGCCATTGTGGGCCAACATTACTTTCAGAACAGCCCTCCTACACTGGGGAGCAGGTGGGACAAGTGTTCCAATGGCTTTTGTTTTTGTTTACTTCATTGCTTCTTTGAAAACTCAGTAAAGCAGCATTGACATCTTAACATTAAAATTATATGCTCCTTCAAAAAGTAAATTTTTTTTTTCTCTTTTTGTCTGGGAGGAAAACAGTAATTGTGTGTGTAAATTTTGAGGCATTGTTGAAAAATTCTTTTACTATTACAGCATGTTCAGTAATGGTAAGTATGAATCCTAGGCCCATGAAAGCATGAACATTCTAAGTTAATGCTGCCAGATTACATGATAGCTGAGGTTTGATATGACATTTATCTTCAGGAGCGAGGAGACTGATAAATCACAAGTGGCATAGCCACAAGTGAGTTAGCAAGTGTTTACTCATGAGTGAAGATGTATGTCATATCAGTCCATAGCCATTCTGCATTTTGAAGTAGCTTACTTGTTTCTTCCTTCTGCAGTGATTTTTTTAATTAATTGAGAAAAAAAATGCTCAGTATAGAACTTCTGAAATTTATTTTTGTTTAATTCTTTGCAGAAGCTTCTGTTTCCTTTGTTGTTGGTTGTTACTGTTATATTGTATGCTTATGCTTTTGGATCAGATGCTTCTGTTGCAAAGTGTTCTGTGTAAATCAGATGAGACTAATTTTGCAGTTCCAGTCAAGAATGCAGCATGTCAGTGATGTCAATGTGACCCTGTGCATCTGCGAAGAAGCACCTGGATTGTTGAAATTTGCATTCCTTTCCTTGAAACTTTTAGTAGTGAGCTGTAATCTGATTGTCTCAAAGGATTTTTCTTGTTAATGGTTTGCAGGTACTAGCATTCATTTTTATTTGGTATCTCTCATGTAGATAGAAGGGAAACAGAAGTTGCCATCTTTCTACTTCAATCCATTTTATGAGCTTTGGCTCAATTCTTTCTTGGCCTGTATTTTAACCAAAAGAGTCTGGATCTGTCTTCTCTACATCTTCCCAGTAGGTAGTTGGAGGCAGCAGTAAGAGCTCCCCTTCTGCTAAACAGAAAGTAACATCTCCGATAACCTCAGTATACTAACAACACCCACTTCTCTATCTTCTGTATCAGTCTAATTTAAGATGTTGGTGCTTGTGAACTGATTCAGCATATGAATGGGTAATGTTAGATGTGGTACGTTCATATTCTTAGGATATGAGAAATGTAAATCATTTCCTAGAATATCATGCCAGCACCCTGTTCATTGCTTACATTTTCCAATGTAAGCCAAATTCTGGACAAAATAATGATGTTTATGCTGTGGGGAAAATAGGCAAGAGGATTAGAACAATTTAAATTAGTGTAATTGATGAAGAGTGGTTTAGATTGTTTATAAATTTTCACGCAGTGAAATCTACCTCTGATTCATCAGTCTTTACGATGTTCTTTGTTTATATTTGTCTGGAAAGAAAGTTGCACATTCTGTTTCAGAAACAAATTGGTAATGTTCATTCCTTAATTGCTGCCAGATTTGAAGATCACATCTGCATTGAAATATATCATAAAACCATACAGAACCTGAAATCTAAGTTAGTGTAAAGTGTTGCTCCGAGTTCAAGTGCAGTTCTTCATTTAGAGAATGTGCTTGCTGCTGACCAGGTTCAATATAGAGCTGAAGATGCTGAGTTTGATCTGCCATGGAAAAGTGTATTTCTCAGTCATTTTCTATACTTTCAGCATTTTTGTGTATGCTGAGATCCTAGGATAGTACTTGTTAATACATTCAAAATATATTCATAGATTTTTTTTAATAGTAAAGATAACGTCATTATTTACATAATCTTATATGGTTAAATACTAGCCTATCTTTAATAGTGTTAATTGGCCCACTCTGTAGAGTATTTGCGTGAAAATATTAATCAAATGAAACAGAATTTGATTCTGAACTCTAGAAGTTGCTTGCTTCACAGAGAGAGAATTTAGCACACACATCTCCTTTTTGGCCTGACTTTTGGCCAATTAAGGTATGGCTGCTTTCCTTCACTATTCTCTGAAGACTCATCCAATAAAATAAATCACTGTAGAAGTGGTGACATTCTCTTTTTCTATCAAATAGCCATTTTTTACTTTGGGGCTATTATGGCTCCTTATGAAAATATACTTGTATGTGGAAATTTTTGTGCCTGAAAATGGAGTCTAATTAAACTTTTTCCCTCTTTTTCACTTATTGCCTATATTTTTCTCTAGTTTGAAACTTGGTAGCTACTTTATTCTTTCCCTTCTGAGTGCTGCTATTTACTCACTACCTATCTTGACCTAGTACATTTATGTCTACTTGCTCCATTTCTGTGCTTATTCCGAATACTCACTTTTCCCTCAGTGTCTACAGTTGAAGCTGAATCTTTAATCTGTTTTTTTCCCATTTCTTTCTGCAAGTTAGAAATTCTTAATACTTCTACATCCACAGGTTTATTATGACCTGACAGCTTTTAATATTTTAGGTTGTACAGAATGCAATTTCCTTAATTCAAAATGTCCCTATTTGCTTTTTCCTCCAGATTATATTAAAATTGTTGTTCCCTCACTACTCTCTTCTCCTGTTTGTAGTTTTCACCTTCTGATTTGGGAGTCCTGGTTCCTCTTGATGGAACACTTGCCTGTCTCTTCCCCAGCTCATTTTTTTTATTCTCTACTTTTACATCTCATTTGAAAATGTGTGTATATGTGTATGCATATATGTATATATATGTATGTATTTCTCCTTTCCTTTTCTCCATAGCATACTTCGAAGTCAGAGACTTGGTCTTTCATTGTTTATCTAAATAATATATTTGCATATACTTTGTAAGAGTAACTCCTAGAGATGCTAAATAAAGATGCATTGTTTCCTGTTCACTTCATGTAGCGGTACATGATATTGCGTATTGTCTTCTTGGAGGTGATAATGGTGCAAGATGGTGACTTGTAATTCAGAAATAGGATGTATTATGCTATGGGACTAACATATTTGTGACTGTGAAGAGCACATGACTTCCAAGGTTTTCAGGCTTGAGTTGTGGTTGTACTTTATTTGCAGCTATCTGCCTGTGTTTTGTTTTCAAAGTTTGTTTATGGATTTTTTTTCCTGCTCTGCAGCATCTGTGTGTGTCACTGAATCTTCTGTTCATTATGTCTATGCATACCTTGTCCCTGATTTCTTTTTGCTATCCTTAGAAATGACCTTTGCAGGTTGTTTTTTTTCTTTTTTTCTTTTAATTTATTTGTGAGCTGAATTCTAAGTTTCTGATCCAGTTTCTGTTTTGGGTAAGGACCTCAGAATTTGAGTAAACAAAAGCATGAGAATATCCAGTTAACATTTAAAAGATAAATAATAATCCCAGAACATTACTATTCGTTCTTGTGTACATCTGATTTCGGAACTCATAATATTTTGGATTTTACTTCTAGTGTATATTTTCTTTAAAAAGCATAGGTTTATAGTGAGAGACCTAACAGCTGTAGATGTATACCAATAAAATTATTGCAGCGTTTTCTTCTGCAAATACTTTTCTTCCTAGTAAAGTTTGTGAAGACAGAAGTGTAAACTTTGATGTTTACTTCACATTTTTTATGAAGGTTGTGACATACAACGTTTGTGTCAAATATTATTTTATCTTTTTTAACATAACAGCAAAATATGTATATATACACACACACACAACCACATGCATTACATGAATATGACTTTTGTCACTAGCTGGTTGTGCTTGTAGAGATCCATATGCTTATATTAGTAACTGCAGGTATTAGTATGTTTACGTTGTGTGTGTTTGTGTATAAAGAGTATAATATAAGTATACTTTTTTTTAATAATAGCAGATTATCCAGTCAACATCTGCTCAAACTGTGAAACGAAACCCTGCTTGCCAGACTACCCAGATTAGGATGCCAGTGGTAATAACTCAGACCATTAGACCACAAGGTATGGGTTTAAATGTTTTAGTGAGATTGTTACCTGTGTATGAATTTCATTGTAATTACAAACTAGTAGCATGGGAAAAACTGACAGTGCTGACGTTAGCAGGCTTGACACTTTTTTTTTTACTTCATACTGGCTGAGGAGTGCATGTTTTCACTGCGCAGTTTCAACATTTCAGACCTACACAGTTAACTGTTTTGAAGTTATCTTAGAACTCAACTTGCACGTGCTTAGTTCCTTACTCAGCTGTAAGGAACTTGACTTTTACTATAGCACACTGCAGCTTTGGGCCAAGAAAGAAATGCTTTGTTTTTCCTGAAGCTTCTAGAATTCCTCAATTTAATCATCCTACTTTAACTCTTGCTCTTGAAGCAGAACATTATAGCTCCAGAGATCAAGATAGGAGTCGGAGAAATTTCTCTACTCACATGCTTTTTTCGGCCAGTATGTTTACTCCTTGGTGAGGTCAGAGACAGTTTGCAGCAAGCTGACATGCCAGGGGAGAAAGAGGTCTGGTGGTATATACAACTTTCTCATGGGTTTGTGCACAGGTGGGTGAATGTCTGGCTGATGCATCCCACTTTTTAAGAGGGTTTTTGAACCCTCCTTTTCTTAATATCCTTTTGTTCCTTTCTACCACCACTAGACCTTTTAGCTTTGGTGTATAATTACATGGAAGAGTATCATTTTGGATATGGGGATTTAGATGATCAAGGATTTGTAATGGAATACAGAGTTTATCATCTTGGGGTACTGAATCAGAAATCAAACTAATTTAAATGCACGTGGAAGCTATTGCTGCCTGTTTTGACTTGACTGTTTCATTTTTTTCGTTTGTCGTGGGAAAAGGAAGCATTAAAAAAAAAAAAACCACACATAATAGCAGTTGATATCTTGTTCAGTTCACTTTAGAGAATCCAGAGGCTGAATGGACATGGAGACCAAGCTGTCAGTGTAATCCTTTTGTAGGTGTTTTTTTCAGGTTAGGAAGATATGCATTTACCTGTCATAAAAGGCGTATACTTGATAGCGCTGACACTCATGTCCTGAGTTTATTAACAGGAAGAGTATTCAGTGTCTTGGAGTGCAGACTTTCACTTCTGACTAATGTCTGAGAGTGAAGGCTGATTTAATTTCTGTTCTTAGTCAGTATACTGTCTCTTAAGTTGTGAATGAGAACAATATGCAAAAAATTTGCATGATACCGGCATCGCCATCTTTTAAACAGTGAATTCAGATCACAAATTTATTCATGATAGCCAGTGACTGGCCAGTGAAATACAACCTAACTGGCAGTTTGGATTAAGGAAGACAAAAATTCATAAAGGCCAATTCATGTGAAGCTGTGCTTTCAAGTGAGCTCATTCCTATTTACAAGCTTGTTTTTAAGCCTACCACTACGTTGTTTTAATTACACACACAAAGCATTCAGAACGGGAACTAAAAAATGTCCCGTTGTGAAGACTATGTATTCTGCAGCCCATGTCTGGAGAAAAGTCTGCTTGTGTTCACAGCTCTAAGAAATGCCTATGGCATACTGCCAGATAACTGTACATTTTGATTGTGATGTATTGTTAAAATTTTGTACTGCAAACACCAGTATGATTGTGTTTTATGCTGGTTTAACTATTCCTCTAGAAAAAGGTAAGATACTGGAATAGAACATTGTATAGAAAATTACAGTAGTAAAATTTTGTGGAGTGTGACTTTTCAAGGATGGTTATGCCAGAATTGATCTGACTTCCACAGAGTGCTGCATTTTATATTAATATTAATATTGATGCAGCCATGTGAAGAAACTGTAATGCTTTCAAAGCTATAGGATAGATAGATGGCAGACTCTAATAAATGTTGTATTAGTAAATGGCATTCCACACGTTACAGGGGAAGTAACGTTATAACTATATAAGGAAAAAGTCACACTCTTTTATCAAAACAGTTATCAGTACAACATATCTGTGAATTGAATCTTTTGGATGGAGGAATGGAGCCGAAGGGTAAAATAATTAGCCAGAGTGTTCATTGCAGGTAATTAGCCTAAGCAAAGACAGAACTAGGAACTTAGGAGCTCCAAAATGTGGGTTAATTTCTCAGAATCATGCTACTTGAAATTTGAAGCAAGGACCCAGTGTTGAAAGACTCTGTATATCATTACCAATCTCATGAAAAATCTAGACCCACAGGTGATCTTAATTTTCAAAATACACCGTAGTGTAAATTGGTAGTTGAGCCATAATTTTTGTCCAGCTCCTTAATCACACACGGTTGTGATTTAAACCAGAAGACTTGTATGTCATCCCCAAACTTAGATTTATTTTGTCAGATCCATTTGAGCAGAATTACATAATAGAATGAAAGAAAGTGAGACATTTTTTTTTTAGATTTCCAATGTGAACATACAGTTTTCCTCCAACCAGCAAGTTAACTACTCTGTTGTACATTTTCCTTAATTTTGGGGGTCAAAAGTTATCATCTGTGGAAAAGAAAACGCTGATATTAGCTGCAAAGGAATATAGTGTTTATTTTGGAGAAGTACCACTGTTCCCCTACTTCAGCCACTGCAATAATTTTCAAGGCTAACACACTTAATCTTCTAAAAACTTGCTGTTGAAAGCAGAGATCTGCTCATTTTTATTATTACGTTATTTCTTTCCTTTCTATTCACTTAGTAAAAACCTTTCAATTAATCCGAAATAGATAAATGGACTGGGCTGTGAAATAATGCTATCTGTGACATCGCACAGACCTTGAATTTTCTGATGACAAAATAGTTTGATTCCCCAGGCTTAGAACTCAAAGTCCTGAATCTTGTTTTGTATTTGCTAATGTTGAGGGTTCAAGCAAAAATATTTTTATTGAGATCAAATAGCTGAATGAACACTGTCAATTAAGTTTTGCTCTCAGAGCGTATGTTACGCTAGATGAAGACTTGAAAAGAAAAAGAGGAATGCTGGGCTCATGTAAAGCTAGCACTTCTGTTTCAGCTAAGAAGTGTTAAAAGGATTTATTGTGATAGATGTGATTTAGGTTTTCAGAGTTCATCAAAGAAGAATAGCTTATTTCTACTAAGGTTCATACCATGCCGTTTTTAGGCAATTGATCCATAGATATGCAGGAAGAACTTTCATATACTTCTCAGTCTTAAATACTATAGTTGGTAACTCAATACAGTTGAATGATATACCAAAAAAAAAAAAAGAAAGTAAAATCTCCTTAAGTCGAGTAGACACATGACTTAATTACTTTCACATGCCAACATACAAGTGGGGTTAAAAGAAATGGACAAAATATAACCAAGCTAAGCATGTCTTAAAATATTAAGTACTAAAGGAAGACTTACTATGTCTTTTTCATTTGTCAGTACTTTTTGAGTCAAATTCTGTTTCGATGTTTTCTAATGGCAATTAATACATGTTCATTGATTTACCAATTAACAACATAAACTTATAATTATTTTTTATTAGATCTTCCAAATGTCAGGCAGGAATTAATATCCTTTTTTTTTAAATTTAGTTTCACAAGAAACTGAATGTACACCACAATTTAGCTCAGTTAGAAATCCCATTTTTTATATATAGACTTATAAAGTCTAGAAACAGACATACAAAAAAAGAGCATTTTCAAAATAAGAAAGTAAAACCTTTATGAGGGAGGGTATGTCAAATTTAAAATGGTATGGGGTCTTTTACATACAGTATAAACATCTAAAAATACTTAAAGTAACATTTTGAACTCAGCAACGCATCAAAAATGACTGTGTAAGAAAATGTAAAAGGCATAGTTAATACCTTGAGTGACTGACTTAAGACATCTATATGAAGAACATTTGAAATTGTTTCTATGTGTTGTGCAGAATATAAAGAAAAATGGTTCACTGGCAATTGCAAACACACAACCTTTGTGTGTATTGTAACCAACATTGGCCAATGGTTTTCATGTATGGAATCTTCAGTATTCTGTAAAGATAGAACAAACTGTAATGTTAATATAAATTTTGTGTCTAAAGTTGTTCTTCTTCAGCAGTGTAATCTCTAAAAATAATAACTTCCTTTGTTTGCAATTTACAGACAGTTAAATTTAGTTCCTGGACAGAAGGTTCTTTGATGTAAATTGTCTAAGACAGCTCATAATAACATCGCTTGGTGTTTTTCAGGCACAGTAGGGAAGGCACCAACAATACAAGCCAGCAAAAGTCCTGGGGGCTTTGGTGTTCAGGTCTCTGCAAATCAGAAAAACAAGCTGAATGACCCTGGAGGTGGTTCTTTCAGGTAAAAAAAAAAAAAAAAAAAAAAAAAAATGGAGGAGGGTGGCTGGAGGGGGGGGGTCTTAAATGTGAAATTTGGAATTCGTTTAACACCAGAGGGCAGTGTTTTACAATAATTCCTGGCTTTCTTACTGTGATTGGATGATAATTTTCTTATTTAGTTGTATTAGAAAAAGAAAATAAAAAGGAGTGGTGGGGCATGTCTTAAGGATTTTTCTCTAAATACACTTTGGAATGTTTAATAAAGCCTTCACTTCTGTGGAGTCCAATAAAAATTCTGGTAAATGGAATTACGTATATGAAGCTTTAAAAAATACACAACTGTTTTTATGTATGAGATTTGAATGTTCATATGGAATATATCTTGCTGAGAAGATGCTAATTGTAATGACAAGGCATCCTGTTGATAGATGACTGCTAAGCTGCAGCCATCTCCACATAAGCGTACTGCAAACACTATGTTCTTGCTAGTGTGTTTTCTATGTGTATGTGTACTTCTAAGAGAAGAGAAAGCATTGCTTTATCTTTTCTTCATGTGCCTACTTTTGTGGCAGAGATTGGGGTGTTCTGTGAGTTTCTATAGTAATCTGGTGCTGCGAAGGTCAGCACAGGAGCACTAGTGCATTGAGCTGCTATTTGCAGTTCTTTTGTACTGCAAACTTCTGTTTTTTTTGTTTTTTTTTTTTTTTAATATTTTGGATATGTTAACTGTTTGTAGTGAAAAACTGGTCTTCCATGTATTGCATTTTGGTTTTCTCTCTCTGTTTTCCCCACTGATGGGAGTACATTTAATGTGCATGTAATGGTTGAGCAGTTTCTTTTTCTTCCTGTTTCTTTGCTAAATGACAAAATAGTCCAGAAGGAAATGAAAATCCAGGAATTCTTATGCTGCTCTGATGTCATCAAACCAGTAATTAATTTTGCAGGCTTAGACTTTTTCAGGTGCAATAAAAGAGATTTTGTAGCTCTTTGTGAAATATCTCTGCTTTGAGGCATGTCAGTATTGCAACTAATAGTGGTAGTACTTAGTATTAATCTAGAAGAAAAATCATTCAATTTTTTATTTTCCAATGCTTTTGCCTCCCGCTGAGTATTTAAATGATTTAAAATGTCTTATGGGTTCAATTGTACTGTCTTAATAAGTATTTTTTATGTTTGTAAGCAACATGAACATTTATTCTTCGTTAGTATGGCTTTCAATTTTACATACACCAAAAGGGGCAGCATTTTTTTAACTGGATGTTGTAAACTGTGCCAGGATTGATTCTTGCATTCACTTAGTTTATACATAGAATATATTAGGTTAGTTGGAATTGTTAATTTTCCCTTGGGGAGAAGCAAATGCTCAAGGCACTGATTGATAAATCAATAAATCTTTAGTGAGTTTGGTAAATAAGCTGTCAAGAGTGTATGTCATTTTTCCTCTAGAGAACAAATTTTAGTCAGAATGAATGTGTTTGTTTCCTTGCATTGTTTTCTCCTTCAAAATAGTAAGACACAATACTGCATTTAAATAAGTTCATAAAATTGCAGGGATTTATTAAACAGCAGCAAAGATCAAGCTTTTCCTTGATATCTTAACAAAGAATTCAGTTGTTTGCATATTTGCATTTCAACCCCTAACCTTTCCTGAGGACAAATAGATGTCTGACTATTAAGCCTAAAGGCACAGAGCTGGAAATCTGTATTAATCCTCTGAATGCTGACTAGTTTTCCTCAACATTCCCAGCATGTGTGAAGAATGTGTTTTTAGCCAGAAGGCAAACTGGCATCTAAAGCAAAGCAAGAATTTTGAAAAATAGTTGTGTTATGTATAAATTTATTTTGCCCTTAGTGTTTCATTATTGCATATTTGTTTCATTATTTTATATTCTACTTTTTAAAAAATAACTTACTCTAGCTTTTTACTCTTGTGAGGAAGGTGTTGGTCACTAGAAATGGAAATGTGAACTTGGCTATTTTTGGTTTCTTGTGGTCATAAACATTCTTAAACTTATGGTATTGTTCTAGGCTGAGAAACAGTGGAAGGAAGTATATGAGAGTTGTAGCAATTAGGAATGTCACAAATTACAGCTTAGGCTCTAATGTCAGCATTAATTAATTAACTGTAAGATTGCTTACATGAGTTCACCGGATATTGTGGTAGCTGCTCTATGATGTACTGTCTTTGGCCCTGAGGTTTCTGCACTGCAAAGATGATGTAAATCTGAAATCTTACATCATCTTTTTTGATATTAAAATTATTGTTGCTACATTTTTAAGTGGAAAATACAGACCATTCAATTTAGTGGACTTTTCTACTACATAAATGAATGGAAATTGGAATTCCGTTCTTTGTAATATTTTTTCTCTTATAGTAGATTTCCAGTCTTATATTTGTACCATAATAAAGTGCAAGTAGAGGTTTCTGTGGTCAGGAGAAGTAAAGCAGACGGCCCCTTGAAGTCTGCATGGGGCCTGCATATTGTGCTGCAGCTGCTGTGTACATCGCCGGTCTCATTTAGAAACAGTAGAGCTTCCACCAATGTTACGTACTACTGAAGACAATGAAAATAGCATGCTCTTGAAGTAATTATTACCTGCAGTTCAGATTGTGGCCAATATAAAGATATAGTGGAAGCATTTGTTTCCTCTGAAATTAAGTCAAAATCATTTTAGTTGGAAGGGACATTGGGTGGTCAGCCATTCCAGCTTCTGAGTCAGAGCAGTTTGGTTACACCAGGAACTTGCCCAGTTCTGCTTGTCTACAAGGACAGAGGTATGCGTTTGTACTCCTGTATTGTCCTATCGCTTTCTAACAGAACTGAGTAAAGCTCAGAGGCAATGTACTTAAAATTGGGCAAGAAGTGGGCAGAACCATTCCCTTAATGTGTGTGATGATGATTGTTTGCCTGAGTGTACTGGCTAGGCTGATGCTCCTTCCTTTTCACAGGAATCTTGCTGTTTCTGATACAGTAATATGAATTTGTATATGAGCTTTTGGAGCCCGTAATTATCAAGTTCTCTGCAACCTCAGTGATGTGGGTTTTTTGTGGTTTTTTTTTTTTTTTTTTTTTAAAGAATTCGTGCCATGAAATGACTGGTACCATTTGTACCTTATCTTAGTATTCATATTTTATACTGCTGAGTGGCTGTGTTTTGAAATAGAGTATGCCCTGGAATAAATAATCAACTGTATTTCAGTCTTCCTTTGTCTGCCCAAAAGACATGCGTTCTGAATCAGATAAGTCTGTTACTGCCTCCTTAGTTTATTTAAATAAAAATTTAATAACGTAATTTTGGCAAAATACCTCAAAATGCTTGATGATATATCTGATAAGGCACCAAGCACTGTGCCCTTTTGGGAAAGCCAGAAAGCTAAAGCAGGTGTTAAATAGATAACTTCACCTCAGAATGGTATACTTAAAATCTTAAGCTGTAACTTTAAGTTTCTTTATTTTTTTCCTGATCAACGTTTCAGGCTCTGAGATGAGCATGTATTTTTTCCGCATTTGCCAAAATAAAATAAAGTGCAGATCACAAATGTAATATGTTCTGTCATCCTTTTTTCTTGTCACTGGTAAGATCCAACATAGACTTAACGGATGAATTGTATGATAAAGCAGTGGTAGGGACGAATCTCAAAATTAAACCTATGAAAGTCAGAATAAGCATAATAATAGAATTTGCATCAGCAAAACTGATGCTTTTAAAATGTAATACAGTAGTGGCTGTTGCTGCAATTTCAAGTGACAGATTCCATCCAGTGTTGTGATGATCTCTGCTCTGCTGATTTGTAGACTTAGTGTCTTGCATATGCGCATGGACTGCTATAAAAACATGAAATTTTACTTTGGAAAAAGTGAGGAATAGGTGGCATATACTATCTCGACTATTTTATGTACTATTTTATATTATTTTATGTAACTTATTTGGGAATAGTTCAGTATTGGAGATTTGGACATCATGAGCTCAAATCTTAGTGTGTGAGGAAAAAGTATTACTATGTAGGCACACATTGAAGATTTATTCATAAGTAAAATGCCTCCAGATTTTCTTAATGTCTTGTCTTAATTTAAGCAAAATCTTTGAAGTATGCTATAGAAAACTGCAAATACTTCATTTTTCTTTCTGAACATTATTTTCAAGTAGGTGCTTTTTGTAGTTGCATGAGTGTTTTTCATCAATAAGAGGGGGAGAGGAGGTGTTGAAAAAGGCTAAATATAGGATGAGGAAATGTACCTTGCATTTGAAAACAGCTTGAAAACCCATGCTGCCTACTTAAAAATAATGTACGTATTGGGATATTAGATTTATCTAATAAGGCTCAGATTTTAGCTCAGTAAAACCAGAAGTAATCAATATGAGCACAGTCATTTCTGCCAGGAAACATGAAATTGTTAAATAATATGCCAGGATGAAAAAGGAAAGATAGACAGTAATCATCAATCTAGCCAACCACTGGATGGCATCTTTGTTCCACAGAATGACTTTTGAAGACACATGGAGTTAGAAGTTGACTTTTGTAGGAAATTGTATGGCAAATATGCTAGTCCTCTTTTGTATACAAATGCGTTTATGTCAGTATCCAAAACCAAGTTCTCTTTTGTGTTGAAGTTCCTCAAAGTAAAAAAAGGATAATGATAGAAATTTTACCATCGGACTGGAAAAATCTGTATTGTTAACCACGATTAATGAAAATATTTAACATCTATCTTCTTTCTGATATAAAATAAAAACAGATGTACTTGGTGGTAGTAAATTGCTGATGTAAGTTGACAGGAAATAATTCTGTCCAGGAGTTACCTTGATAGTCTTCTTTGTAAGTGCTATTGCACTGATTTTGATAATTTCTACGAATTCCTATTTTGTGCTCAAATAAAAAAAGTAACTGCCTTTCTGATACTGCCCACCAAAAAGAAAAGGTGAAACTTGGAATCTCAGGATAATCGAGGTTTAAAAAGACAAAAAAAATGCTCTGATAAGTGATTGTATCCTCAGGAATTTCACTTTGGAGAAGGAATGAAGTTCTTAGCACTTATGGAAAATAACAAAAGCTGACTTGTGCAAGTAATGAACTTTTTCTGACAATCATTGTAAAATTTGCCATTTTCAGCCTCAAGTATTCGGCGTATTTCACCAGGCTTATACAGGCAAAAATCCCTTCTTCTTCCTTCAAAAGAAAGCAAAACCAATATCTTAAACTATCAAAGTCTTCCAAGAAAATTGGATACTCTGAGGCAGATATCTGGAGGAGTATGGGGGGGACAGGGAAGGCCTGGATTTCTAGATTCCTCTTCTTACTTTTGTTCTTAATCCTTACTTGTAGTTTTGGTTTATACTGTAGGCATTACACGTTTTAGCAGGTGAAACTAAGTATTCTAGAGTGTGTAGAAGGCCATGTATGTATGTTTTTATATAAATCTTTTAAATTAAACTTTTGCTTGTTTTATGCAGTAGTAGAAGTCTGAAGTTGGATGTACGTGGATCTTTTTCATATGTATATTCTCAACAGTTGTGTAGTCATTCCTAGAATACACTCAAATACAGTGTCTGTGTCACAAAAAGCTCCTAAACAGAAAGTGCTGAAAACAGATGGTTTGTTTCCACAGTTATGAGCCATCTCTTATAGAGGTAGGAGATAACAGATGCATGGGAGATACCGGTATTATCTGTCTTCTGAAACTCAAATTTGTCAGTTAGTCCTTCATCAAGCTGCTAGGAAGGGTATTGCAGAACAAACAGTGGCTTGGGAAATGCTATCATCGTCTGAAATGCAGTTCATTTTTCTAAAACTAGATATGTTCAACTGTTTTTGTATGTTGCTAGGGAAAATAGTATTGTACGGTTAAACCATGCTTGAAAACCAAACTTGCCTGTGAATTCATTGTTACTCGCAGATGAAGAAAAGGCACCTCCATCACTCCAGGCCTGCTTGTGGAGACTTCCTAGTGTGATCAAGAAATAGTTAATTCTGAATCTAGAATGTGTAATGTGAGAATTGAAACTGTGGTAGTTGTGACTTATGTTGGCCCAGACAGCAAGCCCGTTGCGTGCTTTGGAGTAGCAGTTAATTTGTATGTATTAATTGAATGTTTCACATGCAGAATTGTTTTTTATCTCTATTTTCATTATAGAGATGATGATGACATCAATGATGTTGCCTCTATGGCTGGTGTTAATCTAAATGAAGAAAGTGCCCGAATTATGGCTACCAACTCTGACTTGGTTGGAACCCAGATACAGTCGTGTAAAGATGAACCCTTTCTTGCTGCTATACCTCTACATAAACGCATACTTGAAATGGGTGAGAAACATGTCCTCTCTTTTTGGTAGCTTTTTGTTATGTAGTTCTGAGTGACAGAATATGCTTAGCACTTAAGATTGTGATAAATAAGGGGGCTTATGCCTTTTATTACATAATCTTGTATTCTTGAACTTTCAAGGTTTTTGTGATAGAAGTAACTGAGCTATACCAAATTGGAAAAAAAACATTGCATCGGTCCTTTTATATTTCATACTTTCCCCATATTTTTAAATCCAAGGATCTCAAAGCTCTTTGCAAACATTAATTATTTCTCACAATCCTTCTTCATGTTTTACGCATGAGAATGTTGAAACAGAGAGGTAAATTAAGTAGTTCAGGTCACAGAGGACACCTGTGAATAAGATTTAACAGATTGCTGAAGTTACCTGTCAAGGTTTTTTTTTCCCCATGCAAACCAATAATTCAGTTCTTAATGCTTACATCTATTTAAGTTCACAGTGATTTTCTTGTAGTATTTTTCCAAAAGGTTTATTTATTTATTCTGTCATTTGAAAATGAATGTTATAAATTTCAGTAGGAAAAAATAATTAGTCAAAATTAGTGACGCTTTAAGGTTATTAGGCATGCTCATTATGTATTTTATTTTACATGCATAATTAATATATTGTATATGATCTGTTACCTAAATGTATCTTTTCACCATAATTTTTGGTAATGTTTTCAGGTACATCAAAGTCTTAAGATACAGAGCTCCAAGTGTACAGAAGCTTTTTTTTTTTTTTTTAAGAACTCCCATAAATTTGTGGAAATCTGTAGGGAATCATTGTCCTCGTGGTTTTAAGATCTTGTTAAAAATCATTATAGTTTAAGATTGTAGGGTTTTAAGGTTTGAAGGATATTTCTGAAATATTGTGTTTTTGTTCATTGATTTAATGAAAGCCTTTTCATATTACGGTTACAGCAAGTTTCTTCATTAATTTACTGTTGAGCTTCACTTTTGTGTTATGATTAGTTGAAGCCATTCTGAGAAATGAATTTTGCATGTTTTAGTTATCATGTTGAAATGATATGACGATTACATTATGTGATGCAGTGTGGGAAAACATATGTGCAACATTTTGTGGGATGGCTTATCGCCAGCTGAGATGGGAAGGCAGAAAGATTGTCGTGAAATTTGTTTGAGAAAGTGTTGTGAAGGATGCACACATAATGGTTTATATAGGTGTTAGAAAACAAAAAGGAAACAGAGAGCGTTAAAAAGAAAGGGAAATCAGTAATAAATTTGCCATATAAGCCTTAATGAACTGTCTGGGTGTAACAATTGCTGCACAACATGGAGCTGTAATTACAAGTGCAGGACTTGCAGGAATCTGTACATACTTTAAGAACCACAGAGCCCATCACACTATTCATCACTGCCTTTTGGGGTTTGCTCCTCTGAGGAGCAAATCCCTATGGCTGTTTTTGAAGCTTTATTGGCTTTGATAATTGAAATGAAACTTTCAAAGCTTTTAAAAGCAGCTGCAGGGATTTACTTCTCAAAAGCATTGAATCCAAAAGAGCGGCCACTCCTAGTGATCTCCTGCTGCCACTTTTAGAGCTTTATTTTGTCTTTATATGAAGCCTTTTATAGTTTTGAAAGTGTCTGTGGGGTTCACTAGTGGCTACTATCTGGGATCTATGGCTCTTGAGAAGAGAATTCCTTCAGCTGATTTTGAAGTTTTAGAAGCTTGGTTTTCACTGTGTGTGGCCAGATTTGTTGATTGCATGGGACCACACAAATTTAGTAGTGTGTGTGCTACTGGGCACTTAAAATAACATTGTAAGATCATGATAAAACTCAATCTTACCGTGTGTTGCTGTGCCTAGACACACCAGGATTAAGCACAGGAGGCTGTGACCTTCTCAGGCACATTAGGAAAAGAAAATGTCTTATTTGAGTCCTCATTCTTCTGTTTTTGTTATGCTTGTTGACAAATGAGATAAAATACATCATCTTCTTCCTTTAACCTGAGTATGACTTAAACAGACCTTATTTTCTACCTTTAAATCTATTCATATTTAATGATCACTTTAGTTTTAGGGCATGTTTTTAATGTTTAAGTAGAAGAGAGATTTGTGTTATGTACAGTATTAGGAAACTGCTCTTCTCTCGCTTCTCAGAAGCTAGACCTTTCAAGTTTTCTGTAATATTAATCTCTTCCTCTCTTTTCCGAGTAAGAGTTCTGTCGAGCAACTCAGTAGTGTTCCCCAAAGGCTGTTTCAGAGATTGTGCTTCCATTCACCAGAGTCAGAATATAAACTGCTAAAGCAAGAGCAGATGCTTCTCAGTCTTCAGGAGTAACCACCAGCCAAATGCCTCAAAGTTATAGTGAAAGAGGTTTCTTAATATATTGTATTCTTATCTCTACCGCTCAACTTGGCATTGTTATCATCCAAAGTTTATTTTAAATCTAAATGAGTAATATTTTTATTGATCAGTCTAAATGGAGGAAGTAACTGAAAGGTAATTCATGCAAAAATATTCATCCGCTTTCCACATGCTTCCTTATCCAATTTGATATCTAGTTGTCTTTGTCTGGTAATCATTGCCGTTTGTTATTGTAGGAAGACAGCATTGTGAGTGCTTCAATTTCTTTGAAGCGAAACCAGGAGTGGATATTTCTGAGTAGATAATGTATTTCTTTTGCTATTCCATACAGGATCATAAAAATTTAAACCCAGATCTTTCTGTATGACAGAACAGCACAAAGAAACACATGCAAAGAGCTGTAACGCTGTTGTTTCTTTTGGCAAGTTCAGAGGCAGAGACTGATGTTCTTCATGCATGCGCTGATGTGTGTGTGAACTTTAAAAACTTTCTAGGCCTTTAACTCCATTAGTAAAGTGAGTGGGTAAGATAAGCTGAATAGTGCTGAAAAATCCTGGCTATTTGTTTGTTTGTTTTTGTGGGAAAGAAACAAGAAAAAATAATTTTGTAGATGTTTCACTTTGTTCACAAGCTATTTCTTCATGGGTAAGAATGCTGTACTGGTTTTATTAGGTTTTAGAAGCTAGTTTTAGACATTGAATTTTCACTGTTTACCAAAAGGGGCAACACTTTAATTAATAAGACAGTATGGTGTAGCAGGTTGTTTTAAGAGTGAAACTGTGGTTTGTAACTGCGTTGTGAAAATAGAAGCTCCTTGATTCAAGAGTTACTGTAATTACAGCATTGTTACCGAGACTCGTCAGATAAGAATTAGACTATGCTGTATTTTTAATACAATGAATGTTATCAGAACATAAGGATGGGGTAATAAGGTGATCCTATGTATATTGTGTGATAACTAAGTCCATGGAAAGAAACACATATAGAAGAGAAAGGGGGAAAAATACTATAAAACATTAACAAGTAATAGCTAAGAATTGTATTTAAATAAGAACTGCATACAATGAGAATTAAATTATCAGCCGAATACCTAAATAAGTCATTAACCCTATTCTTTACCTGACTGTGGTGAGTCTATTCTGGATACCTTGCAGCAGTTCATGTTTGACTGTTTTGTTGTTGGTTTTTTTCCTCATTTGTGTTTGGTTTTAAAAAGATGGCAAGATGAGTTTTTCATAGTGCAGTACCTTTTTTTATGTGCAGAAGCCCTTGTGAATATCTTGTTGGTGTCACCCAGCATGGTATGGTGGGATGAAGTTTGCTTTTCTTAAGCAGGTTACTTTTAAAATTTCCACTCGTGACAATGATATGTCCTTCAGTGAGAAGTCTTTTTACTGAGAATTGGTGGTCTCTCGGACTCTGCTAGCAGTTGTAAAAACTTTGCTTGTGATTTTGTGGTCACCAGAGCACAATATCCTCACAAGCTTAGAGCTTGCAGAATATTAACTCCCACAGCTGTATTTCAGTTCTTACGTCCTCTCCAACCAGATTATGCCACTTTGCTTTTTCCATAGCTACCCCTAAAATGTCACATTATGAGAAGGAGACTCTTCACCGTAAATTAACTGTCTGAAGGCAACAATAATAACACATAATTTTGGCATAATGTGCTCCCTGAATTAGTTTCTTCTCTCTTTCACATCACCTTCAGTGTTCTTCACCCAATGTTTCTGTTTCAGTTTGTGTTGTTACAAAGCTCTGGCTAAATAGAATAACTACAAATGTGACATTTTAAGAAATGTGGGACTGATTTGGCCATGTTTATTCCATTTTAATTGTCCATCTTGTATTTCTAAACTATTTACACTTGAGTGTGTAATAAAAATGTATTGAAGAATTACGAATATTTTTTATTGCACATTGATTCCTAATTATCTTTATATCTTCATTAAGAAATCAATTTTTCTGTAACATGTTTTATCAAGTTCTTGATTTATGTCTATAGGCAAGTATTGTTATATATTTCCTTTAAAAAGTCTATTACATTGACAAAATAGCATACACCTCTGACATTTCCTATCAGTAATTAGTACTGGATTCTCTTTCTTTGTCCAAATAGATTTTTAGTCAAGAACACATGTAGTGGTGCAGGTGAATTATTATGGAACTTGTAAATGCGCTGTTGAATTCAAATGCTCCCAGATCAGAAGACATCTACAGTCATTCTTAAGATGGCCTCAGAGCAGTTCAGCTTTATAGATTTAAGGCACTGTCTCTGCCAGTGTAGTAGTTATAGGGTTAGGTTCAGCATAATACATAGATTTACCTCTTGGTTATTTTACTGGCAATGTATTTTTAATTGTCTAATGGCATGTTGATTGTTGTTCTGTTTGATTCTTTGTTCAATTACGTTTGAATTATGTGTCTGCTATAGAAATGCATGTTAAAATATAAGCAAATAGCTTATCTGTCTTTCTGTATTCTGTAGTATATTGAATCTACTTTGTGACATCACAGTGGCAACTGAGTTGTATGCACGTGTATATATTTTAAATAGTTTGAATACTCTGAAGGGCATTTTTTATTGTTAAACAACCTAAAAACTGATCGGAATATCCTTCATGGAACCAGGCCAGTAGATTTCAGAGCCTCTGTTTAAAGCATTTGTTACTAGTTTAATAATAGAGTCATTCTGTCATCCCTGTTTCATCTGTTTATTTGTCAAAAGTTGTATTCATGTTTGAATGAGATGAAACTACTATTGATGATTGCTCTTTCACATATGGAGCAGTTCTAACATAAAAGTATACTTATTTCTGTGGTTGGTTTACTTTAGAGGGTTTTTATAGCTGCGTAGATTACAGTTGTTGTGGGTTCTGAAGTTCTGAGCCATCAGATTGCCTGCAAACGTTTTTTTTGTTTTCAGTGCACTTTTTGTTGATCCTAGTTGTTTTCATTATTGACTTTTAACTTGTTATCCATAAGCTGATTTGTCTTCAAACTGAAATATTCCTTTTAATACCACTGTTTTCCAACAGCATTTTTCTGTCATGATGGCCTCCTTAAATATCTGTGTACATAACTCTTGTGTTTGGAGATGGTTCTAATGTGCAAATCAGCCCATAAAGTCCTTGTTCTCCTTAAGCATAGAATTTTGAAGTTGTTCATTGTCCTAACAAGATACACAGTCTAATTGAACTGTACCTAGAGTGGTGTTTTCTGTGACTTTAGTTGCTGCTTCCCAGGAAAAAAGAGAAGTGCTAGGTATTGTGTAACACATTGCAACTTACTGTGGATGCCAAATATGTTGACTTTCTGAAGTTCCTATGAACTTAATTATGTCATGTGCAGGGAGACATGACAGATATGGAAATGTATATCAATTTTGACATATGAAATAGTTCTGTGGCTTTCTTAGTAAGTACGGAGTTGTTCTCCCACTGCGTAACACAAGCAATTTACTAGAATTTTCATTTAGATGTGGACTTCTCTATCTCATCAGTGTTCATATTTATGAACATTTAGTTTATTATGTTTCATTTAATAGCAAATTTGTTGTTCTGTACTGCAATTTGTTGTTTGCTAATGTTACAATATTATAAGGCAATTAAACGTTGTTTACATTTATTATTTCCTTTTTTTAAAAAAAAGGTGGGAATAAGTTCCCATTTAAGTATCAGCAGCAGTGTTGCCAAATAAACATAACCAGTAAGTATTTCAGAAGAGTGTTAAAATGTGTTGTTGTTCTTTCTCTAATAGGTCCATGATTAGACTTCCTGTTTTACAAGATGTCCCAACATGTGTTGGAATGATAACTTCAGTACCACCTGAGAGCTTGGAGTCTGCCTTTCTCTGAAAGGTAAGGCAGCCTCTGTTCAATGTTTTTTGTGTATTTCTAAGGTTTTCTTTTTATTACTCTTATTGATTCTGCAATACTACGACAAATAAATGAAGATGTGTTCAAACTATGATCATTTGTGAAGAGAATGAAGCTGTAATTTGTCGCTCAGCCTCAGAATAAGTTTGTATCTGGAAACAGAATGATTTTAATTTCTCAGTCTCTGCAAAGGAGGGTAAAATTAATACCATTCCATGGAGATTCATTCTCTGTCAGATTCATTCATAAAGTCTATCTCATAAAGTCTATCTCATAAATAGAGATCTAGTAATAAACATGGGATGTAGAATAAGAACAATAAAAAGAAAACCTTAGAGAACCATTCAATATTGCAATAAATCTGACTTACATTATCCCTGTAGGCAAGCTCCATGCTCTAGAGGTGGTACTAATGTCCCGAAACTCAACACATGTTGGAACATCTTTGTGGAGGAGGAAGTCATTGATCAGTGAGCAGTATCTTCGAGGATCATTTACGGGGAAAAAAAGTAAAAGGTAATAGTTTCTAAAATATATTGCAATGATTGTTCATTACGTTTATTTGGCAATCCTGCTGCTCATACTAAGGTTGCAATGATTTTTTTTCTTAAAATTACCAAAATATGTCATAATCTTTAGTCTTTCTTTCTCATGTAAGTTGAATTTTCACTTAGAAATTTCAGTGCTCTGCAGGTAAAAATCTCACTTTCTGTTTTAATACATTGCATTTGTTAGTCGTCTTTATGCTGCTGAATCTACTGCGCACCAAGCCCATGTTGTAGGATAAATCACTGGCAATTGGACACTTTTTTCAGTGGTTAAGATATCAAGAGTGTTAGGCTGTGGTTTGTCTAGTGTTAAATAAAGTAAGCCACAGCCAAATGTTGATAAGTACTGAACCAGTACAAAGACATTTTACTGATAACAAAGGGTTATTTGTTTTCAAGGAGGTAACTGCATCGCTGGACGTTGTGCCAGATGAGGGTACCATCTGTTCCTGCACAGTAATGTAAATGTATGAATCTGATATAAACCACCATAAAACACAACTGTTTTGACAAAATCAAGTGACCATATCTGATCTGGATTCACTTTGCAGTGGTGGATGATCTGGTAATACACAGATCTAGCACTAATTAGTGAATATGGTGAGATGTCCCAGTCTTGACAATTTTCCCTCTAATCCTGGACATACACACAGACAATATTGCTGACACTTTGAAATTCAGGTTATGGTCTACTCTTCTGGTATCCTTTATAATTTCCTGTATTCTTTGTGCACATATATCTTTTCCAGGTGACTTGCCCATCCTGCCTCCTTAAGAAGTGGCCTCATGTTGAACTAGTCTGCCTATCAGTAAACGTCTGTGATAGCTTTTCAGACATGTAACCTATGAGACTTTTATAGGGTCAGAGTTAGAGTTTCTTCAGGAAAACTAAATTGCCAAAGTGTCCACATTATTTACATAATCTGCTTCAGAAAAACAGAAGCATATAGGCAAATTCTTTTTCATGGTATTTATTTATTTATTTATTTATGAACGTGAGTTAGATTGTTCTGCTATTGCAAGGACTATGTCACAGTATACTGGCATCTGTGCTTGTCATTTCTGACATTCTTATAACAGTTTTTTCCCATGTCTTGTTCACCTAACATAAACCCATAATCCTATTGTTCTTTTACTTAAGCCTGAGGTCCTGTAATGGTTTAATATCTTTTCATCTTCGGTTTAGGTCATTGAGATTATGATTTCTTCCACAAGGAATTAGATAAAATACAGTTTAGTTACAGAGAAAATAAAGAAAAAAATAATTGTAGTCCACTTCTGTTCCTTCAGAGTTCGCATTCCCTTTCTGTCCACTCTGATCAAGCTGTCAGGCTTCCTGTCTATCTGAATACCAAGTATTCTGTTCTACTGCTAGATGCACTGCTTTTCTGTTGGTGCTTTCCTGATTTGTGGCAACTGCTTCCATTTTCCAGGCCTCCACTTACCTGTACATAATACTGTTTGGCAACTAGCATGGTTCTGTTGAAGACAAACTGCTTAGGATTATAGAAATACTCTTTAGGGATGATTAATAGCTGCCTTTTAGCTGTTTAATTACTTAGCTCAAAGACAGAATTTTGGAAACTGGATTGTCTGGTTATAAATATTTTAGGTCAGACCTCTTCTTAAATTAGTTCTTTCTTTTTGCCAAAAAGTATGAATTATGTTTGTAATCCTGGACTTACACTCTTGCTGAGAATTCTTAAAGAAGTAAGGCTTTTTTGTTTTTTTTTTTTTCTCATTTGTACATTACTTTTGTCAAAAAACACCAATCATATAAGAAGGCTTAAACAGTTTCTCTAGTAATTCTTCTTCTGTTTCCTGGATATTTTTCCCTGCTCTAAATTCCTCTGACTTGCATAATAGCTTTGAATAAGCATAGAGAATAGGCGTTTTGGCCTGGTTATATGTGGGTTTTTGATCTGTGCGGCTGTTTCTCTGCCTCTGTTGTGTTAAAATAATTATACTGCTATGACTCCCTAGAATGGAGCTATTTTTCACTCTGGTCTCGGTTTTGTAAGAATTAGGGGTATTAGGTAAAATTAGGAGGTGAATGTTCAAAACAAGCAAAGGTGAATAGTGAAGTTGTCTAGCCTTTATTTTAGGATGTTGCAGGTTCAAGAAATGACTTGGAAAATTAATGGAAAAAAATCCATCAAGAGATAGTAAAGAGTAAGATAGGATCTTTAGGGTGGTTCTAAGCTGTATATGGTTGCAGTTTTACATGGACACTCTTCTGTTTTATATTCAGCAGCATTTCACGCTACTACTGTTAGAGAATGGGTGCTGGACTGTAGTATTCAGTATGACCTTTCTTAGCGTGTTATACAATTGCAGAAATGTAAAAAGTTTAGTATAATTTGTACTGAATAAGTTAAATCCACTGTAGTACCTGGAAAAAAACTTTGAATGTTTTTCTCTGCAGTGCATTCTCCTGCAGAGATTGAGTCTTAGCTGAATCTTACTTTGCTAAAATAATTTGGTTGGCACTTTTTGTGGAGAAAGCAGAAGAAGAGAGTATTACAATTTTCATAATATTTATTTAGGCTTTGTATGCATTAAGTTACATTAGAATTGTGTGGCTGGTCTTTTCTGCTGCGTTTTGCATTGAAAATAGCCATGTATTTCGAGGATTTTCATCTGTAAGTTGGATTTATTTATATGTATATTTAAAAGTAACTAGTGTTTCGTTGATTTCTCAGTTTCACAAATTGCTTCCTGAAGAATCATCTCAAGGTGTGTAGTTCTGAAGCAGTATAGAAAAGACATTAGACTCCAGCAAGTCCTGAGCACTCAAGCGGATTGTACACTTTTATCCGGAAGTGAGCTCATGAGATTTTATCCTATGAAAGGAAAAATGTTCTTATATAAACAAGCTTGCTGAAGTAACTAATGTGGAGTCTTCCATTATTTTGTAAATAACGTTTGTGATGTCATTATTTCAAGCGTAGGCAGTTGATGTGAAGGTGATCTAGAAGTATAGCGTTGAATGGTATGGGGTGCTAGTTTACCAAATCTTTCCCGTAACACTTGAGATAGTTCAGGGTTGATTTGGAGCTGAGCAATATATCTTGGCCATCTGCCCCTCACTGAAGGGATGCTGGTTTGTACCTGCCAGAGGGAATTGTTTACCAAAACACAAAGCACTTGGCACCAATTCTCTCTAGTTTGGCACAAAACATTCCCTAGGCTGTGGTTTCCCTAAATGATCTCCAGATTCCAGGTTTCTCAGAGGCACCTGCTCAAACTACTTTGGATTTGCTGATTTTGTGAAGGAAGCAACTAAAGCTTTAGTTTTACCTTTCCTCATCGTGTCTCTCAGACAGATTTAACAGTAGAGCAAATCAACACTGATTAAATTATTTATTTGTTTATTTAGTAAGACTTAAAATGAAGCTTCTTTTTATTTAAAGGACTGAAAACCTAGGATGACAGCTAAAATCGTGATACTGTTTGTTTTGCCCGGGATCGCTAGGTTATCTTACACCCCTAGGAATCTCTAATCCCTGTCTTCATAGCTAGTGATTTACTATTTGCACATCACTCCATTTAACAAGCTTTTCCTTCTTTTTTTTTTAATACTAAAAGGTAGTCTGGGGCTCTGGCAGCCCCTTCAGACAACTCCGGAGTGTTTGTACCCAGCCAACCTCCTCAGTTTCTTTCTTTGTTGTGTTCGATCCCCAACTGTCTAGCTTAATGTGTAAGATCAAGTTTTCCCTTTGATAGAGTTTTGAATGCAGTGTTGACGGCTGAGGACACTGCTCTGTGGGAGATGTCCCCTGTCCTGAAGCCCAACCTGATTAGACTGGGACAAGTAAGTTGAGTAATTGCTATTTTATGGCTCCTCGGGCTCTTAGTGCGTTACACTTGTTTTCTCACTGTGTTTAGTCAGGCTGACTGTTAAATGCTGTTGCTCAGCGTAGAGTGAATGATGTCATAGCATTAGGCAAAGCACCTATTGCTTTCTGCTGATTTCATGACTTGCATTCTGTAGAGAACACATGATATGTTTAAGGACCTGCAGATATTGTTTGTGTTGTTTCAGAAGGGAACTGCTCACCGCTTTTTCCCCATTTTTGCCAGCTGTTAGCTGAGAGAAGTTTCTGTACAGCTTATGTCTTGAATGATGACTACTTGAACTGGTCCTGATGTATTTAATGATATTTAATTTTATAGGGATTGACACCTTCAGCAGAACTATAAAATCATCGCTTTCTTTCATTCTATTAAAATGAAGGACTGAAATTAATTAAAGAATTGCATCATTTTAAAGATTTGGAAGACTGCTGCAGCAATTTAGGGGGTAATTTTTCAAAAACATTACTTTTCTTGATGGGGAAAATTACAGAGAGACAGGCTTGTAAACTGTGGTGGATAGTTTGGGATGAATGAGGAGGAAGGATGCTTGAACTTACAATTATAGGTGCAATCCAAGGCACAGTCAGGTACTTTTTATGCTCTGGGGATGGAGTAGATAGGTATGGCCAGATGCATCTTTTTGTTATTTCCCATCTGGTGCTGTTAAATGAGGTAAAATAGAAATTTAGACAAATAAGGAATATCCCAAATGCAGGGAGGATGAATTCCTGTGATTTCCTTCCATCTTGCTCCATGCAAGCCTGTTGTAACAGCAGATGAGGCCTGGGCCTAAGAAATCTGGTTCCAATTGTGGCCTATGTTTAACACAAAAAAAACTTTTAAGTTTCTTCTAATTTTAAGATGATAGCAGTGAGTGCTTTCTGCAGTTCTGGCTGACCTGTGATTAAGGGCAAATAGAGACTAAATAGGCTCTCTCCCAATGTTTGTGTTGAAGGACAAGACAAATTCAAGCCCTAAATATATGCTGTTTAACTGTTTAAAACCAATTCTTTAAAGTTTTTTTTTTTGTTTTAAGTGTAAATGTAAAGAGATTTTATACAGGCACTCAATAATTTATCACATCAGTAATCAGTCAGACCTAATGTTTTACAAATAATTTTTTTATCTTTGATCTCCATCCTGTCAGTCCTCTTTAAGTATAAATTATTCAAGTAACTTTTTGATTCTTTGAAAGCCTACCTGCAAAGATAGTGTTTTGTCCTGCTTCTCAAATAGGACAGTATTCTTCTTATGATTTATTTTGGTTTGTTTGATCGATAAAATATAATTAAATTTGTAAAGCACAGCAAAGTCGGTACCCCTCAAATATGGAAGTAGATAATAGCATCCTTCAAAATTTTCACTTCTTGGAACCTGAAAGTTTTCAATGACAAGGTTTAGGCACTTTTATGTTTGTGAAATAACAACCTTGTGCTAGTGACAAATATGCCAATATCAGAATAATATTGCTGAGTGCTTTTTCCCTCAAGGTTTTTGGAACTTATATACAAGTTCTAACTTTATAGAAGTTCTCTTGCAATATTGCAAACTTTTAAGTAGAAAACAGTTTATTTGTAACAAAAATATTCTAGTGCTTTTTTTATACTTTCTTTGCATGCTATTTCATATGCTGTAGAGCTTTATTAAATGCTAACTGAACCATGGTTTGCTACTAATGCTTCCAAACATGTAATTAAGATTTAATATGTAGACAGACCTTATTATGCTGTTCTATAAATGCTTGGCAGATTAGAAATTTGTTCATTTTGGTAGTATTAATTTGTGATCCCTCATATTTTTCACATATGATAAGGTGACTCAACTAACTATTTTGTAGTGATACCCCTGAGGAGCGATTGAGACTTAAGTTCTGTCACAAAGAATAGAAGTGTTCATGCAATCGTTCATCACTTCATGGTCTTTTACAGTTCTAGTGTACTGGCAAGAATGCTTGAATGAAAAACATGACCTTAGTTATGCTTTTTAAAATGTAAAAACTCAAATTCAAGTGGAGAGATTGGTTAAAATTACAGCTTGGAGCCTTGCTTTGCTCCATCTCCACCTTTGTTGTTATCCTTGATGATGTTTTTATCATAGCTCCAGGAAAAGTTCAGAATTACATTGCTAAAGTCATTTTAAAGGCTTAAGGATTGTGCTTAATGTTGAAAATGTTTAAATTTAGCAAATGTATTATTTAATAGCAAGCAACTTTTTTCAAACTATGCATTTCCTGATGTTTTAAATGTGTAGCTCCTTACTGCTTTATAATGCAGAATTTGGGTTATGAATCTACAAGTTGAGATGCCCACAGTATCAACCTTAGATCACATTAAGGGGAGCAGAAAAAAAAAGAAATAATTATAACTATTTTTAAAAAAACAAAGGTATGTGACAGCAGTTTGTTGATCAACATTAATTATTTTTTTAATCTTCTCCTTGTATTTTGTGTGTCTGTATGTATATGAGTATACATACTATGACCAGATAGTGCAATTAAGATGGGAATCTAGAATGCTGGGACTTAAAAAAGATCTGCAGTTGAACCAGCTATTCAGTGACCTGGTTAGAAAGATAAACTGTATGTGATGATATTTGTGCTTTATGATACAGTTAAGCATGTAAAGTATATTCATATAATTGCATATACAATTTTTTTATAACTTCGAATTACATTTCTTTTCCCCGTCAAACTAAATATGAACTACCTAGTTCATATTTATTGTCATATTTTAGTGGCTGCACAAATATAATTCTTGTGAAGGGAAGATAAACATTTCTGAAGTAAAACTGGAAAAAACCATTATGTGCTTTAGGAGTTTGTCTCAGATATTTCCTATTTGGAGATCAGCATAATTTTCCTTTGAAGGAAAAAAGAATTCCAGTATACTTTTTATAAATAGGAGTGGATGAAGCTCAGGAGGAGATGTAGTGGTGAAGAAAAAGATTCTAAGACTTCAAAATGGGAACTTACAAGTATTGACGGTTCCCAGCCTTTTGCATAGCGTCAGTTTATGCTTCTTGGTGTTTTGGGGCTTTATGAGATAGTGTCATTTTGCTACTTTTGCTGCTTTTAAGTACCTATTGATATAAAAGAAAAGATATAAGAACTATTTTAAAAAGTCTCTAAGAATGGTATCAAAACTTTTCTTTGGTCAGAAAATCAGTACGACTGTATACATGACTGTTTATGAGGGTGTAACTTAGGCAACCTTTACAAGTATAGATGAAATTATTGTTTCCGAAGCATGCTGGTAATTTTCCCATCTTTGTCCCAAGTACAGTCCAGGTATTTAAGTAGTGTGCCAAATCTTCATGTAGTATACAGCTTTGGAATGTACCCTGCTTCTGATGTCCTGTGCTAACAGAACTTATGACTAGTACACTTTTGAGCAAGGGAGACGTGATGCTTCCACATATGATGAATGTTGTGGATGACAAGCTGATTTCTTATACATTTATCTTTTTGTAGTCAGGTTTCTTGATATTTTGGGTTTTTTTTTTGGGGGGGTAGGGGGGAAATTTGTGCTGTATTCTTTCTTTAGCCTGCTTTCCAAAGAAAGCTAGCCTTAAATGATAGAGCAGTCTATTTGCCTTCCTTCTCTCTCCCTGCAGATAACTTTTGAATTTATTGATACATCAACAGCTAGATAGCCTTTGTGTGTGTTCCAATTGAGGAGAAAATCAAATTTTCTTTTCTTCTCTTTGCTCTTCTGAATGGTTAGCTGCCAATCAGCATTCTTGTACAGACTTGCCTTAGGCTGAGCTGGCTGTGCCCAGCTGGCAAGCTGGATAAATGTGGGCTGGAAGATAGGCCAGGGGGTGATGCTAGATGTGTGAGGGAACTAAGGATGTTGTGATAAGAAGGGATAACAAGGAATGTGGGAGGAAACTGGAGCTGTTCAAGAGGAGCAGGGATCATAGAATCAGACTAGATTGTCTTGGTTATTGTCCATCTGAATCTTAAAAACATGCAAGGTGAGAAATTCCATAGCTGTTCTGTGCAAAGTATTCTAACATTTAATGAAGAATTCTTGCCTATGTCTGGTCAGAACCTTTACTGTTTCAGTTTATGAATTTTTCTCATCCTTACTCCAGGCATCTCAATAAAGAGTCTGGATTAATCTTCCTAAATAACCTCTGCCTTAAGCTTTCTCTTCTCCCAGATAAAGATCACTCAGGTTCTGCTCATATTGACCAAATGCTCCAGCCCTGTAACAATCCTGGTGACTTGTCCCTGGACTCAAATTTTTCAAATCTTTCTTGTACTGGGGTACCCAAAACAGATGTGGGCTGGGCTCACCTCTCTTGATGTACTGACTACTTTTGCCTCCTGTTGATACAACCAGCAGTACTGACAGTCTTCACTGTTGCTGGGATGCACTGCTGAATTGTGGCTGGCTGTCTGCCCACCATAAGCTTTCCATCAGCTCTGCTCCATTCAGTCTGTTGTCGTCTGCAAACTTGATGAGGGTGCTTTTGCTCTCCCCGTATGTCCCTGAAAAAGGTATTCAAAAGGGTAAGTCTATCCTGGGACTTGTGAGGGCCGCCATTTATAACTGGCTTTCAGGTAGTTTTCTGGAATTCTGAAGACTTGTGCAGTGGGATTTCAGGAGTAGGGGTTATCATGGGGTTATCGTGGAGGCTGGTGGGGAGGGCCTCGGACATGACTCTTTGGGAAGCGGGCATCTCAGGAAATGATCTTTTCATTATGGATGAAGTTCCAAAGAGTTGAATAGGTGAAACAAGCTACATAGTAGTTGAGTTGACTTACAGCGAAAGTGCTTAAAATTAGGAAAACTTTTATCATGAGGAAAAAAAAAAAAAAAGGTGGTGGTAGCTCTTTATTATGAAAGCATTGTGTGTTCAGAGAAGTTGGGTAGCTGTAGTTAAACTGCTGAAATTCAAAGAATTATTATTGTAACAATTATTCATTCCCACTCGTAACTAGAATACCTGGCAGAATTTTCCATCTCAAACCTCTTTTCTAGATACGACTTAATTAAATTTCCCTTTCTGCTTGTATTTTATCATTCAGACTAGGTTTTTTATTTTCTGATTGATAGCTTTGCTTACACGTTTGCATAATAAAATGGTGCATGCTGAAATAGGTGTGGATATTGCAAGCCTGACTTGCGCAAATAGCTCCCACCAACATGAATAGTCCCAGTGACTTCAAGGACTTAATTTGCATGAGTAACAGTTGCAGCATTGGGATCTTAATGCGAATGTCTGCTTTCCATTATACATTCAGCTTTCAGCAACCTCGGTGGAGCTCCATCTCTATTACAGAGGACAAATTGGGCACCAAGACAGATGAATTTTTTTAGCGGCAAAGCAAAAATCAGTTGAAGTCATATACGTACTGCTGAAGTCCTTAAGGTATCGTGTACAGTACGAAGGCAGTGATGGCTTAAGTTAAAGAGATAACGACTTCAAAGAATCATTACAAAAAAAATTAATATCAGAAATATATGACAGAATTCAGCTCTGGGAAGTGTGGGGATGATGTGCTGTAGTGATGTAATAAAATATACATTTAAATAGAACGGTTGGGGAAAAAAAAAAAAAAAAAGAAAAGAAGGAGCTCAGCCGGCCGGGCACAGCCGGTTCCCGCTGCAGCTGGGCGCGCTGGGTGCCTTATGCGGGCTCTCCCCACGCGTTGCTGGGTGGGGATGGGTGGCTGCAGCGCCCCCTGCCGGGAGGGCGGTGCCGCCCCGCGGGTGGTGATGGAGCGGCGCTGGCAGAGCCCCGCGTGACGTGCGCGCTGCCGGCTGCTCTCGGCTCCTGCCGCTGAAACAACAGGGGGCTGTAGACATGCCAGAACGCTGCTTGCTAACTCGTCTTCGTTTTTCGGATGTGTGATGGTTTCTTGCCCTTGAGTTTGGCTGGAAAAAGATAGGAACGCGTCATAAAACAGGCTCATTTTTAAGCCTCCCAGGTTTGTATTTGTGTGAAGGTCCCTCCCACAGACGACGATGACTGCTATAATTAGTCACTCGGGAAACACTTTCCAGAATGTTCTCAGTTAATTTCTTGGAATGTTTTGTGTACATACTATTATGTCACAAGTGAACATATTCAAACATTTTTAAGGCTTATGTTAGTTTAAAGAAAAACTAGTAGTGTGTGCTGAGGTACGCAGCAGTGTGCTGTGGGCTGCAGCCTGGGCATGTGGCGCTGAAAGGGTCAGCAGTGGTGATCCCGAAAACAAAGGAATTGCTGCTTCTGAGAACTCAGATTGCCTCATCTTCTCTTCTACTTTCTGTCACTGTACTGGGATAAAACCTGGTAAGGTGCCTGAGTGTCTTCTGAGGGGTAAAGAAGCAACTCTGGATTATCTCAAACTTTTAAATTGCAACCACATCTGTTCTCAAGAGGTAATGAAAGTATCACCAAAGCTTCAGAAATATACTATCAAGGCTTTATGTGCTCAGGGAAATAATGTTGTGACTTCGTGTTCTTTACAGGTTGGGCTTTTTTTGTGTGTGTGTGTGTGTGAAAGGTCAGCTAATTTTCTTTTCTTTTTGCTTTGCTTTAGCTAAAAAATTAGGAATTACTGATGTGCCAGCTGAGGTGGTTACTTTTATTTCCCATGCAACACAAAGCAGATTAAGAACAGTGATAGAAAAAGTAACAGTGATAACCCAGCACCGCATGGAATCATACAAAGTAAGTGTGCAAATCAAGCTATTGGATGTCATATCGTGATGCAACTTGACACAGTTTTCTTTCTTAGCACATGGTACGTGTTTTGTGTTCATTTTGTGTACAGAGCACATTCTAATCACAAATTTATTTACCTCAGTGCATTAAGAGCAGTGGGATGATGACCCCGCTTGCCAGACCCGTCTTCTCTGTCATAGAATTTGTGTGTAGAATTGTATTCATCTTTATATGCTGAAGTGTCCAGCTTGGCTCACCTGTTAAGCTATTTCTGCTCACCTTTTGTAACCAAGGCTGTTGATTCATGCCTTCTCTTTTGACCAGGATAACCGCTGATTGGATCAAAATTGCTTCAATGTATAGGAATCTGTAGTAGCTATACGTGTCTTTGGCTGTGCAAAATACTAATACTTCTATACTTGCCATTTAAAAATTTTAGCACAAAACTTAAAATGTTTAACTTAAAGAATACAATGATAAGCCAGGGATAAATCTGTTTTCAGGTTAGAGGGAAGAGCTACTAATTTGTCTTAAGCCATCAACTAAAGAATTCAACTATTAAATTCTTCACTGTAATTAAACAATATTCACTTTAAAAAAATAAAGATTTCAAGTTATTCTGATATCATTGTTAGTAATTGTATTCTTGGAGAAAATTGAAATAATCTAGATATCTTAAACCAGAAGGAAAATTGTAATAAAAAAACTGCAAACCAGTTCAAAATTCAAGTAAGTCAAATATGTTTTATTATAAAAATGATTTTTTTTTAATAGAATAAAATTGCTAGCAATTGTTAAACTAATACAAAAGCATGTAGGCGGCTGACTTCATTGCACCAAGCTTAGTTTTTTTATTGTTAGTACTGTAGAAAGATTTTAATGTATATACTCAGTCTTTATGAAAATACATGTTCTCATAAAACGTTGTTCTTTACAGGATGATGAGTGGTATGAACAAGCTACAGATGTCCGATCACAATTAAAGTTTTTTGAACAGTTGGAACGTTTAGAAAAGCAAAGGAAAGATGAACAAGAGAGGGAAATCTTGCTAAAGGCTGCCAAGGTATCTTATTTATTCTATTTTTTAAAATTATTTAGCAGTTCGTAGTCTTCAAACAATTACTTAATCTCTTGAAATCTGTTTCTGGAGTAGTTTTTGTTTCTCGTACTGTAGCAGAAATGCTGAGTCACAGCTTGAAGCAGTGATTGAGCACCTGGTGGGAAGGCAGGGCCAACCCAGGGGAGCTCAGTGCATGCAGTGCACCTGAGTGACCAGAAGGGGTGAAGCCAAGACCCACCCCTTCCCAGCCCTCATTGAAGGGTTGGCAGTGGAGGTGAGGGTATCTCTTGCTGGAGATCCCTGCCTACCTGAGGCATTCCAAAGGTAAGCATATTTTCTTCCTTCATTTCTGCATCTAAGGCTGCTGCCTTTGGGCTTCTCTTCATTTGCTGCAGTCTAGGACTTTGCCACCCTGCTATTATTGCTATACTTTCCATCACATTAAAGCATTACATATACCAAAGAAATACTTCTGTTTTGACGCCGCACCTTTAATTTTTGAAGTCATGCTATTTATCCACAATGACAGCACACCTAGCTGGCTGGAATGCTCCTGCATTTTCAGGAAGATATACCTCTGAATATGATGGGTTCTTGAGAATATGGGAGACAATGCCTAACATATCTGGATAAATTCCTATCCAAAACTGCAAATTTAATTGTATTACTGATTTATCAAACTACAAATAAGTTTATTCCTTAGTTATTCTGAGTTATTCATCTTAAATGTTTTACATTTTCACTGGATTGTTTACTGTATATTCTAAACAGTTTATATGGCACAACTCAGTGGTCAGTGGTAAAACTTTGTCTGTCTGTGCTGTTAGAAGACCTTTCCATTTGCAAACTTAACAACAACAAATAAAGCCAGCCCTACAACAGAACCTGACTTGCTGATTTCAGAGAAATGTTTCTCAATTTGGCTGTTTTCATCTTTCTTTTATCTGTTCTGTTTTCTTTCTTAATTTATAATTGTTGACATTCTTAGATATTCCCCAATTTTGCACAGAACATATATATGCCCTTTAAATGTTTAGATGGGAGCAGATACACTTTTCACTTTTAATGCTTTTTTTACATTTCATTTTCTACATTCAATGAATACATCTTGATGAATCATGTTTTCCTTTTCTGTGTCTCTTCTTGTTTGTTGCTTTTTGAAGTCTTTTTCTTTTTTTTTTTTTTAATGGACATTGAGGAAAATACAGTCCTGTAGTCTTTAGTTTAAAAACATTTTACCAACTGGGTGAAGTCATGTGCAAGCTCATCTAGGGCTGGATTAGATGTTATCACTTCCAAACTTATGATGCCATGTTTTTTGGATTCTTTTTCTTTTATCTTGAGTTAATGTTAACTCCCACAAAGTCAAGATTTAGGAAATAAGTACATTAACAATAAGCTTGATTCCTGTAGGTTATAGAGCAAATTCAAATAATTACACCAAACAACAGTGAAGAAGAGTCTTTTATGTGACTTGAAGAAATCATTTTCATTAATGTAATGCACATGTAAATCAGCTTTATAACCAGACAGCTAGGCATAAAGACATTTTGTACTAGAAAAAATATATATGAAAAAAAGAAACAAAACCACAAAGTAACCATGGAAGAAAAATGCTGTTTTACTGGCATTAATGTTTAGAAAGAGAAATTGAAGATACTATGAAACCTTTGAAAGGTGCTTATGTGGTGTTTGGATTTAAGTGTTAAATGCCAGTTTTGAATTGAACTTACAATGATAGCATCTGTCCTTTCTGGAGTGTGCATCTGGCTCTCCACCATGCTGTTCCAATGGATTGACCGCCTGTTTCAAAAGTCACATAGATCATAGTTTGGCAAAACATGGTCAAATTACAACTTTTTATTCCAAATAATACATTGTTCATTATTTCCTCAGAATCTAGCTTGCTGCTGAAATGCAGGGTCCTCTGTACAGCAACAGAGAGAACTCTTGTGATCTTTATTCGGAATTCCTACATACTAAATCCTTAGCCAGGATTTTGGTCTTTCTGGTCTTTTTTCACATCCTTAGTTGTTTGAGGAGATGGAAGACTTTGTGGAGAGGATGCAGTAATTGCAATGAAACAGTTATTAATCTGCCTCATGTGCTCTGGTAACTGGTGATACAGGTCAGAAACCATCTCATGTCTGTTTGTGGTATGCTGATTGCTATTTGTGCCTGCAAAGAAGGTAATGATTAAACTGGTTCTGGAGACTGAAATACCTCTTATGCGAAGAGATTATTTCAGAGATCAGGGCACCTTTGTCACCTTGATAGTACTGTGTATTTAAAAGTTAGAAACATGGGATTTTAAGATGAAATTTCTGTTTCTGCTTATTTTTCTCTAAGTGCTTAAATCTAAAAATCATACATTAAAAAAAAAAAAAAAAAAAGAAAAAAAAAAATAATAAAAAAACATTTAAAAAAAAAATTTTTTTTTTATCCTGTACATGTTTTGACATGTTATTTTGCAACGTTTGTTAAAGATGCTCAGCAGAATAATTTTAGGAAAAGTTTTGAAATTGCCTGCTAGTGGGACCTAGTCTGTTGTCTAGGTAAGAAACAGCATATACAGGTTTAACTTGCTTAGTGAAAGTTCTTTAAGTATTTAGTTTGTGAAGCCTCTTTAGCAACCAAGTCCACGTATTCATGAAGAATAAGCTACTGACAAAGGGGATATTGTGTTCTGATTGACCTGCAACTGCATTTTCAGCTACTACTGTAAGATATGTAAGAATTCGTAAGTACCTTGCTGGGGTAGATTTTGCTGCAGAAGGTGTCTTGGGAAGAACGAGAGATAAAGTCAGATGGGGAGACCAAAGAAAAAAGTAAGGCTTCAGAAACTTTTAAAAACGTTTTTGCAATATACTGTTTATTTTTAATTAAACACCTAAAAATTTTTAACAAGACTTCTGCTTTGGGGACCTTTGCGTCATGTCTGATAACATATGTGTACCAACCTAGAATGCATGGCCCAAAACATTTCTCTAATTTACTTTCAAGCAATACTTTTTCTAGTTATAGTGCTTAAAGATGATATATTGGTCCCCAAAACTGTGAGATCCACAGTTGTCATCTGGTGGAACAACTCCCGTTTCACAGATGTGATGATTTAAATACAGAGGCTGTGCAGGGAGGTGCTACAAATGCCTTGATTATCATTACTTCTGGATTTTCTTCCTGTTATGTGAATAATAGGGTAAAGGAATAATGATACAAGGAAGGGCTGTCTTTGTGTGTGTGTGTGTGTATATACACACACATATGTGGAGTGCAGTCTCTTTAAATAAACTATTTTGGAGATTCACCTCTTTCTCATTGTTTGTTTTCCTTATAAGAAGCCACCGGCCATTGTTTCCATTGTATGCAGAAGCAGAGGTCTTTTGAATCTGTCTTTGGTGGTTGATATGGGAAATCAGAAAAGAAGCTAAGGGAAGTCTTAAGACAGCAGAAAGGTCAAAAGCCAGACTGAAATAACTTGAGGAGCTTACCTTTACATTTGACGTGGTGTGTGTTGTGCAGACTTTCTGAAAACACAAGGCACATGTCTTGCTATAGTAAAAGGTGCTTTCATAGTGATTCATCCTTGCTGCTTTCATAGCGATTTCCAAAATCTGGAAAATGTAGGTTGTGCGTGTCAAATAGAATGAGGTCCTGATTCGAGTGTAATAACAGAAGTATTGCTGGCAGCAGAAAGGAGTTTGTGGCCTATTATCGGTATTCTGTATTAATAGCACAGGCCTGTCTAGTTTTGGGTTTTAAAATACAGCTACAGTTATCATAGGAATAAGATCTGCTTGGTGGCCTCTATTTTATAGAAGGTATCAGTAAGTAAACTGAAAAATTGCTTGGTGTTGTTTGCACAGTTAAGCAGCATTTATGGGTGATGGAGATTTTGGTAGTGCTGTAGGTTGGAGGGCTTTTTTATTGGAGAGAGATCACTGAAATTTGACCGTGCAGATTTCCTTACACAGCGCCATCACGTGCACCTGCTGTCATTACTTGAAGGGCCTATCTCTGAGTGAGAGATGAGTTCAGTCGTCATGCCAATTTCATCCTTTCCTTCTCTTCTGAGACTACAGTGGATGTAATGCAGCTTTTTGTGAGATGAAGCACTTTCTGAACTGAAACTTGTAACTCAATTCAGATGAGAGGAGAGCAAAGAGTGAATTATTGCGTTGAGATAATTTTCTCAATTTTAAAAAATTTGTTGCTTCAATTTTAATGATTTTAAAATTAATCTTCTTTTAGACCTGCACTCTTGCAATCTTCCTCACTGTGGTCGTAGCTCAAAATAGGGTTTTACCCTCAGCTATGCTCCTTTTAACTCTCACTTTTTATTAACAAAGCTAATGTGAAAGCAAAGTGTTTCATGTTGCCAATTTAATTTCTTTAATTAAAAGTGAAAGTTATAAGCTGGTACAGCCGTGGGTGAAGTTCTAATGTCATCAATGGGGAAAAATAGGTTTAAAATTGAAACTGTTGCCACAGCAGTGACTCTCAATAGTACAGCACCTGCAGTTGTGACTCTTCACTTTATTTAATGAAAAAAGATGAATTTGAAGCATTAAAGACTCCCAGGACATGTGATGGGAAGGGGGAGAAGAGGTGTGAGTACCTTAACTGGGATCAGGCAACAGGCAAGTATTCAGGAATAGAGACCCTGAGAGTTTGTCAGAGATTTGGCAGACTGAAAACATCACAGCTATTCTAAATCTAACAGAAACCTTTTTTTGTTAGTGGGGAAAAAGATGTAACCATAGTGCTACTTTGACATTGCAAATGACAGCAAAATACGGAATAGTGGTCCTAGTTCAGTGCATCAGGAGTGTTATTCTGCTCATTGCGTAGACACAGGTGTCCTTCAGTTTTAAAAGTAATTGTTGCCGTGTTACATTGAAGTTGTATAGATATTCCTTTAAAAATACTTTTGATTTCTAATGTAAGACAATTGAAAGAAATACAAAGTCCGCTTCTTAAAACTACACTTATGTGTGTAATTAGATGTCTGTTTTTGTGGCATTCTTCCTTAACACAAGCAAGGAGAAAAGCTGAGGTTTGGAACATTAGTTTGGTAACATGTAAACGAAACCCCTTATTTCTAATACGCTTTGAATGCACGCATTTAACATGTGCTGCTTTTCATACTTTCAAAGTCTGGTATTTCCATAAAGCTAATGTGATCTATGCAGTTTTCAGATAAATAAGGTAGCAAGTTCTCTAACACAAAGCACTTTCGTTGTTAACAATTAAAATATCAGTCTGTCTGGTCTAATGAAAGTAGCTTATGTCCGGGAGAAGTGTTAACAAACCTGGTTTGGAGGATACGTTCTCAGTAGGATACATCATTTAATGTATTTAAAAGTATGTTATCTGGTTATGATCAGTCCTAGGTTGCTCTAAAATTACTATGGGAAGCAAGCTTGCTTCTAAGGATGTTTATTCGCCAACATGAAAATGAATTGCATAAATCCGGCTTTCATTATTTAGAGATATGGAGATGAAGAATAGAGTGGGGGAAGGGAAAAGAGTCATATGAACTCTTCGGAAGTGTTTGAGCAGGGGGGTCTGTGACTGGTGGGTGTTTCTGAAGCTTTAGAGGAAAAGTAGGGGAGGCATTGGTGCCTTAAAGGATTGTTTGAAAATCTTTTTTTTACAAGCCAATTGAGATGCAGCATATTAACTTTTGGAGGTTAGTGGCAAAGGAGAAAGGAAGACAAACTCAACAGCGTGAGATGAGTTTGTAGCAAAAATTGAAATCAGAATGAAAAGAAAGGAACAATTAGCTAGTAGCTTGATGAAAGTAAGTGTAAAGCAGTAAAGTAATTGGTGAATAAAAATGACCAGAGAGATGCAGGCACTACAAGAGCTGAATAGCAGCAAAATTGTTCAAACTCTTCAGAGGAAGCAAAAGATGCTTACGTGTGGAATGGAGTGTAAAGAGAAGCCAGTGACATTTTTAAAGCTTATCTAGCCACCTCTATTAAGTTTGACATTTTCGTTTGCTTCTATTTGCTTTAATCTGTGTTACATCAGCGTTGAAGAAGCCTTTTGTGAGTTACATTAGATCATAAAATGAAGAATTAATACAACTGTTACTGCTTATCCTTTTTCTTTAGCACATTTTAGTCTTTGTATGCTGATTTTATTTCACTGGCTTACTGATTTTCAAGCTGTGTTCCACAGGAACACATTTTATTTTAAACAATCTGGTGGAAAAGCCCTGCTAGCATTTATTTGAACACACACACAGAAAAACAAAAACCCAAAAAACAACAAACAGAAAATGACAGTTGAAATTCCTTAATTTTATAGTATGGAGCTTACACCAGAAGTGACACATCCAATTTAAAGTTGGAATTCTACTTACTTGAAGCAAGAGCTAGCTTGAGCTCTTAGATAAGAGCATTTCATGTGGGTTAAAGGAATAACCAGAAACTCATTGCATTATCCTGAATGTAAAAGTAGTTCTAAATCCACTTTTTAGTCTGGGTTTTGATATGACATCACGTGGTATTTTAAAACTTCATTAGTGATGAATTTTGTGTTTTATGTCACTCAGCATCTGAGTGCTCATTTTCACCAATGTAGCAATTTATGTTATTAACTTTTTGTATAAAAGGTCTGCTATCCTGATGTCCAGATCAACTTTTATTCGGTCAGTTCCTGAAAACAAACAAAGAAATCATCTTTAAATGTAAAGAAAACAACAACAAAAAAACAAACCACTTTTTAAAATAGCTTGTACTTTTCAGAGTTCTTCCTCCACTGATGGAGACCAGGAAACGTAGATGTTACTTTGTATCTGTTGCTTTGATTTTTTTTTTTTTTTTTCCCTCCCCATGTCCCTGAATGCAACACAGATCTGGTATGTTTTCCAGGATTCTGTCACTTTCTTATAGAAACTTGGTAACATTATTATAAGTCTCAGCTTGATTCTCCAAGGACTCCATGCTTTCTCCTTCAGCTGAAATGCTTTTAACTTGTGCTTTGCATTTGGCAAATGATTCAGCTTCATATAGTAGTCTGAATACACTTTGTATTTCTGTACTGCTTTTTCTGCGAGGTTCAGAAAGCAATAGAAGTTCATTGTACTTCTATAAATTTATCATCAAAAAGCCATGAAAGAACTAAAGCTGATTTCCCAAACATCATACTGGAGAAACTGAGGCACACGGTGATTGAACTGTCATCAGAAAATGGCAGAGCAAGGACCTACTTCATATCTTAAATATCTAAGTCTATCTCCTAGAGAAGCAACTCATCGATCCCCCCCCACCCTGAATAGGTATAAACATAGTCAAGTTCCGAGTAATTGCTCTATCTAAATAGTGTCCCAGCTCTCTGGCATATCCATGTATTTCATCAATGTGTCTTTTTGTTCTTTAAACAGTAACTAGATCAGATCTGCATTTCTGCATTTTTCTTTTTGTTTGACCACAACACTTAAAAAGAACCTCAGTCTACATAAAGTTGTTTCTTTCTTTCTTGGCATAACTATAACAGGAGAGTCTAATTCAGCCATCACCTATCTACAGTTTTTGATATCTCATTGCTTTACTACAGACACTATCCTGTCAAACTACCTTTTGTGTCGCTGGTAGGTAGTACTGGAAGATGAAGCTAACACATTTGACTCTTGCACTGTGCACATTTCTAAAAATCTCCTGATTGTTTACTTTGAGCTTTCTTTACCGCTGTGTGTTGTATGTGTGTGCCATATTAGCACAAATAGAAATAAATAAAAGCACAAGAAAAGGGGTAGAGAAATCAGTCATTGTTACTCTCACTCTGAAATGATAACGAGACTCTCTGGGTTTGTCCACAGTATCACATCCCCCTACCCTTAAAACATATCTTCAACTGGTTTGGTTTATGTGTTTGTCGCTTCTGAACGTAATATGTTATGAAAAATTCAAACAAAGGAAAAATTAAGCATGTGTAGATTTAAAGTTTAATACTCTTTCAAGTTTCAGGTCTGTCTTCAACCTAGAAAGAGACAGAGAAAGGAGAGAGCAAAGAAACTGTTCTTTTAGGAGTTACGTGAACAGTATCAATTTAAATCTGACACAAAGACTGAAATAAAACACTAAAATCTTTCAAGTACCTGGGACAACAGTTTGTTGTGGAACTTCTCAATACTGACAAATCGTGGAATTAAAGAAGCACAGTAATGCAAATATATCTACCTCTGTGATTTCATACAAATCGTATTGTCTTTATTTCTGGAGGTTTGTTGTTTGAAAGGGTGACATTAAAACTGTTTGCAGCACATTCTCTACGAACAGCTGGAAAAAAAGTTTAGTTGCAAACAGGAAATTATTTTAAAATAACTTCCTCAAACACTAACAATTAAATTAAAAAGACCAGATATTGGGAAAAGGTGTCAGTTCCGCTCTCAGATTTGTTTGTATTAAGTAATTGAAATCTAAACCTGTAAGGAAACTTTAGAATTGAAAAATACATAGAGGTGTTGGTTTTGTTTGTTTTTAAATTTAAATGTCGAGTAGATTTTACTTACAACTGAATATTTAACGGTCTTTTTGGTGAGGCCTATGCATATGAAATTGCACCCCTGTGAATTTAAGTATCCCATCTCTGACACCTTGTATCTTGTTCATCTTTCTTTGCTATCTTTTAACTTACTGCAACAGATGAGGGGTTCTTAAACTATCTGTTAACCTTTTTTCCCCATTTTTTTTAAACATGTAGAGTCGCTCAAGGCAAGAGGACCCAGAGCAAGCTAGACTGAAACAAAAAGCAAAGGAGGTAAGCAGAGCTAGAGATCATTACACTTGACATTTCAAGGCTTGAACATATTAATTTTTTATGCCTTGCTACTTGTATATCGTTAATAAAAATCTGACTAAAAACTTTTTAGGATGTATTTGTTGCTTTGCCTTTGATCTTAATGTTTGCAAACTAATACATTAATACATGTGAAGCCTAAGGAGATTTTATAAGAGAATATTTCCATACATTACATTTTCATTTCCATTTTAGGTAGCTCTAGCTTTTGTTGGGTTGTTGATGACAGCAGCATTAGACTTTGGTGCAAAATATATGCCTTTGTCTTTTTTTTTTTAATGTCACTTTCTTAGAAATGTGTTACTTAACAATTCTGTTCTGGCAACAGTCTTTCAAGTAATGCAATTGCCAGTCATTCTCTGTACAGTGTGGTTCAGTGTACCATTTACTCATTGTTCTAAATTAGAATAATCTAACAAATATCAAATAATTTCAGTTCAAGTTTTGAGACGTTATTCTTAGTACACCTTAACGTGCTGTAAATGAGAGTGACGATGCTTTGCTTAAGGCATCTTATAGCTTAGGATCAGTGACTTAAATCAATTAAAAAGTCTAAAATATATCTGTGAATGGAAAGTTGGTCCTCTGAAAAAGAAATTAGCACCATATAGAGCAAACTGATGCTTTTTTTCTCTAGCTAACTTATTTGGATATATGCATTAGAAGGTAATAATAATACATTAGAGAGTAATATATACAGAAAGATGCATATAACGTTTTTTTTTCTATTGACCTGTTCTTCCAGTTTAGTTTCCCTTTTGGCAGTATTCTGTAGTTCCGTTACATATACAGATTTTTTTATACATGTAGCAGGAAAAAAAAAATCAAGGATGCAGTTAACTTTTGTTTCTCTTTCCATTATGTAATTATGATTCTTGTAAACTTAAGGCCATCCAGTGTTGGAACTGCCAAACTTTCTAATGAAACAGAGAGATCAAATTATTTGGTAGGAGAAGACACAGGATTTGATACTATTTGAACTTAGTAAGCAGCCCATATATGCAAAGGAAACCGCATCTGAAAATATGTGGAAAATAATTGTTGGCCGGCAAGACTTCCATTTGAGCTGAGAACTAAAACTACCGTGCTGCTGGAAATGAAAGTAAGCTAGAAATAAGAGCATTTCTTGCTGCGACTGCATTTCCATTCATTGCAGTTCTTTTCTTCATAACTGGAAACCTGAGACAGCGAAATAAACAATAGGGCTAGAAAATACATTTTCTAATAGGATGAATTATGGACTCTCTTTATAGCTGTGATGGAAGACTTGTGCTCTAGCCAGTGTTCTTGCTTTTGGTGTAGCTGCTGGAATACCTCTCCCTTATATGAAAATCTGGTATTTCCATATAAGATGCATTTCTTACCCACTAGAGGGAGTGACACAGTGCTGACGTGAATAAAAGCATGTGTATGAAATGCATTATAAATAATTGTAATATGGTATTATTAAAGACAAAGCAAGTAGTTTGGTGATAATCTCATTAGAAATGTTTAGATTTTGTGATTTTAGAGAAGTAGTGTTCCTGGAAATGCTAAGATGTTTGAGTAAATGCAGAGTGAACACCAGGTTTTCTGTTTGAATGCTGCACTCTCTTCTCTTTTATGTTAGCCCTGCCTTTTTTCCCACCCTTTTAATGAAAGCGTGTAATTTGCTGGCACCTTGCCTCTCTCTGAAGTTGAATTTTATTCTACGTACTTGAAACCATAAGAAATTTAGGCATGTATCTGTTTTTAGTAATTAGAGTTCTATGGCTCTTTGGCTGTTTTAGAGACTTTCACAAAAGATATTTAAGTACTACAAAATTGAAACTAAAACTCGTACAAAAGAAGTTAATTAGGAGGCATTACTTCCAGAGAGGCCTACATACATAAGGTCTTATTACAGAAACCAGACGTAACAGTCAGGTTTCACGCACACACAGATTAGCACTATTATAGTTAAGTCAGTGCAACCCACTCTTATTTCAGCTTGATTGAATTATTTTGCTTTAGCATTAGCCTGTTTCAAATGAATTTGAGTGAAAGCAGCAGGAAAACGCACCTGTGGGAAGGGTTTATTGCTTAAAATTCCATTTACTTTTGCACTTCTAAATTAGTCCAGCTTTCTATGGTTTTGCCAGTGCACATTACATGATTTTAATGGTACACTTACTTAACAAATTTGTAAAACACATTTTCCATCCAGATTCTTTCAGGAAACTATTTACATTGTTTGTAACAAATTCTGAAATGTTTAATTTGTAGAATAACTTAATGTAAGAAATAGAGTCATTTGTGAGTAGTATCTACCTCATGCTTTTAAAATTAAGTTTTAGAAAGTACACTGAAGTTGACTGGAAGAAGAGAAAGTCAGAAATATAAGTTAAAGAAAATGAGTTCCCTAATTTCCATTCAGAAGGTTCATTAAATAGGACATAAAACAGGCCATATAACTGATTGATCCAGATTAGGAATAATTGAGTCAACACCTAGCAGTTAATCATGTGAGTGACTTGAAAGAAAGACAGAGGAGGTAAGATCCTAAATATCCTTTCTGTCATGAATATTTTTCTACATATTCAGTATCTGTCGGCTAAAAATCTTTTAATTTAAAAGTGAAGTAGCTGAGTGTGTTGATCCTGAAAGATTAACTTGGTTAAAATCTTTGTGTCATCACCAACCAAGAATATTGCATAATAATAAGAACTTAAACCAGACACCATAAATGTCTGGGCACGTATCCAGGACCTAGATCAGCTTAGATAACACTCAGATGAATCTATTCTCAGATGTACTTGCTAACCATGCAAGTGAAATCACAGGCCTGTTGATATTCATAATAGAAGCCTTACTCATTTCATAGGGAGACAGAAGGCTGTCCACTTACTTTTATCCATGCAGGTATCCCATTTTTCTAAAGTTAAATAGTCCTTGAACAGTGATATTTAAGTGGTTGCTGCTGTGACTGTTACACTGGTGAGGAGCTTTGGGAATCACAGAATCATAGGGGTTGGAAGGGACCTCCAGAGATCATCGAGTCCAAACCCCCTGCCAAAGCAGGTTTCCTACACAGGGTCGCACAGGTGGGCGTCCAGGCGGATCTTGAATATCTCCAGAGAAGGAGACTCCACAGCCTCCCTGGGCAGCCTGTTCCAGTGCTCCGTCACCTCACCGTAAAGAATTTCTTGCGCACATTTGTATGGAACTTCCTATGCTCCAGTTTCTGGCCGAAAGCCAGCTCTTGTGTAAGCAGACCAAAGGCAGGTTTTTTCCATACTCTCCAAATCATTGTGGTACTCGTTCCACCCGTGTGCTGTCATCCTCCTTGTCTTTTGTAGTAACAGACTTATTTGGTTAAGTTTTACATTTTGAAACGCATCCTTTGCTGAGGTATGTACACAAAAACATCTGGACTATTAGGAGAGCCCTAAGATCCTTCTCTCATCTAAAAATACTAATGAAATATATGTATTGTGTAGATCGCGTGATGTATTTTGTAGTTCTTGAAATGCTTTAGAAATTTTAAATCATATTAACAACTTTTATTAGCAAAAGTACTGAAACTGTAGTGTTACGTATGTAACACTTAAATTACAAAATCAATTTTACTTTGAATAATTTCTTGTCACCACATTAATCCCTATGTATCATCTCAATAGGTGTGGTTTCTTGTAAAAAATAATAGTTTATTGCAGTCATTCATGCTTTGAAAAGCCATTACTGAAATGAGAAGCAAATGAAAAGGATTTTGTTTTGTTAAGTTTTTTTTCACCTTAGCAAAAGCAAAGTTCTTAAAGATTTTGCTAGTAACGCAGTGTCTTTTATGGTGTCTCGTTTTCTGTTGTACCGTGCCTGACAAAAGTATTCAAAAGCAACAATCTTCTCTTAAATGGTTTCTTATAAAACCTTTGTTGAGAAATTGAGCATTTTAACTGAAATAAGTTTGAATTAAGTTTCCGTTTAGCTGTGTAATCCACCTGAGGGTCATAAAATGCAAGGAATAACTAGGATTGTGATAGTAATGAAGTAATGAATTACTGCAACTGAAATACTGCAGTATTTAGGCAACAATGTGTCCTCAGAACTTGGTTGTTTCAGAAATATTTTACATCAGTTCACTAATCCTGTAGCTGTGATGCAGAAGGAATGCCAGTGTTTTTGTCAATACATGCAGAAGGCTATCCAAGAGTCACTTTGTGTACACTCTCATTACCACAGTTCCGTTCTTTATACCTAGAAAAATGCTTAGACTATTACAGTACTCTTTAAGCCTGTGCAACACTACTGCAGATTTGGCTCTAGAGTACAAGATTTTCCTGAAGTTATAAGGTTGTTGTAGTGACTTCAAATATTAATGCTGAACTTGCATCTCAGAAAGAAGCCATCCTGTCTGTTATCAATTAAAATACTTTCAAGAAAATCCTGCTGTTATCCGACTTACTGCTTTCATGTGAAATGTATTTTTTCCTTATGAGCAGAGACTACTTCAGATGTACAGATATATTAATATACAGATATATTATGATAACGGTCACAAATTCTGATAACTGGAGTTGACATGAGCTTCTGGGAAGGACAGGAGAGAAACAGCATTGTATTTGCATATGCAAATACTGCTGATGAAGAAATGATTTGTCTATAACCTATTTATTTATAATAAATACATTTATTGCTCAGGAACCTGAGTGTGTAGATCTTCAAAACTGCGTATTAGTTTAAAGATAGTGAATATTGACAAAATGAGGCTGTATTTGTGAGAATAAGGTATTACCCCACCATGAATTCTGAAGTGCTTAAGAGCTTCGTGCAATTGTAGTCTTACTGTTCAGCAGAACTCTTTTTGTAAAATTGAAGTCCATGACACTTCCAGCCTGTTTCCCTGTGCTTGGAGCAGAAGTGATGGCAGGTGTTTGGCTGTAGATGAAGTGTGGTGTTACCTGTGCTATACAGAGTCACAAAACTGAGTAATTGACAAAGAAAAAATAAAGCCAGGAAATCAAGAGAATGGCCATAGTACTTTCCAACTAAGTCAAATTGTTTTATTCCTGCTTAGGTAAAACTTATATTAATTAGAGTTGAGTTAAGGACTAGATTTTTTTCCGGTCTTTTTTCTGACCTAGCTCTGACCCAAGATTACCTCATTAGTCTAGCACAGATCTAAATTAAATCCAATCCTGTCCAACATAGTAATTTCCTTTCTCAAAATCACGTTGTTGGAGTTCTGTAGTGATGCGCAATTTTAGTGCATACAGTGCCTGGCTCTTGTTTGCTTTTTACAAAGGAAAAAAAATAAAGGAAAAACTCCTTTTTGTGTCTGCTTATAACTAGCATTGTAGCATTATGCAACAAAATTCTTTTACTTATGTACAAGCTAAATTTATGATCTTTATTAACAACCTAACTCTATTTTATATTTGATACCTTTTATAATAAGGTAAGAACACTAATTCACTAATTATTATCTAGAAAATCTTAGAACTTCATTAGACTCCATTGCTGGAGTTGCATACAAGTTAGTACACATTGCACAGGAAGGATCATTAGTATCTATTGATGTGTTTTGCTACTTCATGAAGACCCCTGTCAGACCTGAGTCTTTGTATTCTGAGTGCTTATGAGCAGTGCTGAAAGAGGTGGCGAATGGAGACTGATGCAAAAAGTGCAACAGGTGATCAGAACAGCAGAGAGCAATGAGAAGAAAAACTGTCTAGTCAAGCATTGTTCATCACTTATCTGGTGTATAACGTCATGGTAAAAGTGGCTCTAGAAGAGGTATTTGAAAGGCAGCAGTCTTCAATTTAACACAGCAGCATTGTGATTTCCTTAGATTTTGTATGACAAATGTATCTGCTCTGATGCAATCTGCTAGTTGAGGCATTAGCAGCTATGAAAGCAAATGAGTTACAGTATTTTTCTTACTGAAAGATTCCCACGTGGTTCTCCTAGAATTTGGGAGCACAGAACAAGTAACAGTCATGTATGTTTGTAAAAGTTAGCTTTCCTTTTCTAGATTCTTACTTCTCACCTTTCCCAACAAATTTTTACATGTGTACACTGATTTTCCAACAAATCTAATGAGGAAGATTTGGGACTCGTTCCCAAATTGAAGTTTAACTTCAATTCTGAAACATACTTTGTTTATATTAGAATATTTCAAAACAATGCAACAGCCGCTGCAAGTTGTGCTTTACCTGGTGTGTTTCACTTTTTTGAAAAGCTGAAGAGGAGATGGGTATACAGAGCACTGGAGCCCTGTTTCATAAAAGATTGTTGCAACAAGCAGTCTGTCATTAGGAAGTAACAGGACTACTTAAATACAAATTGGGCTTATCATGGGATGAGCTTTCTGCAAGGACTCTCCGATGCTGTAAAATGAGATGTCTGGAGGTAGTGTCTGATTTTTTCATTGCAGGAAAGAAACAGTGGAATGTTCAACCCTTGAGATCCCCTGCAATTTTCTTTCTGTGTCTGAAGGAAAAATTAATGCTTTTGCGTTTTGTGGCTGCCCTAAACAAGGGAGTGGCAGCTAAGGGGATGGCAACCCCTCTGCTTCTAACCACTTCTGCGTGCACGGACTGCAGAGCTCAGAGAACAGCGAAGGGAACAGTTTTCTTCCACCTTTGTGGTGTGAGGTTTGCCGTAAGGGTGGTTTGGCTTTGCCTCTGCTTTGTATTAGCAATGGCACCCAGAGATTCTGTGAGAGGCAGGGAGGAATGCATTCAGCAATACTTCCTCCTCCAAAACATTTTTACATTCTTTCATGTATTTGAATATATACTTATGTAGATATATATCAGATCAATTTCCTAAAGGGAAACATGGAGACTGAATTTCCGGTTCTCTTTCTGGCTCAGTGGTATTTTGTCTAAAACGGGTCATCTTCAGAGAGAAACGAGGGTGTTTAATTTGTGACTCTGGCACAACTTAAAAAAAAAAAAAAAAAAAGAAAAAAAAGAAAAAAAAGAATTCATTTCAAGCAAGATGTGAATGTGAAAAAATCACGTAACTATTTTATCTAAATTGCAACAGATTTACTCCCCTGCTGATCTGGAAAAATGATAGTGCTTTAGGTTTTAAAATACGATTGCCTATTTAATAAGTAGAGGGCAGCAAATGTCAGCTGTGTCTGGTTGTCAGAACCTGAAGAGGTTACTGGGAAGACAATACAAATTATGAGCTATTTTGGTCCCTTCATCAAGTCTGCCCTGCAATACTGCAGCTTGCAGGGAGAGGTCAAGGTGTACTTAGGCTTCAGCCTGCAGGGCAAGTTTTCCCCCATCCTCTGTATGCGTGTTGGTTTCTTGCTCCAAAATAAGCCTGAATGAGGGCTTTAATTCTGCCGCTGAGCTAACATGTTTGTAAGCCCTGTTTGGCAGCCTCCAAGGGCCTGAGGCAGCACACAGCTGCCAGCTTTCATCTGCCCCCAGTTCCTCGGGGCGCTCCAGTCACATGGCGTGACCCGCGGCGGTGGAGACGCACCTACTAAATCTTCTGTTCCTCTGCCCACTCAGTCTGGGTACTGCACATTGCACCGGCAGCAGGCAGCTGGCCATCAGCAATCAGCTGCATACCTCCTGCTGACAAATCTTCCATTGCTTTTTTGTGCGAGACCCACATACGGAGATCTACCCATGGTCCCCACATCTACTCCCTGTTGTAGTCAGGAAGGGCATTTGCATCTTCTGTCGCTTTACAATGGAAGGCCTCGTTTGAAGTGCATACACTTGGTGGAATTTACTGCATTTCATAAAATGTGTGATGTTTCTAGCCTGTTAGTGGGAAATGAAAGAGTTTATAGAAGCAAAGTTAAATTTGGAACTGTAGTGATAACATTTTTAAAAGGATAACCTTAACCTTCCTTGCCAGCACATTTTTGAGAATCGTGAATTATGTGTATGTGATACTTTTGTGCATCTCTAAGTAATTTATAAGATAAGCAAGACTTTAATTTTCACAGGCCTCTTATACAAGAAGTAATCTGGTTCTGTAAGTCCGCTTTGTAAAGATGTGCTACAACTTTCTTGTTTGTTAGCATCTCCTTTCAGATTGTGCATGCTAGGATGTGACAATTTGTTTATGTACATATATGTATTAATTATGGAGCCATGTGAACATCAGCTTTGTTGTCACTGTCAGGTGGTTTGTTGTGGTTGAATTTTTCCTACTGAATCTTTGATACAGTTAACAGTAGGGTGAAATGTGTCAGTTTTGACTTAGTAAATACTAAACATTTCTGTCCATGGCTGGAATGTGTGTATGTGTGTGTGTATATATATGTACATATATATATATACTTTTCTCCTAGATTGCAAGTCAGATGGCTGGTCAGTAATAGAGAGAGGACATGAAAGCTGTGTTAACATCTATTGCCTGATTTTAATTTAGTCTTTTTATCAGAAAGACTCTTGTCAGTCTGTGGAAGAGTCTGCCAATAGTTGCATCATCATAGCTGAATAACAAGATACTGCTCAACATACTCCTACAACTTATTTCCCTGTCTAGTAGTATCATATTTAAAAAGTAAAAAATAAGAGGTGTTATTGCCATTCACAATGAAGGCAGTATGGTTTTCTTCTTTCAAGTATGTGTTTACCAAGGGAAGATGTGATTCTCTCTAAAATGTAAACATTTAAAAGGCATTATTGAGGTTTTGTTGGTGAGTTTGTGATTAACTTCTAGTTTGTTTTAGAAATGATCAGGAAGTTCTGAATCAGTTTTTTGTGGAATGTGAAAGTATGTTATATATTTGTGCTGATGAGTTTCTGTTCACCGAAGTGTCAGAGATTCTCTGATATCTTAGTATTCTGTAGGATTTAAGTGAAACAAATTGAAAAGCAGTTTGATGCAATTACAGTTCATAGGTTTGTTATCTCTGCATAGCCATGTGAAATCAGGAATTGGAAATACAGTGTATGTTTCCTTACACTTCCGCATTCCTTCCCTTTACAACAGGTATAAATCTCTTAATATTCACAACAAACATTTGTGTTCTTGAAACTGAAACAACAACATATAGATTTTTGAAGAGCTCTCTTAATCTTTCTTGACATATGAGTCTTAAATTTTATAGGGATTTTCACCATGTATGTCTAAAGGTAGTATTCACATGTCAAAGTGAATGAAAATCTGTTTATTTCCTTAAAAAGTTATTAATAAAACTACCCTGGAAGAAGTGTTCACATCTGGCAAACATGTCAGGCAAGGCAAATAGACTTTAGGAAGTTATCAAATACAAAAAATGGGAGATTAGGCTGAATCTGTCTATTAATTGAGAGAGAGAACGTTCACTTTACAAGGAAAACAATAACAGATTGAGAATATTTTTCTGACATATATATAATTTTGTCTATTTCTTTTTGAATCTTATTTTCAGTTGTAAATTTCTCCTTGATCTTTAAAAAACAAAAAACAAAGCACTTGGAGAAACTTGTAGGATGTATGTTTGTTCCTCCCCCCGAAACTAATTTGATCTTTGATAGGCAATTGCTTACTGTTCTACTTACAATCTTGTTATTTTAAAAGCAAATGATGAAGTGGAAAAGAGTCCAGTTAGCCCTACTGGTGTATAATTTTAGAAAATAACTATTTTTAGGACTGTGTTTAAATTCTGGAAAAGTTAGATGTTTGTTTTCACCAGGAGACTTTATTCTTGAGGCAGCCCAGCACTTTGTGGCTCTAGTTGACAACTACCAGCTCTGGATATGTGAGAGAGGTCCCCAGCGTGGGGGATCTGCCAAGTATGTTGGATATCTAAGTAGGACAGGTAATAATCAAAAAGTTATTGAATATATGTTACTACCTCACTGTTGATGCTGCTGTTTAATTCTTTCATTAAAACACTTTCAGCTTCCTGTTTTGAGGAAGACTAAGTTTTCAGCAGTCAACGGAATCATTTTCTGTTTTAATAATGGTCTGTTATTAGCAGTTGCTAGTTTTGCCTTCTTGAGCACTGTGTTCAGGAAGTCTATTGGTTACCAGTGTGTATCGGAAAACAAAAATATGGGATGATTTTTTCCCTCTTAGAATATGAAATGTCACTAGGCTATCCTTCAAATGTTTGCATCTTATAGCCATTTATCCTCTTTATTAATCTGACGTGATACAGAGCTGCATGGAAGACATCTAAAGAGTGTGAAGCTACACTTGTCAACTCTATAAACTACCCTCATTTAGTCTCAAGTTAAAATCTTATTTTAGGATAGAGAAGTCTGGATTGTACTAGAGATTGTACTCCTCAGAGATGAGTAATTTGAGGTCATGAGACTCTTTGGCAGGGTTGTCTGAGAACAATCATTAATCCCAGTTTTGTCAAGGTTTAATCTCAGTCATCTGTACAGAGATAAAATATACTTTGCTTTGTGTGTGCTGCGTGCAGTCACACAACTGATCGGTAGGAAATGGTGGGGTTTCAGTAGTGTGTGATAGTGTTCTGCTCATTTTTTTTTAATGTTTTGGGTATAGAGAAATTAAAATACCTTGTAAACAGTAATATCTAAAATGTATGTTTCTTAAATTTGTCATCTATGAATTTATGACTCCAGAATGATTACAGTTTATGATGTGTTTTGTGATCTGCTCAGCTGTAAATAAATAATAGAATCATAGAATCACAAGGTTGGAAACAACGTGCAAGATGATTTAGTCCAACCATCCACCCATTACCATTGCTACCACAAGCTACTAAACCATATCTCATAGCTTCTCATCCAGACGCCTCTTGAACACTGCCAGGGACGGTGACTCCACCACCTCCCTGAGCAGCCATTCCAGTGCCTGACCACCCTCTGAGAGAAGAAGAGTTTTTCCTTATGTCTAACCTAAACCTCTTCTGGTACAACTTGTGGCCATTTCCTCGGGTCCTGATTGTTGCCTGGGAGAAGAGGCCAAACCCCTCCTTATCACAGCCTCCCTTCAGGAAGTTGTAGAGTGCAATGATGTCTCCCCTGAGCCTCCTCTTCTCCAGACTAAACAATCCCAGCTCCCTCAGCCGCTCCTCATAAGACCTGTGCTCCAGACCCCTTACCAGTTTTGTTGCCCTTCTCTGGACACGCTCCAGGGCCTCAATGTCTTTCTTATAGTGAGGGGCCCAAAACTGAACACAATACTCGAGGTGCGGCCTAACCAGTGCTGAGTACAGGGGGATGATTACCTCCCTGCTCCTGCTGGCCACACTATTTTTGATGCAGGCCAGGATGCTGTTGGCCCTCCTGGCCGCCTGGGCACACTGTTGGCTCATGTTCAGCCGATTATCAACCAACATCCCCAGGTCCCTTTCCTCTTCACAGTCATCCAGCCACTCATCCCCAAGCCTATAGCGCTGCATGGGGTTATTGTGGCCAAAGTGCAGGACCCAGCACTTGGCCTTGTTGAATCTCATCCCATTCACCTCAGCCCAGCGATCCAGCTTATCTAGATCCCTCTAAAGGGCCTCCCTACCCTCAGGCATATCGACTCCACCTCCTGACTTGGTGTCATCTGCAAACTTACTGAGGGTACACTCAATCCCCTCATCTAGGTCATTAATAAAGATATTAAACAAGATAATAACAAAACAAGATAAACAAGATAATAACAAAATAAATGTACATCTCACAGATATTGTCTGGTAATTTTAACCGAGGCATTAAAAATAATTCCAGAGTAAAAAATGCTCATCTATCCATCTGTCTGTATGGAGAGATTGTCTCTTGTTAGTATTGAAGCTGGAAACACAAAACCTCTAAATGTGGTGTTCCAGTGGAGAAGGAAATGTCTGGCTTAGCATGCTAGACATCATTTGGAAATGTGGAGATGGTGTGATAGATTATGTGCTAAATGGTAGAATAACCTGACTCTTTTGTCTAAGGGATTATTATTTTTATCCTGCTTGCATATTTAGTGAATTTCTATCACTTTTAGAATGTCTGTTCCTAACATTTAAAATATTGGAAATTGAATTCTTCTTTGCCACTTTGCTACAACACTGGAATAATAAATCTATTGACATCAGTGGCACTATTCAAAACAAACAGAATTTGCCTCTCTGGCATTGAACATAATCTCATATTAAAGCATCCCCTGTGAACAACTGTGATTTGTTGTTGCTGGCTACATTTAACACTTTTACTTAGATGTAAAATATTTTTGTGATTACCTATGTATAAAAGAATCTCTCTATACATACTCTTTGTTGAAAAATCAACTCAAAAATTTATATTTTTTTTTAAATTAATTTCTGGTATTGCATATTTTACATAAATTTCTAAACTCTTTACTTTGATTTTTTATTGAAGATGCAAAGAAGAATGTAAAGCTTTTTAATACACCAAATCTTTTTTCCAATAATTTCACATTTAATTACCAATGTTTTTGATAATAAATTGTGTTCCAGAGTTTGTGATGTATTTTATGAAGCGGAGTCCTTTGGTGGGTTGCTTACTGAAACAATAAACATTTGTGACAGGTTGTTTGCTGAATACTTCCTCTGTGCATATGGCAGATCATAGTTCAGTTGTTAGCAGATTATCCATTGTGCCTTGATGTTAAAAGAGGATACTTCTCAGCCTATGTTTAAAGCTGTTCTGCACTGTCTTAAGAGTGGTTATGTTGAATGGGATCTAAGAAAGGTTTGGAGAAGTTCACGGATGCTAAGGGAAAAAAGAGCACAACAAACAGATTGTAGCGATTTCAGCTTTCTGTTCATGATCCTTTATAATGGGTATTGTGGATTCTACTGAATTTAAAACTGCTTTGAAGCAGGAGGCAGTTAATCAGTTCTATGCTAGAGCAACATTAAATATTGTTCACGTTTATAGCCAAAAGAAAATTTTTTAAAGGCAAGTAGAACCATTATTACTTAAGGGCCAGTATTCTAATCCTGTATTTTTAAAACTACTGTAGTCTGAAGACAGATTTTTTTTTAGACATTTTATGCATTTTTAGTATTTTAAATGTAAATTTTAGGTTGTAAAGAAATTTTAACCAATTAGAAGAAGAAATACTTGTTTTCAAGATTATTAGGAAGATGAAGGTATAATAAAGGGATAGTCTGTAGTTTCCCTTGCTTATCATAATGTGCTAAGGAATAAAGAACAAAGAATCTAGTGGAATTCTTCTGTGATTAATTCTATTCTGCCGTTGATGATGCACATTTTAGACTTGTAATGTGTTGCAAGATCATTAAGATCTAAATCAAAGATTCAATTTGAAATAAATGGAAAATAAATTAAATCTGCATGTGTTATTTTGGAGATGGGGAGAGTATTTTTGAGAAAAGCAGAAGGAAGAGAGAAAGACTGAAAAATATTTTACTTGAAAAGGTGAATACAAGGAGGTACACTTTAGATCATCTCGTTTCCTTTTTAATGCAAATCTGGTGCCTTGGTTATTCATTTTTATTATTTATTTATTTATCCTTATATAAAAGTTAGGAATTCTTACATATTGGGTATGTAGGCATTTTTATAATGCAAGTAATAGTGCAACTATTGCGCTCATTTCATCTATTAATATAACGGTTTTCAAGAAAAAATAACTTTGAATAAAATGAATTAATTAAAGGACTCTTAAAGTGCTAAGTTTAATGTAACTGCAGTTCTTTAAAGCAGAAAAACAAGAGAGAAAACAAATAATGCCCCCTAAGCAGATGCTTATTCATGTAGGATAGCTGCGCTTTGATTTTGGAGAGGTGAAGTGACTTGCAGTTGGAAACCTTAATTTATTGTGTCGTTATTTATGTCTGCAATAAATGAGGTATAAGCATAAAACATGAAAAGGAAAATTAGGCATTATGCTAGATGTCTTACTTTTTGTATTTTATTTACATGAAATATACGTTTTTTTTTTAATGGCATGTTGCTCTGCCTTTTGTTGACCATATCTGTACTCCAGGTCTGTCTGCTTGTTTCCATTGGCTTGTCATGTTCACTAATTAGGGAACTGCTGCATGATTCACCTTGTTAATTAGAGGGACTTGCACACAAAGGCCCTTCGGGCAGTGCGAAAGAAGAGCCTAGCACTAGTGCCCTGAGAAAGCTACAGCCTGTGAAGTAATTCTTCTCATCTACCTTCTATTTTTTATTTGAAATGAATAAATCATTGAGATTTTCCTTGTGGAGTGAGAATGCAAGAATTCACATCTTTGTAAGATGTAAATTATACGTGATCAATAGAAGGAGATGACTACTGTATTGTACTTACAAGATTCCCTAATTTACTACTTGTCAGTGTATGAAAAATTGCTTGAAATATTTTGTCCCCACACTGGTATTTTCTTCCCTTGATCTGCAGGAGAAATGAGCAGTAGAGGTTTTGCTGTACTTAAATCTAAAATAGAAAAAATGTAGATTATTTAAATTTTGAGCTTGTTTTGCATCCCCAGTGGAACTTGCATTTTGCCAGCAAGGCCCCAGTACTACCCCTACAACTTTTCAGGGGAAGAAGAAGGTGGGCGTCTGGCTACTTTTGTTCCTCACTCTGCGCTCCCTCAAATCCCACTTCTGAAAAGAGTAGCATGCTTCCTATATTGTGTATTCTTTAGTTGAGTGTAGTTTCAGAATAAATTAAAATTGTTTTCATCATGTCACTTAGACTTGATCGAACTGCAATCCAGACTGCAAAAAAGGATGTTGCGTTAAAAGTGCACGACTAATCTCTGCGCTACCCATTTCCCATCTGTTTATGACTCTATAGAAATTAAATGCAATCACATTCTTTCTAACTGTTTGATTAGAATCACTTATTACAACCAAATGAATTTAGTAGACTGCTGCATTTTCCACATTTCCTCAAATGAAACTGGCAGTTCAGAGATAAGGGTTTGCCATAGGAATGGTGTAGAGTACTGGTATCAAAATATGGACTTCTTTTTATATATTTTTAAATTTAAATAAGCTAGTTACTAAGGCCTCTTACCACAATTCCTGGTTAACTAGTCTTTTTACTACTCTGAAGTTTGGTAGTAATGGAATATAGGCGGGTAAATATTACAAAAAATCAGAAATATGTATTTTGAAGGATGAAGTAAATGCTTTAGGCTGACTTGAGATCTGACAGCGTGACACACTGTCTCAACTTCCACAACATTGAGAGCTTCCTGTGTACCTCATCCTTCAGTTTGTTCCATTGACATACTGACTTACTCGTACTTTCTCCATGATTTTGGTGTTTTATGGAGAGTTTTCAGTGACAAATTAGTTGTTCTATTATTCAGATATAATGAAAAATTCTTTAAAGGATATCTTCCAAAATGTTTACTTCAGGAATACTGAATCATAAGAAAATCTATAGCGATTGGTACACATTCTGGTAGAACCTTAAACTCTCCAATGAAACTCTACTTACAGTAGGGAGTCCAGCCTCTAGGAGTTAATGTGTGCACTCCAGCTTCAAGTGTGGGGAGTTGTTAGAAAGCTTGGTTGAGAGGTTCATTTGAGACTTGTATCTTCCCACACATTATTTTTAAAAGATGAAGCATGTTTCCTCATGTCTCTTAGGTGAGTTAGCTCCCGTTATCCCAATATACCCAGCACTGTCAGATCTCCTTAACCAAAACCACAGCTCAACAAGTTTGCTGTCAAAGCTATCGAGCTTTTTCAATGTGTGGTATTCCTACCATTCCTTCTGTCTTCCCAGCCTGCATGAATGTGTTTATTTTCCTTTGAAAAATAGTTTGTGAGTATATATAGTTGTCTTGCTGGGTTGCTCCAAAATAGAATAACAAACCTTAGGGAAATTTTTTTCAGAACTTTTTCTGCATCTTACTACAGTTAAGTTGCAGGCATCTGAAAAAGCTACCATCTCTAATAATGCTGTTTTGTGCTAGTTGTGCCTCAGAAACCATTTCTTCAATTTCTGTTTGCACCAGTGAAGCTGAGAAGAACAATTATGGGACTTAACAAAAGGCTTAAAATAAGAGTGTCTCCAGCTTAATATTGAAGAGCCTAGAACTGGTGCTAATGGAGATAAGTTGTTTGAGGAATAGTTTAACCAAAACCAGACAAAATGTGCTGAAGCTTCGAGAAAAGATTTCTAAGAGTAAAAAAATGTAATGAATAGTATTAGTGAAAAGGCACAAAAGGCATTGCTGTAGAACGCTTCTAGGGGAATCTGAAGGACATCTTTCTAAAAAAATGCATCCAGTCTGGTACTACAAATGTGAATATGGCCTAAGAAATGATTGGAGAGTAGTGGAAATGAATGATTTTAAATTAAATTTGAAAAGCGCATTTTATATGGAAAATTGAAAAGTCAAATGACTGAGAATATACAACGTTAACAGGAAGTTCATAGACATCTAAGACTGTTAGTTGATCAGAGACTAATGGGATGAGGAGAATTTCTTCAAAGTATCTAGGAGGAAAAAGTAATATTGGGAACAAAGTACCCTGAAAACTTAAGACTTTACTCAGAGTTGTATGTGGCTTCTTCACTCTTTTCATGTTTTATAGGCTATGAGCACGGTGTTAAGAAGACTTACAAGAAAATTAGACCATACAAGTATAAATGTATATAAAGCAGTTCAGACGGCATGTAATGAGGAGACAAAATTGTTGTTTTACTGATCATTATTTAAAAAATCATAGGTAATGTATATGACTTGAGAATATTACAGTTAAGGCTTGTCTTCAGGGAAAAATAAAAAAGAAAGGCAGGATGCACCTGGCATTTTCCATATCAGAATTTTAATGCGTTCTCCCAAAAGTAATGGGGCCAAACGTTAATGGAAATTTTGAGTGAGCTTCTAAAACATAATGAAATTAGAAATAATAAACAGCATAGGTCTATTGTAGGAAAGGCATCTGGTCAAAAGTACCCTGGTTAAGGTTCCAGAACTCTATATTCACATGCTCATTATTCAGAGAGACGTTCATCTTGGGGGCTGAAATGTTCCCAGTTTAGTGTTTATCCAGGGTGATTTTTCCAACACTGTGCAATAATTTTTGACTCTTGGTGTGTGTGAAGGAAAAGAAAAACATGCACATGCACCCTTTTTCAGCACACTGGAGCCTTCATCTTCAAACAGATGTGCAGCCATCACAAGTGACCACTGGCGTTTTTACTGTGTAGTGGGAGAACAGTTGTGGAGAAGTAGCATCCAGCTTTGCATTGAAGAAAACAAGATATAACTTTGTAGAGCTATGAGTATGATGTGTTCAATGTATGCTTTGATGTTGCACATGTAAACCTTCTGTGTATTGTGTTATTGCAGTGCTACTTCTTCACTTTAGCAACAACTGGTTTCTTACTAGTCAGTGTGCTATTGCTGTAGGAGTTTTGTTGATCTTTAGAGACTTGGGTAATGCATGGAGAGGAGGGAGCCAAGCATGAGCATTCTGCAGACATTAGCTGTTTTTCAAGGCTCTTTCTGAAGTTAACTGATTTTCTAGTCCTTCTTGATCATTGTCTTGGACTTTGTTGAGGTTACTGCCAGCATTTTTAATGAGTTTCATTTTTTAATTGCACCTTCTGTTGTGGACATCTTAGGACATGTATAATGGATCCACATTTCAGGCTCTCCTCAGCAAAAAAGATGTTTTTCCAGGGGGTGTAATCACTGTCTGAGACTGATAGATATATGTTGCAGAACCATCAATTAAGGCAGGCTTCTCCCAGCATATGACCCTGTTATCAAGAATTAAATCATTCATTGCAAACAGAATTAGGAAGGATCTCTATTGATGCCTATTGGCTAGAAATCAGTTCTTAAGTCATTGTTTATATGATCTTCCTTTCATCATGCATTTCTGCCATTCAGTGCTTTTCATTGCCGATTCCCTCTTCAGTGTTCATTCCTGGCTGTCTTCATTCTCGATTGTGGTTTACAGTCTGTCAGTATTTATAGCTTGTCAGTCTCTTCTATGTCCCCTTTTCTTATTTTCAGACTATTTCTGAACTATGATGGGGATTGTAAGTAGCCAAAGTCTAATTCTTTATGAGCTGAGTTGGTTCTGTTACTACAGAAACTTAATTTTACAGCTCTGCTACTATTTCCATACAAAATCCTGTATTGATAGTATCCATGTCTACTTGACTACCTCCTCTAGATCTTCCTTCCTCTTTGTCTTCACAATCTTCTCTGTCACCAGGTTATTTTTCTTCTAGGCCAAAAAACACCCCTGATTTCTATCTTGAATTAGAGAAACACTCAACCTTTCTTTCTCTGATATGATGCCACTGTCTCCTCTTCCCTTTTTTAAAAAAATATATTTATGTGTAGATTTGAATCATTAGATTTCCAGTCGTTGTCTTACTTTCTGATCACACTGAAGCAAGTTTCTCATGCTGCAGTCCTCAATGACTATAGCTCAGCCCCATGTTTGGTCTACATCACTGCTAAAGCAAAGGTAATTTATTTGCGTAATTTTTGCCCTCCATTTGGAGCACATTTTGCTTTCACATCAAGATGCTTTTAGCTCATGGTTTTGAACAACTCCTGTCTTTCTGATTTGCTTTTTGGGATTCCCTTTCCTGTAGATTCAAGCAAAGGAGATTTACTGGAATGTTTGCATAGTTGACATTAACAGACTTATTTCTCCTGGGATACTCACTTTTGTATTCACTGAAGCAAGTGACTCATCTGTGTCCAATACAGAACAGCCACCGCTAGGCCATTTATTTTTCTGTACTGAAGTTGCTTGACTGGAGAGCTTGTTTGTACCAAATAGCCATTTGCTTTATCATTACCTTTCCAGACAAAACGAATTCCTTCTATACAATGTATTCCTCTAGCCATAGCATTCTGAATTTGCTTTTATTTTAATTGATGTCCTAGAAAAGTGGATTATTATAGTACTTAATTACAGTAATAGTTGGGAACTTACGTTCTTTCAGAAATCTTGACAAAGAATCCATGCTCATTTCTGAAACAGGTGGTTTCTTGCACTTGCATGGGCTGCTGCACGTGCTGGTGGAAATAGAAATCTAAGAAGAAAAAACTTGCTGAACATATACCAACACCATATGTTTATTTATTATTGTCTCAATGACTGATCTCACAATGGCTTGCAGTGCAGAAGCAGCTTAAAATAAATGCTTGGTTTCTGTTGCAAAATTATTTACCAAACATTGTGAATGTGCCCTTGAAGTGCTTTGGAAGTTATTAAATCTAGGTTTTGAAGATTGAATGTTGATTCTTCAGAGAGGCGTACGGCGGTCTTCCTTGTGGCGTATGGCTTGTGGTGCTTGAAATATCTAAATGTAATGAGTAACAGCCTATGAAAAACAAACCAAAATTTTTGAATCTCTGTTAGCTTTTCTTTAATAACGTAGTAGTGCAATGTTCTTTTTGTTAGTGTTATGCAAAGAAGAAATCTTCATTTTGTGAAATAATATTGATGTTCTTATGCTGCGCTTCTTGTCAAAGGCATCTCTGTAAGTTAAAGCTGTCATAAAGGAAGTAAGTGGCATGCTAAAAATAAATTTGGAGCAGATAAGGAGCAAAGAATAGAATTTCATTTGTAAGCAGTTTTCTTTTATAACATATTAGAATATTCATCTCTGTTTTAAATAAATATTTTGACTTTCAAAAAAATTAATTGTTGTTGATTAGCGTGGTTCCAAATGAAGCATTGGTTCTTTTCCAGAGGGCAGAAATTTTCATATTGATAAATATATCCATATTAATTGTGGATGAAGGCAAGTTAAAGAATGATATTGAACTGTGATATGAAAATGACAGTAAATGTGAATGCAGCAATGAAGCAGCTGCATCGTGTTGGTTGATGTAATGAGTTGGATTCATTTCTACTAAAGAATGTTAATTAATAGGAAAGTTATTTATTTTATCGGGATATATAGTTTAAACAGGTGCTTCATTTGTTTAAATATCCAGAAATTATTACCTGGCTTAGTTAAGAGATAAACTATATTGTAATAACAGGCTGCTTTTTAAGTTTAGAAATATAGAATCATAGAATTGCTCAGGTTGAAAAAGACCTTAAAGATCATAGAGTCCAACCACAGCCTAACTGTACTCCCCTAACTAACAACCTTCCGCTAAATCATGTCCCTGAGCATATAATTGATCGTGTAAAGCTTAAGCAGCTTTAGTTTCGTGGTTGCTTTCAAGAGTACTTTAAAATCACAAAAACACTGAAGATGGCTACATTTAATTCGCCTTATTCTAAGGACTGAAAAAGCAGAGAGTGATTATTTTGGAACTACGCAAAACTTGTTGCAATGTCAGTTCCACTACATGCAGAGAACAGTCCCAGGATATACTGGGGAAAAGGGCTGTTGCTGGTCTGGGTTGTGCATTTGGCATATGGTGGTACAAGAGGCACGTCTCAAAAATAATCTGTTGACGCCAAAGCAGAATAATGAGTTCTTTGTGAATTGTACAGCTCTCAGAAAAATAGTTAGTTATTCCTGAACTCCTTGCAAGATACCTGCAATAACTATATGCGGTTTTCTCTCTGTTAAAAACAGCCTGTATCTTTTCTTGCATTCACTGAGTCAGACATGTGTGGTTGTCTCTGTAAAGTGTTGTTTCCTCCTTTGGAACTGAAGCCAGAACACTGCCTTTTTTTCTCTCCTCCAACTGTGAAGACTGCTGTTGGTGATAATATTTTTGATGAGGAGTCAGATGATGAGAAGGAAAGAAGCTGGTAGAGCTTATCTGTTGTAGAGTATGGAAAAATATGTAACTTGTATGTATGAAGTTTGGAATGGGGGGAATGAAGAGGCATAAACAGTGGAGGTTAGCATGCTTCAAGATGTTAAATATCATCTAGAAATTTTGTTGAATGTCTCGTCGTAAGTATCCATAAAATGCAAATATGTTTCATTTTCAGCAAGTTGATGTGAGTGTGCAAAGATGTTCACTTAAGCCAACTGCAGTGCTCTAATTGCTGCAAGATTAATACCTTTCTTAATAATTAGTCTGAGGATCATAATTCTTTCATTTATTTTCAAATGTAGTTTTATGATTATCTGCCTTCAGATAAGCTTTTCTTAAAAACAAAAAAACAAACACATCAGTGATGACTGACACTTAAGACTTGTGTTGTGAAATTTGTGGAAATATGAAAAATACAGTACCAGTCAAGTATTTCACAATTTCAGCCCCTCATTTTTATGAAACTTCAGGATACTGTGATCTTACTGATAGCATATGTATGCTTTTGATGTATTTGATACATTTTGACCAATATTCATTTAGGTTTACGTAAGAAGGTTTTTATTTTCTGTTGGAGTATACCGAGGTATGTACTGTAAAGCCAGTATCAGCAACTGTATTTTGTATCTACCTGGAGTTTTTACACCTGACAAAATATTCCTTATTTGTATTAACGTAATGTCTTCCAGCCCCAGTGGCGCTAGATGGTAAGTAAAGCATGTAGTACAGAAGGATCCATGTCTGGAGAGCTTATAGCCTGACTATCTGGGTGAAGTGAGGTGAGAAGCACAGAGAAGTGAAGGGAAAGGTCTTGCCAGTACTCACACCGAGTGTCAGTGAAACAGAGCCTGGCTCCTTTGGCTCTGTCTGCTGAGCCAGGTTTCCTGTCATCTGCTAAATTACAGTTAGCTGAAAATCTTGTACATTTGTTTGGACAAGTGCTAAGCCAATGCATTTGTCAAAAATTAGTATTTGATATCAAAAACTATCTTTAGCTCTTCTCACTGAATAAAAAAACATGACAACTTGAGAAATAAATGAGCATAAACCCTCCTGCATACTCACAAATCTATTTAATATTTGCTTGGTGAAATAGCACCAGAAACTTTGCAGTTTTTGAAGTGAGAGTAGGATTTGTCCCACTGTGTGGAGTTTAAAGAAACAGCATGTTTTATGTCACAGTTGGCATGTGCAAAAAATAAAAAAATACTGAATTACAGTTAGTGGAACAATCCTTCACAAGCATTATATGCCTACATTACATGTTGACACAATCACTGTGTATTGCAGTGCAGATTGTACAATGGGCAAAGTATTAGCTTACTGCTGGTTTGAAAATGGTGACTTTGGACAAGATACTCGTATAACAATAACCTTTGTATTGTACCAGTTATCTATCAGGCTGTATTTATGGTTCATGCCTCCCAGGAAACTGAAACTTCTCTGCTGCAAAATTTCTTATTCTGTGAAGCCATCCACTTTGCAGCTTCGTCTGAGATCACTTGAAGCCAGTTGGCCCTAGCTTAAATATTCATCAGACTTCTGATAATTGTGATAACCCTTATAGGCTGGCAAGCATGGCAAATTAGCAAAAAGATGATAGATCTTTTTTTATATGCAGTTTTATCTTCAACCTTTCCTGGATATATGTTATACTATAGTAATAATTTCTTCTCTGAGGTATTTGCCGGTATCTGGATTTGCACATCTATTTACAGTTGCCTTGAAGCCTCATAATTACAATACAGCTGAAATGTCCATTTTCTTTCCCTGACTACAAATAGGGATCAATCGAATTTTAAATGACTGCTTACGGGCTAGCTCCCGATCATGACCTTTGTAAATGATTAGAGCTCACCACTGTTGCTATCTACCTTGAAAGGGTAAGCGGGCAGGTCTGTCTAACTGGCATTTAATCTGGAAGAGAGCCAAAGATATTTGAGCTAAAAACCTAATATGAGTTGGCAAAGAGAAGTATGTATAGACCTTTGCAGTATTATTTAGATATTTTTCTGTGTTTCTTTTTTGTATTTGAAGAATTCTTTTATCCTGTAGAATTAGGTGTTTATTTGTATATAATTTTGTATTGAAGTTCTGATAGTAATTGAAGATGTGAAAATAGGTTTTCAAACTCCAAATGTACTGAACTTGCTTTTTCTGAAGAACGTCAAAATGTTGCATTGGTAAATGAAAAAAGCTGAAAAATGCAGTAGGAAAGATTTATGAAGCAGACTTGCTTTTTCTAGGCAGTAGTGAATGGAGAAAAGATACCATACACTGTTCTTTTCTATTTAAACCTCCTTTCCTTTTAACATCAGCCAGGTAATTTAGGCCTCACTTGTATATGCAGCTCACATTTACCTGAAGTCAGACACTTCTATCTGGACCTATCAGTTCAGTTTTATTTTAATGGAGAATTGTGCCTGTATTGTAGAATGTCTTCATTACCACTACTAGATTTCTTGAGGTAGCCTTCTATACATTTTTGTTGAGGGAGGAATGACATCAGTGGGATTTGCAAACAAATACTTCCTTTGAATTTATTGAAGGAGTTGCATTATTACTAAGAATTATGAATGTTTTTATCTAATTAAAATCACGTGCTGCTTACCTAATCAGATATTTTTATTCAATATAGATTATCAGAATCTTTAGTAAAGTAATATTGTTCATGGAACTGTGTCTCTTATCATTAATTCTCTAGAAGAAATATACAGTTAAAATGAGTATGCAATCTTACCTCTTCATCATGTGGTAGCTGAGGTATTTTCTCTTTCTGTAGCACACAATGCTGTTACATAATGAAACTGGCAGGCTGTTGTCTTAGCCTCGAACTAGCTAAATATGTTGTTACCTAAATCCCAATCCCATAAAGCAGTTGTAGATTCAGTTTGTATGGTTTTTATTTCAGTATTGCTTTCTTCTGATGTTCAGATAGAGGTAATAATCTATTAAGCATTTTTTTTTTGAAAGCCAGTACCTAGCCTAGTCGTAATATTGAAAGTAAATCTGAGATGAAAGAAAATGTATTTTTTGAGAATTTTAATCAATATTCACATTCGCCATATTGATATTAAACTGGAGTTGTAAACTTGATATATAGGACTTAGTAGGTGAGGCAGTTTTCAAGGCTAAGAGTGGGGTTTTCAAAAACAATTGAGATATAGGGAAGCAGAAATTCTGTGGAAAGTCAAGAGAATTTCTCTGTTTCATTATTACTCTGCTACAGTGCTGCATTCTTGAGCTGCTAAAACGGTATTTCTAGGAATAGCTTAATACTGTTAGTAATTGTTCATATATGATTTTCACCTTTTGCTTACAAGTGTGGAGAATGCTCTTTTTGTTATGACAGCAGAATAAAATCTAATCTTTTCTCTCTAATAGATGCAGCAACAAGAACTTGCACAAATGAGGCAGAGAGATGCCAATCTAACTGCATTGGCAGCTATTGGTCCCCGGAAGAAACGGAAACTTGATTCACCTGGACTGCTTACCATAGGAGGAGAGGTATTTGTTTATAAACATAGTAAGAGACCTGATTCTTTCAAAAGCTAGTAGGAGTAACTAGAGATATGGCATGCTGATGTTTTCAGTGAACTGTAACTTGGAAAAGGAGATACGAACTACTGAATTAGAAGGACTGTGAGGCCAGTTTATCTTATTTGTCACAATTAAAATGACATCATCACTTAGTTGTATTTTCGGGTATTGTCTTTCAACAGATATTAAATCATATTCTAAAAGGAAACCTAAACCTGAAGTACTTTAGGTCTCTCCCTACAAATGTTCTGTGTGTCTTTATACTAGCTTTCTCCTCTGAATTATACAAAGGAAAACAGAAGAATGGGTAAGGCATGAAGAAAAATCTGGAAAAACGAAACTGTAGTCTTGCTCACGGTTCAAACTGAGAGCTTGTACTAATACTAGTAATTGAGGTTTTGTGACAAATGTGTCAAAACGTTTTTCGGAATGGCCCTGCAACTGCAAAGATGAGTTTGTAGTCATGCTAAATTATGTTGTAATTTCAACAAGAATACCATGCTCTAGAAGCAGGATCATATGTTAGCACACAAAGCAATGCAAAATCCTCAAAAGTGACCAAGGTGGAGAACTGTGATAATGTGGTTACATTACCTTGGATAACTCTACTGAGTACTGTATTCTATAGTTCAGTTATAGTTCAACTTCTGTTGTTTCTGCTAAATATGCATACACCATGGGAGTCAAAGTAATTCTGTCTATTATATGTCTGTTCTGAGGAAAGTGCAAAATTCTGTTTTAAGTAACTGACTCACATGTGTACTTTGACACACCCATATAAAGAATTGCTTTCTGAAAAACAGGGAAAAAAGATGTTCAAGAAAAGGAGTGAGAGGTCCTCAAATAACACTTCCACCAAACATGTAACTAGTTTCAGAATGTGACTAAATAGTAGCCTAAGCTGATCTGTGATCTTTATCCCAGTCTCTAGTGCATTCCTACCCCTTTCATTGGCTTTGGCTCTTGTGCACTGTGCTAACCCATTTCCATTTGATAAATTGGCAGAATACTAACCTAACAACAACAACAAGTGAATATTTTCTGCTTAGTTTGCTGAAGCAGTTTGGCTTAAAGCCCAGTGAGCACTGAAAAAGGAGTTTAGAACAAGGCAGAGGCAGCTAACTTGAGATCACCTGCTATCACCTTCATTTGCTGTGACTACTACCTTTCTTGTATTCTCGTATTTTAGATAATCTGCTGGAAATGGCTTCCTATGTAGCAGGCAACAGTTCCATCACTAAGTCAGTCTACTTATTATTACGTATAATGCAGTTTACATAAAAAATTTAAGAGAAAGGGTAAAGAGAAATGAGACACCATTTAGAAGAATTCAGCTTTTCTGTCTTGCAGAGTACAAAATATTACGTGTACAGAATTTTATACTTTTATTTGATGTTGACGAGCAAAATAGCTGGAAAATATCTCTAAATGTTGCTGCTTTTTGCAATTTAATGTGTGATTGCCACGTAAGATATCAAACAGTCCTGAAGTGGTATTGCCCAACTCTTCTTTGCTGTCTGGGTCCTTTTAGTGCTTACATTCGTACAGAGCAGTGCATGGCAAAGGTAGGGCACTGGATGGAACATGCAGTAGAGGAAGGGCAGCAACTACTTATATTCTTTAGTTAGTATCCTGAAGCACTTACCAGATAAATAATAATACATTTTGAGTTGTTTTTGTTTGCCTTATGGATATTTAATCTATTCAGTTTAAATTTGCAAGCTTTTTTCTTGAAATGTAAGGCTTTTAATTATTAGCATTAAAACTTACCTTCATTTATTAAATAGATAGTCTCATGTAATTGTAAGAGTAGAAGCTTTAAGAAAATAATTAACCATCACTACACTGGGCATGGCAGTTTTAAAAATCAAGTATTTGAATGTTGCTAAGGTAGCATTAATTCAAAATTTGCATATTTCAAAATCTTTCATTTTTGTCTATGGAATGAAAGTGTAGAGGTTAAGTGCAGGTATTTGTTACACTCAAGAAAAATAATAATTAAATAATGTGGTTTTTCATCAAGACCTATGGCTAGTATCCCAAAATACATAAATAGAAAGTATATGTTTGAAATATCTGAGGGTATAATTTGTTTAAACATCAAGTGAAAGCCCTCTCCTGGTACTTGCTGGCACAGATGGTTTTTGAATACTGAGCTTCCAAAGGCAGCTTCAGGGCTAGTTCAGTGAATCACCACTTATTGAAGACAGTCATTTTAGGAATAAGAAAAAAACCTGTTTCTCACATCGTGGAAGGGCAGTCAGCTTAGGAATATTCAGCAAAGTATCTTGAAAATCCACCTTCCAAAAATTCGCAGGAGTGTATGTTGGAACAATGCTCAAAGGAGAGCTGATCTTTTGTTTCTTTTCACAGCCAGTGTTTATTCAAGCCATTAAAACAGCCTGGAAATATAATGTTCTTGCTGACTTGAATATCCCAAAATGGCTATAGATAAAGCAGTGATATTTTGAGTAGGGAAAAACTGATTTTTCAAGGACTGTAGTGATTGAAAATATACTTTAGATTATTTCAGTAGCCGGAGTGGCTACCAACTTGATTGAGATGTATTTCTAGCGAAAGATACCATGTTTTTTTCTGAGATTCATGTTTTGATGGCATAATTTAATCATTTTAAAGCTGTTTCACTGTTAAGATTTTGTATAAAATGTCTTTAATATTCCTAAGATAAAGATTTGAGGCTTGGAAATCTGTTATACCAGAGACTTCAAAATGCAGGTGTATACAAGTTACTTCACATTACTCTGTATCAGATCTTTATGCTACTAGTTGTTGGAAGCGTAAGGATGAATCCATAATTATCTGGGAGGCACTTGGGTACTATGATGTAAATGGAAAAAGTACTTCTACTCCAGAAGTCATCTGAGACTGAATGCGATTCATTTGCTTGCATGTTAGCAGCTGGCATTTTCACTTTATGCACGAGTTGTCTGTAGACGTTTCAGCAACCCCTACAGTTTTTCCTCAAACCTATTGCTAATATTTTTTCTTGCCCAAAAGAAATCTCAATACTAGGTAATTTTCTGTTTGGAGTGAGTTACACATGATAAATAAGTGTGATAGAGCTTCTCTTGGAAAACATGTTTCCTTCTTTTCTCACCCCTTTCAAACAGAAAGAAATGCATGGTCTGTCTTGCATTTGCAGAAGGGTTGTGTCATAGGTTCTTTCCAAAATGTCTGTTCAAAGAATATTGTGCAGATTTTGAAGTTTATGAATCAGCCAATATGATTTTGAAGCATAAGACTACTTCTGAAAGATCTGAAAGAGAACCATTTTATAGTCTTTTATTCAGGGGAAAACCACCAGTCAGTGGGATTGCCACGCTCTGAGCAAATCTTTGGGATATTTCCTCACCTTTTTGGGATTAAGGTAGTTTTATGGCATCCACTTTAAAAAATCATTGGAATGGCTTGTTCTACAACTCAAGTATCAGCTTAGTCTTCATGTCTGTACAGTTGGCTCTTGATAAATAACTTTTTGTTTTAAGTGGTCAAAATATGTTTAGAAAGCAGTTGAATCTAAAGAACCTTTATACTGGTTAAGCTTGAGTTATATGAAAGCAGATACAATAGACCATAATGACTTTTGCAAGTGTTTATGGTCCAAGAAGTTAAAACTTTTCATGCTTTTAAGCCTGTAGACTAACAGCAGAACAGGAAAATTTTTTATGATTTATTGTATCATTGTCCTTTCAAGCACTGTTGCTCCATGCATCGCTGACATGATAGAATGCAGTAGATATCTCAGTCCCGTTTTGGTGTAGGATGTCACTCCTGCAGATAGTTGTAATTTCCCTTTTAGATGTAGCAAACTATCAGTTAAAAATACAGGTTTGAATTTTCAGGTAGGCGGAAGGTAGTTGAGCAGTATGTCCTTATCACTCTTTTATGGAGTTAAATGCATACGTCTTTGTGAAGCTTGGAAATTTCCAAGTTTAGTTCAGTTTTTGTGGCTTGTTTTGCTTTTGTTTTCAAAACTCAAAATACATAATATAATCATTCACAGTAAATATATTAATATCTATTTGAAAACCAAAGTCTTTTGAAATACTTTACAGAATTATCCTAATTATTGTACCTATTTTTCTCATTCTTAAATAAATGAGATTTCAAACAGTCTACCCCAGTGATGAATTTCTGTATTTCAGATTTAATTTCAAATGGTGTTCTAGTCCATCAGGAATATTAAAAAATACATATAGTTGTGGGTTTATTTTTTAAAAGAATTTGTAAGAATTAAAGTATTTCACAGACTTGGTAATAGGAAGTAGGACTGTCTTAAATAGGAGGGGCAATGCCAAATTTTTGTTGATGATTTATACATTCACTCCAAATTAGAATTATTAACATACGCTGTGCCTGTTGCAAACAGGCAGAAATACAGTGAGTAAGAAGGCAGAATGATTTTGTATGGATCTCAGTTGACAGGAGGAAAAATAGTCAGTTGGCAATACAAGAAAAAAGAAAGTGGCTCTGTGCCAGCACAAACATTCTTTTTTACTAGTAGAACAGGTTTGCATACTGTATGTATTCCTTTGATCTGTAGAACACAAAATATTCTGACACACGTTCTGTGATATTAATCATTTTTCCTTACTGGCCAAGACAAATCTGATTTTTACTTCATTTGGAGATGGAAAGGGTAGTTGATCCCCATCTGCATGATGTTGATCTAACACACAGAAGGAGACCAATAGAGCATTTATTTCCCTGCTTTTCAAAGGTTTCTTCTTGGAGCCTTACACAGTGTTTTGTATTTTAACTAAATTCCTCCTTCTTGCTAGAACATGGAAAAAAAAATGCATGTTGAAAATAATTTTATCAGTGTAGTGCTATTATATACAATATTTTCATTATGGGTACTTCAGAAGTGTAGTCAGTATGTGCAGCTTATTAGCAAGGAACATGAGAACTTGGCAAAATGACTTTTGAGTGGTTAATAGTTCATCCATTATTTGTCAGTCCCTACACATGTCTGTTGCTGTAAGTTGCCTGTCCCCTCTTCTGCAGGAGGCAGGCTCTCTTTCTGTCCCAGAATCTCAGTGAAAGCTCCCTGCTCATCCTATGGCATTCAGGGACAGCCTGCTCCAGCAACTTTAAGACTTCCTTCTTGAGGAGCGTCCACCCTTCCTGCACCCCCTTACCCTTCAGGACAGACTCACAAGGGATTCTCCCTACTAGTTTCCTGAATAGTTCAAAGTCTGTCCTCTGGAAGTCCAAAGTAGCCTGTGTTTCCATGAAAACTACAACAGAAACAAAGAGCACAATAACACAATTTGATAGAGCAAATTCTCAGCTACAAAACACTCTTTTTCAGCATAGTCACCACTGTTAGGTGTGTGCTTTCATCAGTGATGAACAAGAGCCTGCATGCTGCAATCTAAATCTGTACCGGTGGAGGTGACCTGCTGTGGCCACTACTGAAATGCACCACCCACCACCTCACTGAGCTCACATCCACTCCATAAACATTCAGCAAGCATCAGTGAATGTCAGTGGGTGCAATTTTTTCTGCATGAAGGAATTCAGTTCCAGACCTTTGCTTCATAGTACTTCCATGTCAGAAGCCAGCTTGTCAGACTGCCCCTCTCCTGCCATCTGTCACCTCACAACAAAATGTAATGGAATGTTGGTGGGAAGATTCAACCTCTACTGTCATACCAACAATGTCTGCCTCTGATGTTGTGGGACAACGTAATAAAACAGGAGGCACTACTTTCAAAGTAGGCCTTGTGTTTTCAATTGTTTTCTCCCTTCAGTGTCTTAATATTGAGAAGAGAAACAATAAACTGTAATTTGTGGCCTCTGTTTTATAAATAAAGGGCCCAGCTGAGGATTTTTCAGAATTGACTTGAGTTTCTCCATTGACTTCAGAAGGTGGGGCCCAAGGTTCTGTGACATTTTCAGATGTCTGTGAAAGTATTTTTTAAAAACTTGAGCAAAAAACATCCAGGATTTAGTATCTTAAAATAGCAGCACTTCTCCTCTAACTGACTCTTCTCCAAAAGAGTCAGGTGAATCATCAAATTGTTTTATTTCCTTCTCTCTTCCATCTTGTTTAATATCAGATAACTTTTGGGTAATCCTTAGAGTCTTAAGAAATTTAATAAGATGTCCTTTCTTGGACGTTTCTAGCCTGATTCTTTAAAGGAGGTCAAGTAATATGTTGGTCATACCAAGAGGGACAATTAGGGTACCAGTATTTAACATTTTAGTTTCCTCGGAACCTTTAGGCAGGCAGGCTTGAACTTCAAGGGAATCCTTTTGCTAGCTTCTAATATAAACAGTTCACGTTGAAGTACTGAGCAGGATTTTTATTATTTAACCTGATCCAAACTATAAAACCAAACCATTGCCTGAGTCCCTCTTCCAGACAAGTGTCTAAGCAGTGCTTCTGCTACTTCCATAGTGTTTCTGAAGTTACCTTCATACAGCATCAAGTCTATCTGAGAGTTTCTTTTAAATTTCATGATATAGAAGACAGTGAAAACAGCTTGGAATAACAAGAGAAAATCCTCTTTGAGAAAATGAAGTTATCAGTACAAGCTTTCTGAAGTCTGTACTCTATATTGATGCTTCTGAAACAGATCTGGCCACCATTGCTTCAGTTGCAAAAATATTCTGTTGGTAAGGAGAAATTTCTTGCTTTGAAACAAAAAAACACACACCTGACAGCTAAACATTTCATTCAGAACTTGTCTTACTGTGTGCAGTAAAAATGATCTTCAGTAGCTCTACTCAAAAGAAAAAAAAAATCAGTGTGTATCAAAGAGGAAGGAAGACAGGCCTATTATGGTTTCCCCATGCCACATATGAGTCTTCCAAGATTGCACTGTAAGTCTGAATGGTTTCTTTATCAGTTTGGAAGTATTGATGTATGCATAGTATTCATGTATATTAATACACAAATGTTAGAGTCAGGTCCTATTACAGTTTTCATAAGCAATGTCATTGTGAAATGACAAAGTATCAGCAGTTTGTGGTGCAGGGTTTTCTATTCTGACAAATTTTGCTGTTTAGTGAACATGATGTGTTGTCAGCCCATATAATCTATTGTGTCCTGTAAGAACATTTTGAGCAAACATTTGTTTAATCTGGAAATTACTGTTCACACTACTTCCACATCTGTTGACCAGTCTGCTACTGTCCACATTTCTCTTTCAGAATGTGGCTTTCTAAAATTTGTCAATGATAAAATTGAAAGCGGTGACTCAAATATTTAAACTTTGAGCTTAAAGCCAAAAGCTTGACAAGTTTGCATGGCTTACACATCCTTTCTTTGTAAGAGAGATGAGAAAATGGATCCTGGTTGGCCACGTTCACAAGAAGTTAAGCATCTGAGCTCCAGACCTGCAAGGACATGTGCACATGCTTAACTTTAAGCGCAATGTTTGGTTTGTTTGAAGTTAGTATAATGCCTTGTGTAGAACACTAATTACATGCAAGAAGCTTTTGTTGGATCGCTGTGTATTTCAGTGTTCCTGTCAGTCCTTTTGTGTTTCCTACTGTATGAACTATGCTAATCTGTAACTGATTCTGATTTAGGAAGTGCCTTATTACTGTTTTCTTTACATGATAAAAACAGTTTTCTTTTTGGGAAACGGGCAAATTGCATGCTTTTGAAAAGTCTCACATTATTTGACCACCGAAGACTTTGGGGCTATCAATGTGTTTAGGGGCAGGCTTCGGAACTTTCCCGATGTGTCTTCAATATTGCAGGCTGTATTTTGCTTTCAAAGAATTAACATAGTAAAAATATCTGACAGGGGGATCTTCGTCTTGGCGTTCCTTTTGTTGCAGAGTCTATTCTAGTGAGTGACTAGGAAAAAAGGGGTTTTTGTTTTTGTTTTGCCTGCAGTCAAACAGGAGCATGCTGGTTAAAGGGATTCTGTGGGGGAGTTGGACTGGAGAGGGCCTGAGGGAACTCGGAGAGACATCTACCACCAGCAGCTTGTCTGTGCTAGCTAATTATAGCTAGGGTACTGTTTACTTTAGTGGTATACTCCTTATTTATTAGTTACTTAGTTACTGCTTGCCTTCAAGTTACAGGCTTGCAGCCAGTTGCTGCAGGGGAGGTACAATAGGAAGGGAAGGGCATCATGCAGCACTGCAAATCGCAGCTCCCCGACCTTGGCATGTTTTTTTAAATTTTTTTTTTTCTTTTTCTTCTTTTTTTCTCTTTTTAAATAAGACACAATGGGAGATATGGTCAAAAAGAAAAGTATGCAAGTTAAAAAATGGAAACAATTTTTTTACAGTCTAGCAGGACTGTGATGATAAAATTATTGTTTGCATGATTTATAAAACTGTTTTCTTCTTTTAACTCCTGCTTTCAGACCAAAATCCCACTTTTTTGTATGTCTAAAGTTCCACTGGTCTTAATAAAATTACGATTTTTATACCTTTTTTAACTGGTACCGCTTTGGGAGTCCAAAGTTCATTTCTTTGGGTACTCTTACAAACTAGTGAGGTAGTTTCACATCAGCACTCTTCCAAGCAAAAATGAATCTACACAGACATGTTTCTCATAATTAACTAAAACTAAGTTAAACTATAATAAAGATTGTATATGGAAACCACAGGTCACTTAAAAGTCCAAGCCCTTAAGAGTTAAACAAAGGTGAGCCACTTTAGAAAATTTTACCCTAATTCACCCTCATTTTTGTCATGAACTTTGAGCAGAGCCTATGGATTAGCTATGTGAAAGAGATAGTGTAAATAAGTAAACTTATTTCCAGTGCTGGCTTTATCATTGCTTTTGTTGTTCTGTTTGTAGTAGTGTTGGCATGATAATTATCTCAGCAAACAACAGGACAAAGAACAGTAGTGTTGTGTGGAGGCAAATTAAGAGAATCATGAGATCATCTGCAACTCTGAGAAAGCAGAAGTTATCACAAATAGTGATTTCCATGACTTAGAAGCATGGAGATGGTGTTGACTGCAATTATCAGTAAAAGAATTATTTCTTTAGTCTTTCTGAGCTTGACAGTCTCTTGCAAAGCTGGGAGCATAGCAAGAGCTGAACCTCTGTATGATGGACCAGTTTCTGAGCAATATAGAGGAAGCTCTGTTAGAAGAATAAGCATACTGTAATATCCATGGAAAAAAAAAAAAAAGAGAAGCTTCTATCTCCAAAGAAGAAGGTTGGGAATAAAAAGGAGCACAACAGGTTAAACAGCCTTGGCCGAAGAAGTGAGTACCCCTAGGCAGACCAGCATCTCTAATCAGTGGTAGTGGTACTAGCTCTGAGGGGAGGGAAATTCAGGCTGGTGCTCTCATGTAACATTAAAAAGGACAAGCAGTCTGTCAGGAGAAACAGTCATTGGCGTGGGATTTCTTCTCTTGATCAAAAAGACAGCAGCACTGCAGCCTGCTTTATCTATAAGGGAGGTGTCAGCAGAGGGCATTTTTTTCCTAGGCCATATCACTGGCCTATGATGCAGTTTTCCAAAGCCATAAAAGAAGTCACCTGCATTTCTCTCTTTAGCAAGGTTTTGTTGATCCCTCTCTTTCTTCTCTTTTCACTTGTTTTCAATCTTATGCAAGTAAAGTCCCCTCCCCCCCTCCCCCCCTCTTTTTTAAGAAATATCTTTACAAAGCAGAAGGGGGAGCTAAATCTGATGGACCTGAAAAATATGCCTGATACTTATCTCCAAAGCCAGCATTTGTTCTGTCCTCTCTATTTGTAATTCTCTATAAATAACAAAAAAAAAAAATTACTTTAAGAAATATTGTGAATCTGAATCTGCAATTAGTTACTTTCCAATAAGTGATGTGTTAATTCAATTGGCAAGCTTACTTGTAATGAAACATGTTTTGTGGGTTTTCTTAGTTAAGGGCATTTAAGGGAATTTAAAAGGGTGATCTGATTCCATGCCTGATCATCATTTTCACACTTGAGGATTTGTCTGTGTCCAAATCACTTAACTAATAATACTTTATTTTAGCAAAAATTCTTCTGGTTCTATAATATTTAGAAAATTATTAATGAATCTCTAACTGAAGCATCAACTCTGTTTATACTGACGGTCTCTGTGTGATCAAATTTGTAGATCATGTATATTCTGCATTTGAGTTTGGCATCTGATCAGTTTGCAGCAATTAAGAAGAATTAGGAATGTTTAATGAACGCTTTAGTACTTTTTTTAGTTGACGTTCTTGATACGTGTTAGAAAGACTTGAACTTTCCAAGACGGGAGAAATATAAATCTAGATCTGGATCTCGTTAATGGCCCATTACTTGATATTACTAACAGTATTTATTCTAGCTGTTGTGACTAATAAGTTAGTTTGACATAATGGGGTTCCCTTTCTAGAGTGTCATATATTAAAAAATGTGATGTAATTCACAATCCAACTTGTTCTACCTATTTTTGAGCAGAGAGTTCTTGTTGGTCTGAAGTCAAACACAGTTTTTATGCTAACATTAAAGTGACACAAAGTTTTTTGGATTTCAGGATAAATTTACAATGTTATTTATTGTATTTACATTTATACTAGTGGTGATCAAAACAAATTATTTTTAATTTCATATTCTATACTTCTGCCCTTACTGTGTAAGTAATATATACTGCTGTGGTAAATGCATTCAATTGTACTGAGTGAGTGGGAGATAGCAAAGCAGTATTTGTTCTCTTGAGTATACTTTTCCAACTACAGATTCCACAACATTAGATTTTTGCTATTCTTATTTAAATGATGAATTTAACTTAAATCTTCTAATTTTAACATAATTGTTTAACAAAGCCATATAATCTTTAATCTAGTTGTGAGTTATTTCATTTAACTGTATATTGAGAGACATTGCTCTCGAATTTAAAGATGGTATCATTTAAACCTTAACAAAAATGATACACTTTTCAGGGTTTTCAGAGGTATATTTGTATCTCCCACTTTCAATTGGTGTAATTAATACCTCTTTTCCCAATAATTTTGATCTGTACTGCAATTTCTGATAGTTTTCCCCTGGGCAAAAAAAAAAATGAAAAAAAGAATAAACAAAAGCAACTCAATGATAGCTTTTTCTATCCTCTCTTTTCTCTCCTTTTGAAGACAAAGCTACCTGACTTATGGCTGGTTAGAATGAGCATCACGTAAAACAGACAAATCAAGCTGTGTCAGATTAATCCTCCTTAAGCGGCTTACACTCCAGTTGCATAGAAAGACACCATAACATGGAGAACTTGTTCAGAATTGACACCAAACTAGAGATTGCATATCAAAGAAAATGCTTTACCTACCTATTCTGCAGCCTACTCTTTAGTGTGAACTGTTCTTCTAGATCTGATAATAGAACACTTCTGGCTGACTGTACCATATCAACTTGACATTTGGAATACAGATATATGAGAAGCATGTCATGTTAACAGAACACTACAACAGTCATACTTTGTCTCAACTGATGGGGGAATTGCAGCGTACAGAGTAATTCATGTTGACAGTAAGAACTTGCAGATAGGCAGCCTAAAATGGTGAAGTCATTATAGAAATTTATTTAACTGGTTGAATGGCCATAGCAGATTGGTTGAGCCAGCCAAATCAAAGAGAATCTGAAGGAGATATCTTCTCTACTACAATTTTAAAGATTAATTTGTGTCTGGCTTATATATCCTTCGGAATACATATATTTTTATCTGTGAATATTTATACAAACATAAGAGTTAGTAGTTATTGATTAAACAGTATATTTTTAATATCTATTGTTCAGAGAATTAGGTACTTTTTCATGTTTAGTATTTGAGAAATAATCTTGAAAAGAAGGTGACTATAATTGGAAGTAAACCAATTTTATTTTTGTTTCACTTACTTATAGAGGAATGTTTATCAATTTGATTAATAATGGAGTTTTACATGTTCATTTAATTCACAGAGTATTTTTCAGTTGCTTGTTTTTCTGTGCTTTTGAATCTCTTATTGGTGCTAAAAATCAGATTTTTTCCTCAAAAATTGAATAAAGATGATATTTTAGAGGGAGAGTCAATGCTGTGCCCATAACAATAGAGACAAGTGGCAATGAAAGAGAAACCTTGGAGTACCTTCAGTTCCTGCTTTTAACTGAACCTTAACCAATCACCTACATTTATTTTCTTAGAACTTAATTCAACAGGTTTTAGTCATACCCTCTAGGATCTCCATAATACAATTCTGTAGGTACAGCAAATCCTTCAAATCGCCGTCAGCAGCAGAGCACACAGGCATGTTACAGACTTCAGGCACGAGAGACCTAAGTCTGTAGAGAGAAGTATGCTTTGAGTATCATCTGTATAGAAAAAGAGATATCCCAAACTTTGCATTTAAAAATATTTCTCCAAAGTGTCTCTTTCAGTATAAATGCTGATGTGTGTTGGTATTAAGTGAATCTATAGAGAAAGCTCTTTAGCCCTGTGCAATGGGAATTATTCCATTGTCAGTCTGACTCTACTTCTGTCTGTGGCTTACTCTAGTTGACTTTATCTTAGTGTTCTTATCTTGTTCATTGCTATTCATAACCCATACTTGTGTGAAGATGGGCCTTTATTCATATGAAATATTTGCCAAGTTCCTTGTTCCTTTATGTAAAGGAACAATAAATACTATTTGAACATATATACCTTTGATTTGTTTTCATTCTCAGCTTAATTATGCAGTGTGTATTTTAGACACGTATGTCTGATTCTTGTCTTGTATTAATTTGTCTTTTCATGTTAACAAGTGTGAGTACAAAGCAAGCAAAAGCAGTACTGCTCTCCAGTTATTGGTGTGTTTGGGGCTATACGTGTGTTATAGTCATAGACCTTTAAAAGAAGGTGATAGCCAGAAGATTCTCTCTTTCTGGATACTTTAAAGAAGTGTTTTCCAAAGATATAAAGAATGAAATTTTGGCATTCCTCAGCTGGATGAGAAAAGAGCAGTCTGCCATTGGCTCTGCTCCTCCCTTTCCTATTTGTTCTTCCAATTCCTGCAATGCTTAGTTGGGGAAAAAAATTGATTGCATAGTAGAGCTAGGTTGTGGTAAAAAGCAAGCAAAGAATATAAGTACAGTTTTCAGTATCTTCTGCTAGCATGTATAATTTCCATCCCCTAGAACTGAAATGTTGCCAACCTCTTCCTTTAGTTACTTAATCAATTGCAGTTTAGCTGTTTTATGTGACATATCTGTCACATGGAGAAATAATTACTAAGAATTCACAAAGCAAATGAAAGGTGCAGGAATCTGGGATTGATATTCTGATGCACTGCTGCACAGGTACTGTTTAAGGTTACTGTTTCTGATTGAAGTCTCTTTCACCTTTGTATGAAAGCAGCATAATTAATCAGACTGTAATGAATTCAGGTACTGCCAGTTTGTCACCTCAAGAAAAAAGTTACCAGAGCAGGCTGAAATCCAATTGAAAATGTGGTCATGATTAGTATTTAATATTTAAGGGACTGTTTTAATATGTGTAGTGTGACGGTAGACACGTTTTGACAATGTTGGGAAATGTGTTGCATGGCTTCAAATGTACCTCGAAAAGTAAGTGCAAGATAATTCCAAATTCTCATGCACATGGAAGTATTATTTTACAATGCATTTTACAGATTAGAAAGGTACAGTCTGCAGCTCTAAATGTTTTCTGATTTGCCTATTTAGTTTTGCCTTTATTAGCAAAGGTCTTAGCTTGTTTCAGCGTGAAAATTGGATCAGGCATAATATATCCACCCAAAATCAAGAATCACCAAATGAAACAGTAGTTCGGCTTGTCCTTTAAGTTGTTACTCTTAGTGATCTCTTGAAAGTGTATTTGAATTGAAGTAATGTTTTTGATGCTGTACACTTTCCAAGTTAAGGGAGGTTTATATCACTACTCTTGGTGCTGTTTTCAAATGTAAGTACTGTTGTTAGCAATCTGTAGTTCAGTAGGAAAATTCAGTGGGTGCTTTTGTGTTGTGGAAAAAAAAAAATATCAAGATTTAGGCATTGCTTTATTTACTTAGGTGATTTTTTAAATCCTTTCCATTTAAATTATTGTGAGAGATGGTATTTTATCAGTGCTTGCTTTCCAAGGCTTCAGAAAGACAATCACGGTGCAAACAACTATACTAGTGGTGATCTTTGTGTGAGTGCTCTTATGGATCTCACCACAGTGAAGTTCAGACTATAGAATGGTTCATACTTCAGACAAAATCAACTCGATTATTTTAAATAATATAAATAGGTGGTATGGATTAAGCCCGCTGATATCGCCTGGAGTGAGTTAGGGAGCGCTCATATGAACTACTCTGCTGGCAGATCTTCAGGATAATAACTTCAGCAGGGGGCAGTGAGGAGCAGCTGGGGGGCATAATGCCTTTGATCAGCACAGCTGGATCCAAATCTAACATCTGTCTATAGTCTCAGACTCAACACTTTTGTTAATACTGTGAGCTGTATTTGCATTTGTTAGATTATTTTGGTGACAGTACTTTTCTGTCTCTAGTGTTCCATTTCTTTCCATAATCCCCCCTCACAGCAAAATCAGTATTGGCAATTCAGAAGAAACAGAACAATTATCTTCTTCATGTAACCCTTTAACAATTATTAACTTTCCTATACTTTTCTAGCAATGGTTATATGTGCAAGTCTCAGTAAGGAGCAGCTGGGAAATTAAAATACAGGAATTACAGAAAGAAGCTGTTCGGTTTTGCTGCAGTTGCCATCAAAGAATGTATATACATATTCTCTTTCTCTCTCAGATCTAATGAGAAGGAGCCCATGTGCCCATATACCCAGGATATTTCAGATTCCTACAGTCATGAAGCTCCTCTGTGCCTGTGAGGAAGTGAATGGCTGATGGGATGACAAGAGGCTTGAATTTACAGTCCAGTGCACGCTTGACCATAAATGAGTTGATTACAAACATTCCTGTAATAATTTAACAATAATTTAAAGAACACAAGGTGGAGAAGCTAGTATCAAAAAAGCACTGTTGCGAAGTAATAGCCTAGATATCTCTTAAGCTTCCTGCATACACTTACTCCTGTCTTTTTCTTTTCTTCTATATTCTCTATTTGCTTCAGAGAAACAAACCTTGTAAGCATTTGCTTATATTTGGCATGGAATAATAAAGCAGACAAGTGTCACATGAATGATTGTGACACTTGTACAAATGTCTGTGAGCTCAAACAGGACAGGCAAATTATGTTTTGACCCATTAACTGTAGCTGTCTTAGAAAAAAATGCCAATTTATCTAAACATTTTAATTCAAGCTAACACTTAGGACTTAAAAATTTGTCAGGATCATACTTTTAGTCTTCATATTAAAAGCATGCTTAGATGCATCCTTCCATCCTCAGTTTACTGAAAAAAAATACAGCTTTGAGAGGGCGAGGAAGAGGAAAATCAAATTGAGTGTTTTGATTCCTTTTAATACAGATATATACTATCATTTTTCCATTCATTATTTTCCATTTCCTACTGCTTATCCATTAAACTGGAAAGAGAACGGTGAAGGCTTTGGGTATATTATCCTTTGGCACTGTCAGTTCTTGAAATTTCCTTTTAACTTCTTATAGTGTTATTTTAAGATTCTAGGGTTGTGGTGAGAAGTTTTCCACAACATAGTACACATAACTGCCTCCACGTTAAATGAGTGAGTGGAATAACCTGGTTGTGGAACTCGGATGTGATGATGCAAATAATTTATTTTCTTATTTAATATTCATTGATAATTGATTTGAAAGAGGTATTTTGTTAAAGAAACTGAACTGTATAAATTCCCCTATCTCAAACATTCAAAGTTACCATTGCTTCCTTTTTTACTATAGATGTTTTTGTAGTTGCATTGCTGTGTTGAAGCCTGATGCCCTTTGAACTTTTCTTGCCAGCTCCCAGTAGTCTTAATCTAGAAAGATCATTCAGGACTTGTGTGATGCAGTAACTCGAAATGCCCTTCCTTTGCCTTTGTTTCCTGTCTTCTTCCTTACCTGTTAATTATCTTTGCTTTCTTATCTTTCCTCAAATATGGAAAAAAAATCAAGGATAATGTATTTTTTTTACTGCAAGACTACATTTCCATGATTTCAGACTTCATTTTTGAAACATTTTTCTGAAAATTGTATTAATGTTAATGAATTCTCTGTTACTTGGTTTTGAGTAGTTGATAATATGATAATACAGTCTCAAGAATTTAGGCCAGAGAATAAAAGTTTCAAGTATTCATGCACTCTTATTTTCAGTATTCTAATGGATCTTCGAAGTGTAGCCTTTTATTAATGAAAATAATTTGGAACAAGATTAGCTGTCCTGGTAAGTAGTAAACAGTCTTGAATGTACATTTGTGTAGTCTGGTTTAATATAGAAGAGGAAATTAGGTTGGATCTGCCTAGGTACGAGACAAAAAAGCTCAGCTAAGTTAGAAGGCATAATAGGACTAAAAAAGTGAGGCACAGTTTTAGGATAAAATGAGAGTGAAGACTTGGCAGATTAGGTTTGCCTTAAGTCTATGATAGTTAAAATAACCCCATTTAAAATTTTGAAACTGTAATTTACATACTCCTTTATTATTATTCAGATTAATACTAAAAGGGCAGAAGTCATCCAAGGAACTTACACATTAATTTTCTTCCCCTTCACTACTCTGAGGATTTATTTCAAAATATTTTTCTAGTACCTTGAATTTTGTTGTTGTTTTTTTGTTTTAACAAGAAGAAACTTTTCATTCTGGCTGTCTGTTAATGCTGCTGAGAAATAAAGATGCTTTTACAGAATGCTTTCAAGCACAAAAGGAGATGGTTTTCAAGAGATTATTTTACATATTTACATATTTTACCTTAAGCATTTTGTAGTCACTGCCTACTGGTGAATGTATCAGATTTTTACACACACTTTCAAAATGAACCAGTTTTGCTTCTAAGCCATTGCAAAGGGAGGAAATGAATTCTAACTTTTTTCACTTCATTTTCACATCCTCACATTTCCTTATTTCACATGGTTTAAAACAAAATGCCTCCAGCATTATTTTTCCTTTCTCAAGAGCAAAGTGAATGTGACTTTTCTAAGGGGGTCACAGGATGCCTCTGAGGCCTGTGGGTGTTACTGGACTGCTGCCTGCTTTCAGCTTAACTGAAGGGCTTGTCATAGTTTTCATCTCCTAAGAAATTAGCCCTAGGTGCTGGCCAGAAGCAGGAGAAGGCAGCATTATGAGTCCCACGCTGGTTATTTCCCACTGACATCAAATCCTGAGGTTTTCAAATTAATCCCACACAAAGACAACCCTTCATTTTGGTGCCAGTTTGAAATTAGACTGCAATAATGACCTTTTAAAGATGTCTAGTTGTTAAGATAACCCCCTGTTGAAACTTGAAGGTAGCCATTGCACCCCGTGTTGATAAGACGTTACTGACGCTTTAGCAGATTCTGTAAAGGTGACTGGAAGTCATGGCCGGTGACTTGACCTGTGCTGCTGAAAGGAATGAAACCGATAGCCAGCCAAGCCTGCCTCGCCTTGCATCTCACTGCATTCTGGTTCCAGGAACAAACAAAGGGTCTTTATAAACTTCCAGCAGGCAGATTAGTTACAAACTAGTAATAGACTTTCACAAAAGGGGACTGACTTTACCATCAGAAAAAGTTAATACTCAGCTCAGAGTGTGAATTAAAAGCATACCTTCTACTGCTTTTACACTGGCTGGCAACTGGAAAAGATTGGAAAATGGAGCATTAACAATAACTGTTAACATAAACAAGTAAAAGAGTAATTTACTGTATTTTATCCTAAAGTATTCCACGTGAAGTGAAAACTGGCCCAACAGAAAATGGGAATCGCAGCATACATCTGTGCAGTTTGCAGGAGATTTCTGTCTATTGTAATGAACAGAAATCTGGTTTTGTCCAAAATTAAAATAACCCACCTAATTGTTCCTGCTTTTCCACCCTAGGGTTTAGCATCATAAACCCATATGAATTTACCCTGTGCAAAATTGTCTTTCGTTACCTGTAATAAATAGGTATGAAGCTGGAGATGGTAACTCTTAGTAGTCAAAATAGGTGTACGTAAACAAAAATGAGACACTGAGTATCTATGAAAAATTATTTTGATAACTATTAAGTCTTAGCAATTGATTTGTACATCTCACTTAGGAAAAATATATTTCTGTAAAAATCTGTATCATTGTTACTTGTAAAATTTACTGTGCTCAATTTTTCTGTGTTTTTAAATTTTGTATTGCTTCAAGACACTTACAACCATACAGAATATAACTGATTGCTGAGGCAAATTTGATTATAAATGTAACTATCCATAGTATATGAAAATTTCAGCTGTTTAACCAGCATCAATGCCAGGTTTTCCTTTAAAAACTATAGTAAGTCCTGTAGACTAAGCACTTCTCAGCTGTTTGAATACTATACCTTTGACTGTTTTCAGTTATCTTATTTCTATTCACCAAAAATAGAAAATATGCATTAAACATTTTATTATTTGATGGTGTACTACACCATCTGATGCCATAATACACTCAACTATTACTTGTTTTGAGAAATGTGCTGTGAAATCCTAGTTTGCATCTATAGATTTTGAAAACATACAATATACAGACATTTAAGCATTCCTTTTTTTTTAACCCTTAGCATTGTTAGAGGTTTCAGAAGCTTCTTTTCAGCATTTCAGAAATTAAAGGATTATCAAAAGGCAGGCATCAGAAAAATACTGTTGATACATGTATTTCTCTTTTGGATATCAAAATAGTGGGGATTATTTGTTTTATCAGTTTAAGGGGGCTGTAGAAAATCGAATCTTTCGTTTTGTGATCATTTCTCTCCTTTAATATATTTCACCTAGTTTAGAAGTATGGATCAGAAACTCACAAGGAAAACTGATGCCCTTTCCTGCAGCTAAATTAACAGGAATCACGTGGAAAACAATCTGAGCCTTGTATGAAAAGGGGAGCCATTAAAATTAGCCCTAAGCTATGGACTGCACCCAATATCACTAGAACTGCACTCACTGCAGATGTGGAGGCTGGCTCTCAGGCAAACTGAGCTGTGTTGTATAGCTACAATTAAAATCAACTCCTCTGCCAAAAAATAAAAAGGAGGAGGGTAGAAGGAGAACATCAAAGACAGATTGAAATGTGTAGTTAGTAATAAGAGTGGTCTCCTCTTGAACCAAGCCCTGCAGCGATTCATGGCCCCCTTGTTAATGAGAAATTTTGACCTCTGGTTTGTAAGTTAAACTTGTAATCCCAGCTAATGAAGTAAATCAATCCCAACTTCAGTCTGTTGTTCCCATTTTTCTTTGCACAGTGTGTCTGGGAGTTGGTATCCAGGTCTACAAATACGATTTGGGAGAAAAAAAATTATTCAACAGCTTTGTAACTTCTGTTTTGCAGATTCGCTTAAATATGTCTAAAGCAGACAGATTATTTTAACTTGTCCGTGTGCTTGTAAGATGTCCTATTAGCGTGGATGTTTTAGACATGTGAAAATAATAGGCCTTAGTTGCCATTTTAAAAGGAAAGATGGGTTTACAACTATCTTGTAATACTCATTTCATGAACAGATTTACACTTTGGATAAGTAGATCTGTTTGAAATTATTTAGGAACCATATTTTAATTCTTGCTATATATTTCTGGGGATACTGATGATAGTTCTGTGTCAGAAAAAAAGGTTTCCCACTGCTTTGAGAGAAAACAGATTCGCTAGCAGTAAAAATGAATGCAAAGCTAAGATGCTAATTTTCATAATGGTGGATCATCCTTTGAAATACATACTGCCACGTCTTGTAAGCCATAGAGTGACAAAAAACCTAGCCATTTATCCAGCCCAAAAGCCCTGGTAAAGCCTCTGAGTTGATGTCGTGTCATACCACATTACTAAAGAATCTGTAAGAGATCAGCAGATGGTAAAAAAAAAAAAAGAGGTGAAGCCTTCACAACAAAAATAAGGATTTCTAATGTGATCCCTTAAAATAAAACATCATCAGCCAGAGGAAGAAAAATGCTTGTAGCTGCTTCCCTTTCCTTTTGTATCAGTAATTGGTATCTTTGTAGCCCCTTCTAAATGATAGGACCTTTTTTTGTTCTAATCATTTTCTCTATAAAGAGAGTTTTTATGTTAGTTCATAGCTCATTTGTGCTACAAATGCTGCTTTACAGGAGCAGAAGCTTCCCAACAAAACGTGTTTTTCTAACTCAAGGGGTACATGAGCTCCCCCCTACCTGCAGGGGATGTGCTGCATCTCGGCCCTTGCTTGCAGCAGTCAGCACAGGGTGGTGCAGAGCTGTGCCTCTGAAGGTTTTGGCTCTAATGTTGGTTTTTCATAGCCACGTTCCTGCAGTTTCACTGACAAAGCCACACTGCATATCTGATCTTTTGTAGATGTCATGCATTTGTATTTCCATTGTGAAGGGCGAGCACACAACCAAGTGCTGCTGTGTTTTATGCAATTGTATTAGAGAAAAGAGAAATGGGTTTACCTTGGTGAAGTAGGAGGCTTTCAGAATTGATGCAACTCAGTCGTTTTTCTGTGGTGACCACAGAGATGTGTGGGTTTTTCTGTTTGTTTGTTTGTTTGGGGGTTTTTGTTTTGTTCACCTCAGTGACTAATCCAGTTCTCTTATTTCTGGAGTTGGATGTCATATTACTTATATGCCTTAAAAAAAAATGGTGGCTTCTAAAAGTGGACTCTGATGGGATGTGAATATTTGCTGCCTAGATGGTTGTCCAGGGCTGTGGGTGCTGCTAGTAGGGATGTGTTCCCACTGGGTGGGGACCCACTGGGTGACTTGGCACCAGCCTAACACCTGGCCCTCTTAGCTGAGGGATGCTGCGGTGCACTGGGAAAGCTGAGATTCAACCATGCTTGGAGAAAAGGCTTCTCTATATCTTAGCGAAGCCCATCTTTGAGCCAGGCCTTGCAGCAGCGGCTCTCCAATAAGCTTCTTTTAGCCTTTTTCAGAAAGTAAAGGCAACTGAAATGGTGGGGCTGCTGAATAGGAGTGTTTGCAGAGGGCCAGCAAGTTGTGGGGCTGAGATGCAAGAGGCTGAGTCCCAAGGATAGGGTGCAAGAGCTTTCCAAATATTAATGCAATCCAAATATAGAGATTATATCCCCTAATAAGTTTTAGCTTGTGATGTATGTTTTTCCTATGTATCAAATGTAGTGAAAAATTCTATTACTCAGATAGTCTGTATCTAGAAGGACTCTATTTGCTTTATAAGTAACACATGAAGGATTACATATAATTTTCAAAATACACATGAAGGGGTAAATTAATTTGCATGCTATTTTTCTAGGTGGTAATACTGTATAATCATCAACTCCACCTATCTGTATTATTCTTTGAAGATGCTCATGACCCTCAGTGATCTGAAGCGGGACGTTTTGTACAGCTACAAATCATTAGTACATTATAGGCAAGAGTTTATATTAACCTATTTTTTGTCTCACTAAATTTAAAAGAAGCTTTTTTAATTCTGACAACAAGTGGAAAAACACAGCAGTGAAGCTGTTCTCAAGTGATACACCTTAGTATATGGAGGATCCTGTTGCGAAGAACTTCGAAAATAATCATGGTTTATTAGCTGCACAGTCTTTTCCCCTTTGTTTCTATTCATTTAATTTAAAGTGAAACAACTCAGCATGCAAAACTAAAATTAGCTGCAAAAAAAGGTGTAAGTGAATAAACAGGCAAATCCATTAGAGTCGATGGGTTATTGGATCCCTTGCCATTCCTCAGATGGCGGCCTATTAAAAGTGGTAATGTCTGCCTCCAGCGTGGCCTTAAGGCAAGAAAGAAGGCCAAGACAGGCATATTTCACATGCATCAGACACAAGAATTAAATAGACCAATGTTCCCTAAAAGACTGAAGTACATCTCTTTCTGACGTTCATCTCGGGCAAAAATTCATTGATCTCAGTATGTCCCTTGGCAATTATAAAATATTAAATCCAAGTCACACTTTTCTAGTTGGCTTAATTTTTTCTCTATTCACAGCTTTCTATTTGATCAATTTTAACAAGTTAGGAATAGCATCTAATAATAAAATAAAAACTGCAGAGTTTAAAAGTTTGCTCATTTGACATTCTTATATTTTTGCATTTAGTCTTTAACCTGCCTATCATTTTATTGTATTTTAAGTAAATTTGCACACTACATAGATGAAAAGAATATATATTTATACACATACACACAAAATAAAAGAACACCCTTACCTGTGTCCTTTGAATTAGCATTTTCTTTATAAAGGCAGATACTCATATATGGTCATGGTATTGCAGTGAAATCTGTATTTTAAAGCTAAGTCTGTGTTGTTAATCATCACAGTTGTAACTAGTGTCAGACAGCAATTATTTCTGTTTCTTGTTTCTCTTATTATGTCAGACTGGAATACATAATGTTGCATTCTTAATTCTGAACTACTACTTACGCAAGGTTTTGTTTGTTTGTTTGTTTGTTCTCTACTTGAACCAAAATTTGGTTTTGTTTCTTTTGTGTATATACCAGTCAGGCAGCAAAATGGAAAACACCCTGTCAGAACTTGGATCTATTTTAACGTAGATTTGGAGATTGTAATGTACAATACAGCAGAAGGGATATAATTGCTGGCGGTCTTTGCTGATGAGAGTAATTTGAGGAAAAATACTTCTATCATGGCAGTCTACCTGTTGTGTTAGCTTGTTCTGCTCCTGTTTGGCACACTTACAACCTTCCATTCCTTAAATAAGCTCATTCAGTGGCCAACAGCTATAAGCAATCTTGGCTGAAAAGATGTCAAGAAGAATGCTCAGAATCTTGGTTGGCTTTCAAAAAGTGACAATTTTGATTATTTACTATCTGCAAAATTACCCCATGGAAAGGGGGGAAGGCTAACCTGGAGGTCTTAAATTTTCAGAAAAGTTAAGCCTAGGATTTTGCTTTGCATTTTGGAAACAAGATCCTGTTGTCATGTAGCTACATGTTTATAAACTGCTTACATTTATTTTAGTAAGAAAAGTTATTCTAAGTATTAATTAGAAAAAAAGAGTATAGCTCTGTTAACACCAATGGAGCAATCACCTTGTCCTGTGTGTGCCTGGTTAAATGTACAGTTTTTAACATGGGCCAATAAGATGTAAATTTTTGTGCTTTCTCAGTGGAATTTTAAACCTGGCAAACATTTACATTAACATTCAACAAAACGTGTGTAAGACTAGGCTTCCTATCTGTGTTCACAGTCCTCAGCACGGGCTTGAATTCACCTACTGTGAGCTAGGGCTTCCTGGGTGGCTGCAGGAGCTGGACTGGCTCTCCTGTGGTTGCACTAGTTGCGCTCAGACCCCCTTTTGTAAAATGAGGATTTTAGTACAGCTTGTCTTCCATCCTTTTCTTTTTTCTCTTTGTTTTCCTTTTGTTAAATTACTAATTGTGCCTGTTCCTTGCTGTGTTTTTGTGCAGTAGATATTGTAAAAGAGCCCATTTTCAGATGAGACTTAAAGATGGATATAGTTACTAATTGACTGGTACCCATCTATCCCGCCTGTGTTCAACAAAGAGGTATGGATACAAAGCAGTATTCAAGTAGATGGGAAAACTGGACTGGTGACTCAGAATCTCATTAGCTGTAGAGGTTTTTTTTTCCTTTTTCAAAGAAATTGTGATCTAGGCATTTAAAAGTTACTTCAAGTGCAGTGTTACTCAGAAGCATATTGAGTCCTGAAAAAATGTAGATATAGTTTTCCCTTTTAAAAATATGTATTTTTTATGCTTCTGGAAGAGTCAGAGTTTTTAAAAGGTCTACAATATAACCTAGATTAAAAGGTATCTATCTTTCTGTCTCTCTATATGTGTGTGTATGTATATGTTTTCTAACTGTGTATCTGGTTTGCTCTCAGTCATTTGATACAGCATTGTAGACTGTCTCAAACACAGCTAGGACTAATCTTGATGAAATTAAACAGCTGTATTCTGTTTGCTGAATGTAAGTTGATGGGGTAAACTGGATCTTTCCAAGGTTCAGAATGCTACTTCTTAGTATATTCTTTGCAGTGCTGATTTTGTTGAACCACCAGTACACCCTTATAACCAGGCAAGATTTAATTTCAATTTCTTGCCTAATGGACCAACACATAATATATTATTTATTGAAACCTTGATTCTAATTGAAGTTGTATCTCATTAAACGTTAGTATGTTGGGTTCAAACGGTACTTGTGTTCAAAACTTCCTTCAGTGAGTCTCCACTGCTGTTGTCCATATACTCTTAATCTCCTGCTATTCGTCTGCCCTGGATATAACTCTTCCCTGTTTGTCTTTGAGAATTTATAAATTGCATAACTAGGTTTGTTTTTGAAATCCACTTAGAATTCTGTATTTCAACAAAATGAGACAAAATTAGATCATTTTTGGCTAAACCTATTTTGAATGTTTCCACAACTTCACAACATCATAGGAAAAAATTGTCCTTCTCCAGTTAGCTGTTTTATTTTATTCTACACAAATAAATACAACCATTCTTGATTTTAAAATAGGAACAATAATAGTTTTAAAATGTAGGTTAGTAATCATTTGGTTAGTTTTCTGGATTTTACATGTTTTTTCCTAGTTCTGCATCATGATATTCTTATATCTTATACTATGATGTTATCATACAAAGGTGAAACTAATAGCTGTAAAACATGACAACATCCTGCTGTAAAGGATGTGCCATATTGTTTATTAAAATGATCCTGTTTAAAGAACGTTTTACTGAACTTAATTTTTCTTGAGCTGCATATTAATTTTAAAGGTCAGCGTGGTTAGTTACCATAGTAGTGACCTAAAAATAACCTTTCTAGTGTACCTGTATATTTCTGATCTGTAGTGTTCGCATTCAGAAATGTTCTTTCCCTTAGAGTTTCAGCAGCTAAATAAGTTGCAACCCCTTCAGCTATACTCATAAAAATTTGCTTCCAGACAACATGGTCTGTTTATTGTGTAATAATCGAAATGGCACTAAATTGCAATGATTGCTGAACACTTAGGAATTGCATTAACCACTTAACTGCTAAACTATTTTCCATTTTCTACCTCACTGTGAAGTATTGTATTGATTTTCCTCTTAGTTAGAGCTGCTTACTCAACCTCTGAGATGAACAGAATATTTTAGTAGCCTTGTACACTGTTGTATTTTGAGTCAATCAGCAGTGACCTTGGATAAGAATTTTCTAGAGGTTTTTAAAAAAGCTATCAAGCTAAATAGCTTGTAGTGCTTATCCTTGAATCTTTGCAGAAAATTGAGGGAAACACAAAACGTCTCTTCATAAATGAGTTAAAAATTATAAGGAGGAGTACATCTTTTTTTTCCCTCTGAAGTGGGCTGTTTCCTACTGCCTTTACTACACTGCTGCTAAGACAAATTAGTTAATGGTTATAAGGCCTTATTCGGGGACTTAATCATAGCCTATAATGTGGTGCTTGGCATGTAATTAAAAATCTAAATATGGTGATAGGTGAAGACTTTTGGTAATACCACTGCTTTCTGTGGAGAGGATGATTTTTTTGTTTGTTTTCTATGTAGTTGTATTTCACTGAGGTGAAGTATGCAAGCAGCTAAGAAATATCAAACTTAAAAGCTCCTTGACGATAGCTAAACCAGTCTTGTTATCAAATATTCTGGTTAAAAATCTATTTCCTTTTTCCTTTCCAAGATTATAGAGATAAATTCTGCCTCAATCTATTTATGAGAAAACTTGTTAGGAGGGGTTTTTGGTTTGTGTTTTTGTGTAGGGGCTTTCGTGGTTTTTGTTTTTTAAGCAGAACCCTTCTGAAATCTTACAGCAAAAAAAGGGGGAAAAAGGCTGATACAGGTAAGGAAGAGTTAAACAGAAATTGAGCGGGGATGCTGGGGGGCAGCAGTGCTGCAGAACATAGCAGTGTTCGTGCGAAGGCAAGTCATTTCCCGAAACACTGCAGACACATGGCCTGAGGCAGTCTAAAACCTTTGGAGACCAAAATGGCTCGCAGGAGTTAGAAGTAATAAGGTGTTTTTCCCTTCTTTCTCCTTCACTGAAATTCTGTAAGGTTGCTATGCATTACCAAGGAACAATGCCACTATTTTTGTGTTTTATATGGGTATTAAGATCCATTACAATTTGACATTTTTAAGATTGGTTATCCTGTAGTTTGGTGTTAAATTGAAGTTGTTTGTTTTGAATTTAATTCTTTCATTTTTCAAAGGAAAAAAAGGCAGCACTGCTGTGCTGATAGCTTACCGAAGTATGCCAGGATTTGATGTTTGAATTGAATGGTTGCTATCTGAAAATACGGGCAAAATTATCTTTAAACGAACTCTTGATTTTTTTTTTCTTCTTTTTTAATCATTTAAAAGTCAGAATGATGCTTTCTGTCTAGCTTTTTACAGTCAGATTGTAGAAGGTATTGCACATCTCTCTTTAAGGCATACTGTTTCTGGGATTATTTTTAACACTATGTTACACATCTGAGATGTGTTGTGCTTAATGCAACCTGCTTATGATTATTATAACCCTATATGTTTGCAGCAGCTAAATAAACTCCATATCAAATAAATTACTGCAGCAATGATATTAGGCCAGCAGCAACGTAAAGGACATCTGTTAACTCTTTTTCAAATGCCCTGTCCTTACTCGTTTATTCTAAACATTTCTGTTGTTAATTACTACCTAAGTACATGACATCCTCATGCAAACAGAGCTGTGGAGACCTGCTTAGGAGGACAGAGGCAGGCCTGGGAATGCCGCGCTGCCAGGGGACCTGCTGCTTGTTGGGTTAGGGTGAGCACTGACAAGTCATGTAAATCGAGGTAGTGGACACGTATTTTCATTACTGCAGTTCTGGCAGCTGGCATTGCTCTAGCCAGGGACACCTCCTCTAAATCAGCACGGCGCAGCCTGTGCAACTTCCCCCATGCAGGCCCTGACAGTCTAGCTTCTCATCATTAGCGCTAGTGAAGAAATTGGCAATGAAACTTTCTCTGTCAAAATCATTTTATCAAAGATAAAAATGTTTGGTGAAAGTACATCTGTTTCAAAAATATATTTGTTAAGAGGTTTCTTGGCTCCAAGATGACGTTTCCACTGAGGAAGCGAGTCTGCTGCCCATTGGTGGCAGCACCTGGGCTGCTTCACAGGCTGAGAGGGGCTGCTGTAGTGCAGAATGGAAACCTTGTTCAACACTGAAATGTGGGAAAATGTTGCCTATTGGAACCCAACTCATTAGAAACCATTTCCTTTCACTTGAAATTCATGCGAGACTGCAAGGTTTTTTGCTAGCTGGCACAAAGTGTGGCCCAGGTCACCATCTTTATTTATAATTTAGTGCATCTAAGATATTTGATCCTGTAAATACGTAAAATAATGTCTTTCAAAGGTTAGGTGATACTTAAGAACTTCTGTAAATTAAACAGAAGCAATTATAAAAGGACTGCAGAGGTTCTCTATAGACAGTGTCTGAAAGCTTTCTGTTTCTGTTGGGAAGCTTGCCAGAATAGTGTGAATTTACATTGCTTTTCATCAAAATTGTATGAAAAATAGATGCAAAGTAAAGGAATACTCAGTAAGTATGTTTTGGTTTTGCAACCTGAATATTGTCTGATTGTCAAATTACAGTCTTACATCTCAATGTGATTGAAGAAAATCTGTAGTACGTATTTACGGTATTTCCAGTTCAAGCATTTTCTCTTTCTTTATTACTGGAACTAGGTTAATCACAAAGTATGTGTGGCTCATTGCAGTGTGTGAGGCTCTGGAGGATCACAGCTCTGATAAGGAACCTCTAGTTAAATGATTCATCTGAGAACAGACAGAGAGACCAAAGTCAGGGTGAACTGCTTGCAAGCGTGGAAGTTCCCGGTTGCAAAATGGCATCCCTTCCTTCTCTCCCTGGTAAAACCAAGTCTTGCAGAGCCCAGCTCCTGCCCGTGCTGCTGCCAGCCCTGGTGAATGCTTCTGCCAGAGATTCTCACACATGCTCTGTAGAGGCTGTCAGATAAGATCATGGCTTGGCCAACTTTTATTTATGGGCCAATGAATTATGCAGCTGGGGTAATTAGATGTTTTTGTTTTGTGAATCAGGTTTATGCTCCTGGGGTGCCAACCTAGGGAAGCCTGTGAAACTGCATAATAAAAGTCATTTTTATGCAGAGGTGGAAATATTTGAATGCAAAAGAGAATTATGTGTATATGTAGGGAAGCTAATGTCCTCCTGCATTTGGAGAGGAAGAGTGAAGTGTAAACTCTAGCTGTTATCCGTTAAAGCTTTTATTTCTCTTGCATTGGATAGAGATGGAACAGATAGTTTTAGCATAAACTCTAGAAGAAAACAAGTACTTCTCTCTTCCCCCAAGTACAGTTATAAAATATAAATGCTTTTGTGTAGTTAGAAAACATGTGTGGAATTAGATATGTGTATACAGAGACTCTGTGTGTGTATAGTCACTGTATGCTATTTATTTACTAGAACTCCAATTACAACTAAAATTCAATGTACTTTAATCAAATTATAGTTTCCATGATGTCCTTTAATTGCATATTTTGAAAGACATTTGAAGTAGCAGACTAGCATGTAGTTTTGACTTCTCTAACCTACATGCCTTATGTTTGTGCCTCAAGATAACATTGAATAACATATTTAAACTACTCATGTGTGAAAAAGCAAAATTATATCTCATGAACTGATTTCTTCACACATTCAAAAAATCGAATTCCCCTTTTGTTCAGATACTAAACAGAAATCAGAAGGGAAACGTTTTTCTAGAAATGATATTGTTTTTCAAATTGGAGATGATATGAATACCTTCAATGAAAATGGGTGATACTCATTTTAAAAGTTAAATCATTTTACAAAGGTATACTTTTATAAATATAGTTTTCATTATGTAGGCATTACAGTCTGGTTCAGTTGATAATGAGTCAGAGAAGTTTACTGAGCTGTTATAATTTAATATTTTGAGTTGAAAATGGTTATTGTGAAATAGTAATTGGTGATAACCATATTTGCTTCTTTCTTCCATTTCATCGCCCGGGAGAACTAGTAGTGTTGAGCGCTGATGCTTTATTTACGTGTAGTAAATCTGAAGGTGCATATGATCTTCTGGATGCCATTCGTTTTTATTAAATACATATTTAGGATTTATATATGTCTGTGTGTATAATTAGCTTTGTAGTGGTATGTATAAATAGTAAGGCCACAGTCTTCCATAGATTTTAATTACTGTGTAGCTATTCTCTGAGTTTTTGTAAACAAGGCAGATGTTAAATTTAAAAGCAGTGTGACAGATGAGCTGTTCCGGCAAAGCCTAGAATTAAAGCTTAGACTTTCAAACTCCAACATCTGAAAATAGAACTTGGTGACATGAGATGCAAGTCTTTAAAAACAAACAAAATAAAAAGCTAAACTAATAAAAGCTTCAAGCATTACTGCCCAATTTACCAAATCTGTCCAATTTTCCTAACTTTAAGGAGAATTTATGTTTATTACCATCAGATTAACATTTTATTTTTCAATATGATGCTATTGTTCTTAATTTGTAGGGTGACTCAATAGCAAGACAGTAAGGTGTTATAGTAATCTTGCTGTGTGTGCAAAAACCAAATTAGAAGTGCTCTGCTGTACAGTGTGAGGTGGCTAGAGAGGGACTGAGTCAAGCAGTGTGGAGAGCATTGCTGACAGATTGTATTTTGTTCTTGGAAAGTATTGAGTCCACTGTAGTTCCACTGAGGATGATGCACTTCTCTAAACAGAAGCAAAGTACTTTGCAAATGAGTATGTAAAGAATGTGGCAGGATCTTGAGCAATACTTCTCAGAATAAAGGATGTTCTGGCTACTGACTTGTCTTACTAACCTGTACTTTTGAAGGAATTGTTTAAGACCTTGACCAAATAATGTCACCTGAGGAGCAGTGAAGGCTTCTGAAAAGTAGCACTGAAAAGTAGCGGACATCTTGCTTACAATTTAATTGAAAGAGGGTAAGTAGAAGCCAAGATCTGAGAACAACGGTAGGAGGAAAAGCCGATATGGGATTATCAAGGTTAGGGTTCAGATACAACAGATGTAAAATAGTTATAGCCTACTGTACCACATGGGACTGCCACACAAGTTCAGGTAGCGTATTATATATGCCATGTGGAGAGATCAGTGATCCTAACTCATGCTTTTAGTAAGACCAAAAAGAAGCTCCTGAAAAAGTAATTTCATAATTTCAGACCAGATTAATGAACTGTAATTGGTTACTGCACAATGGAGCTCAGTATTCAAGAAAGGGATACAGGAAATTATGCATAGCATGCAACCATATAATTTTTAATTCCCAAAAAGCTGAAATGAAGCTTGTGTTTCAGGAAGTCTATTTCAGGCTCATTATGCCTGAATTTCTGAGGAAAGTATTTAAAGAAAAACAAATTTACAGCACTTGAATTCAGATCATTAAAAACAGGTTATGATTTGATTTATGATTTTTGTAACTTTTAATCGGGCCAAATTTTCAAAAGAGCACACAATCTTATTAAGGTGACAGCGAAGTGATAATTTTATCATTGGAAACAATTATGACTTCCCTGGGTTATAGCACTTCAGAAAATCTTACTCCTGATCTATAATTTCTGCTGTTATTATTCAGACATTTTTTAAAGAATCTGATGTGATGGCATGAAAATGTGAAGGCAAAAGACAAAAAAAAAAAAAAGAGAGAGAGAAGGGTTAATCAAGTCAGAAGTACTGGGAGAAGAAGTGGAATGGTAGCAAAGAAGAAAAATGAAGGCAGAGAGTTGTGATTTGGAGTGGTGCTAAAGAGCCTCTGGGCTTGAGATTCATCTCGCATTTTATAATGCTCATGTTGTGTTGTATCATAATGCACTTGCTTCTACTAGAGCTAGCTGTTTCTCGTCTCTTATTGCCAATGGTAAAAATAGGCCAGTAGCATCATTCCATACTACTGAGCGCATTCTGAATTCCACACTGTTTTTTCACTAGCCTCTCTAATTAATTTAGTAATCCTCTTCAGTGTATGTGCATGTGTACATTTGTGTATGTCTGCTCTGTTGCCCTCTTCCGTCATCTGTTCAAGTTCTCACATTGCTGATGATTGGTTGTGCCAGCTCTCTTCCAAAGACAGGGAATTTATTACACTTCACTGCCTTTTGTTTTTTGCCTCCCCAAAATCCCATCATAGTCTCCATTTTGGGCCAGTACTTTGGGAAATATTCTTCTATAGCTACAGCCCTCTTTTTTTGTTGTTGTTTTTTAAGTATTACTCATTTTCATTCTAGTTTGGGAGTAATTAGATATGTGAGACCTGTCAGCTTATATATTGGTCATTGTCAGTTTTGGGGACCTACTCAGTGTGTATCAGATGAGTTATGGTAATAGATGATCTTGTGTCTCACTTACACTTTTTCCAATTATATATTTTAAAGTTGTTCATAATGGAGCCTTTGATTTTGGCTATAATTTATTATAAATATTAATAACTGTATATATGTATTTTCTAATGAGGGCTAGGTTATGGTAGCTATGATATTTATTTTCAATTTTTTCAAGGTCGTCTGCATGGTATCCAAATTTACCAGGACAGTAGGAGTGAGAAATTACAGATAACTAAGAGTAGAGCTTTAACGTCTGGAAATGCTGTTTCTGCACATCGCCGTCTCCTCCATGAGTATCTGTATGCTGGAGAGATTCTTCCTTTGTATCAGCATGGATTGCTCAGTCGTGTTTTTGTTACAGCAGAATGTAGTTGGCTAAAGCATTTGTTGCATTTGATCCCACTTTATAAAAAGAGGTAGATCTGGGATAATTGTGAGAGTGTAGGAATGTTAACTTCACAAAAGCAAGTTCTTTAAATGGCTTAATTTGAAATTCGAGGCTTATTCTCTATGGGTTATCTAAAATATAAGAGTTTAAAATATTGCTTGTTTGCTATGTAGTGAAATGGCTCTGGTGGAGGATAAAGGATTTGGAATTCTTGAGGAAAGGAAGATTACAGCTTTTTCAAATGTTAGAGCAAAGCTTAAATTGATGTGATTCTGTTTATATGTTAAACTAATCTGCTTTTTACTCAAGGCTTGCCTCATAACGGAGAAAAAGGAAAAATCTGGATTGACACTAGGAGGTTAGAGGAGAGTATGAAGCGATAGGGGGCTTTTGTTTTTGTTTTTTTTAAAGATTGAGGTATGTATATTAAAGCAATTTGAAGTTGGGCAGCGGGTCCAATTGTGGTCTGCAGGGTAGTGGTGAGACATGCAGGTCGTGAAGCCCATCTGCACTCAGTCCTGGAGAACTGATCCTGATGTGGAGGAAAGACAGAAGAAGGGAACTTAGAAAAGGATTTCAGGAGAAGTACAGTTTGATAAATAGCAAATCGTGACCGTGCCGAGCGAGAAACTGTCTTCATCATGTAGAAGGGGAATCCAAGGATCACACTGAGTCGGAGCTGCTTTCTTTTTACTGATGTCTGTCGGAAGGGAAACAGTTTCCTTGTTGGAGCCATTCTTTCAAGAGCTATTTGTGCAGGTATGATCCAAAGGTTTTGGACCTTTTCTGAACAAAAGAAACTGCTAACTTAAAGACAGTCAAGAGAATTAACTATAAGAAATAGAAACATTAAGAAATAAGGAAATGAGTAGCTAAATGATTCAGACTTTTCCTGTTGAACTCTGTATTTTTCCCCAATGTCTGAAATACACCAGGCCTTAATTATATCCTATGGTATGTGCAGTAACAGAAAGTGTTAACCTACTTCTCTATGTTATTTACAAATGTTGATCTCTTATTTCCTATACACTGGACTGTTCTCTGACAATGTATTTATCCTGCAAGCTGAAGGTATTAGCATTTAAGGCTTAATTTTATTGCCACTCAATTCTGAGATAACTGCATTGCCTGCTTTTTTTTTTTTTTTTTAATTTAATGGACTGGATGTATGAATTAGGGCCATATACTACCCTCAATCCACAGAGGAGCCTCTAGTAATTATGAGGAAGGGTTTATAACGCTATTCTTAGATTGTAACTAATGTACTAGCAAATTTTACACAGAAAAAAAAAGTGCCAAGAGCTGGTAGATCTGTGGCTATTTTTGCCCTTTGTTTGGCAAGTAGTGCATAAAGTCACTTGATTGGCACTTGCACAATTGCTGGGAGTGCACAAGATGGCCCACAGTTGCAAACATAATTATTTTAAAGCCTGGGTGTTATACATCATAATTAGGCTTAAGAACAGAAAGTCAGTGGAGATGAATGAGGGCAATTCATTCTCTCAAGGGTTGAGGAAATGATTTTGCGTTTAGATTTCACATTTGTAATTTTTTTTTTTTCCACAAGCATTAAGATTTAGATAGCTTTCTGTCTCCCTCTCTTCTCCACTTCCACGTGAGCACTGACAATATATGAAACAGCTATACGGTATCTGTGTCTCGTCTTAAATAGATGAGATGTAGCTAGCATATAAGGTGGAAGAGATGCACTTCTTAGCGCTGATTTTCTCCTTAATCAGAAACAGCGACAAATGAATCCAGACCCCCACAGTTAGCCTGTCCCCTACAGTTGTTCTGCTCAGCATGTCTTCCATAACAGACAGGCCAAAAAGCAGTCTTTACTGGCTTAGCAATTAGTATATTTTAATTAGATATTTAAACAATTAAATGTTACAGTTGTGTGTCTAGAGATGGATGAATGTCAAGGATATTTTAATTATTTTAAGTTTAAACAAAAGTCAGAATCATACAGGTTAAAAAAGAAAAGGCCACCCACTATGTAAAACTGCAGTAGTTTAGAACTAATACCAAGGATTACCCCAAGAGAAAATTCAGCTGGGAGTCAAGTATGATTCCAGAAAAATGTGAATCCTGCAAGTTCCACTGTAGGGCTTCTCCCAGAGTTGGTCTGACGTTTCTCCTCTCCCAGTGAGAGGGAATATGGGGACATACAGAGTGGTTGGACTAGAGTAAAACTGGCAAGTCCTTAAAAAGAGGGGAAAAAACCCGCATGCTAATATTGAAAGATGAGAAGGAAAAGGCACCACAACACTTGAAAAATAACAGTAAAAAATTTGGCAGGATTAGTATTTCAAAGGGAGCAGCGCTTGATTAAGCATTTGGAGAGCATGGGAGGAGAAGCATTCCAAGCAAAATGAAAATATATGTGTATGATGGAAACAGGATAAATAGAATACTCTACTTATAATTACCACTGCAAGAATTCAGTCCAAACTGAGAATTCTTAATCAGGTAAAATTGTCATTGCTTTTAAGTCCAAGTAATGCAGTGAATTGTGGTAGGTATGAGATGTTTGTGGATAAAGATGTTGGCAAGGCCTGTAGCTGCAATGAAGAGCAGGTCCATGAACAAAGTTAAATGAAAAGATCTGGAGACTGCACCACCTGAGCAAAGCTTGTGCTGCGAGGTGGCAGAGGACACGAGGCGTTTTTATCACACACCGAGTGAGGAACGAGGGATACAGGAAGGCCTTTGAAAGGTGAGAAGTCCTACCAGAATGCAGAGCTGTATCTCTGTGCAGGGAAAACTTGAGTTTCTCTTTCCCACGTTAATACAGTTCGTTGTTCAGAGGCCTGCTTGGATAAACTGATTAAGAATCTGAAATGATTTGCAGTCCGATTCCTTCCTGAGGCTGACCCGTTGAGGACTGGGCAGTTGAGCATTTATCTCCCTCGAGCAGGTAAATGAAATGGCCCATATCTGCTTCACACTTAATCTGTGTTATTTATTTCCATTGGGGCGCACTCCTCGCTGGGTTGTTTCACACTGAGATGTTCCAAGACTTGCTTTTGGTCTGTTCTTATTCAGTTTTTTTGGGGGGAGTGTTCACTTAGAAGAAAGAATAGGTGGTGAGGGTGGCAGTAGGTGCTGAATTCTTCCAGCAGGAAGGTTTTGGTGCAGTGCTGTTTTGCAAAGCAGCTTTTCAATTAGAATAGTGCTTGCATATGTGATTTAGCCCTTAACATAATGAAGGCAAAGAGCAAGTATATATAAAGCATTCTTCTTGTAATGGCAGTCCATTTATATGGGTTGAAATAACAGTGTGTAATTATAAACTAAAATGATCACATCTAAAGAAAATTTTTTCACTGTATCCATGTCTCAGTATGATTTACCTTCCTCTCACTATTTCTTAATATAAAAATTACTGCACGCTGTCTTTGAAATGTTGCAATTGTGTTGGTATTTGAAGTACTTGTAAATACTTGTGCAAATCAGTTTTTCTGATGTTTGTCTGCAGGGTGAGGTGTGTGTTTATGTGCCCAGGGGAAAGGAGACGCATTTGCATCCAAGAGGGCGTAGCAGGTGAACGCGTGCCAAAACGGAGTCTGTAGGAACAGTTGCACTAAAATAGTATAGGGTAAAATGTCTGCAAATGAACCTAACTAGCTGCCTAAGAAATGATGGTATCCTCCCTGGAAATGGTGCTGATCTGAAGGCCTAAATGATAGCTTTTGGTATGAATCTTTCTAAAGACATTTGTGGTGCCGCCATATTGTGCATGTGAAGATGCACAGCCCTTTCGTAGATATAATTACGTTTCGTACAGGATTGTTAATCTCTGAGGTGCTGACAAACAGTTATTATTTACTTTTCTGTACTTCAGGGGAATACTGATTTAAGGATGTTTCAGCTTTCATTTAAATCAGTAAAATCATTACTGTTAGCCTTAGTAGGTGCTGAATTAAACTCTAAATTATGTGGGACAGCTAATCATACATAATATTATACCTGTTTTTCATGTACAAAGTGCCTCTCAGCCAAAGATCTAATAGGACTTTATGCAAGCAAACATTATTGCTGCAGAACATCTCCAGAATATTTCTTCTGATCCAAGATGTCTTATTCATAATGCCAGACTAATATATACGTTATCTTCCCACTCCTCTCCAGTTCACGGAGGTTGGAGAGAAAAAATTCCTTGTGTTTTTTACTCCATACGTTGCTTAGCTTTGAATTGTTACTGTGTGATTCCCACTTTCAGACTTGGGCTTGAAGTGCAAGTCTGCCACAAGGATGTGCCATGTAGCCTGGGAAGAAAACCAGCAGGTCTTTTATCATTATTGCCTTGTCTCTCTGGGTCACAGAGAAGCAATAGCCGCAGTTCAAGACTGTGTTCAAAGGAGAGATGTCAGGACTGAATTGTTTTCTGGTGAAGGAAGGATGGATAAAATATTAAATGCAATTTTCTGCTTGCCCTTATCTTTGTGTTTTTTGACAAGAATATCACAGTGTATTTCTATGGCTCTATAATTCAATGCCTTCAAAGATTTAAAGGTATACAGATTTGTGAAAAAACTGATTTAATTGTTCAGTGGTAGAAATCACTGTTATTAAAATCAGTGTAGGTTTTGTTACAAATGTTTTTATGTTACATGAAAGATATTCTGTCCCAAACAAGGAGTGGCATACTTTTCAGTGTTACTCAGTTTAATTTTCATACACCTGCTGCTATAACTATTATAGAATCATAGAATCCTTAGAATTGGAAGGGACCTTTAAAGGTCATCTAGTCCTACTCCCCTGCAATGAACAGGGACACCACAGCTCGATCAGGTTGCCCAGGGGCTGATCCAGCCTCGCTTTGGAAGTCTCCAGGGATGGGGCATCAACCACATCTCTGGGCAACCTGTTCCTTTGTGCATTAAATTATAATTTAATGCTCAAAGACATTTTTACTTTCTGACTAGTAGGGTAGTTTGTCCATGAAAATCTTGGAAGAGCTGTGCCGGTTTTTCTTAGTCCAGTCTCTTGGCAGCCTTTAAGCCTTTTGGGAAATACCGATCACACCTGGGAGTGGGCAGTGGAAGGGGGAGGGAGGCAGAAAGGAGCTGGAGAGCGAGCCTATGAAATCTTCCTGAAAACTATTAGCTTGGGTACGGGAAAGACGAGACATGCTGGTATTGGCAGTGAGGAATAGGTTCCAGTGTAAGCTCCACCAGTCCTGGGTGGGTTTGGCTTGGGGGCCATGTGTCTGCTGGGTGCCTGGTAGGAGTGGTGAGCGCTTGGTGAGGGTGGGAGAAGAGCCAGCTGTGGGGTGCTTCTGAGACCATGTGGTAAAAGGTGAAGGCTCTAGAGGTGGGGGGGGACATCTGTGGTGTGTGGAGGGTGCTACAGTGGAGGGAGAATGTTCCTGGAGGAGGTAAGAGGTGATGAATGCTGTGTGGAGGAGTTGGTTTTATTCTGCTAAGAAGTACTACGGAAGAAATGCAGTACATCTGGAAGAAATCAGGCTCCATGGATTTCTCTGTTCGCAGGACTATTTGTTTTAGTTTCTAGAGTGTATGTTTGTTTGGCAGATGGTTGTATGTTTACCTACTAATCTACCAACTCTTTGGTTGTTACTTTATTTTGAACTAGAGCAGAATAAAAATTACTCTGCTTTTCCAGCAGCATGAGTTTTCTCACAGAAAATGATCATAAAAATAGCAAACAAGCTGAGATGAGTGGCCCAAATCTTGTGTCTCATCTGACGTAAACTCAGAATTGCTTCAAAATGTGCGTACTGAACCAGTTACTGCCCCATTTCTTCTTCTAAAGCCATAGCTTAAACCTAGGTAGCTTCCAACAATTGAATTAAGCTAATTGACAGTCCAACGTTACTTAAAATTCTGAAAGTTGTGTATACACACATCAGCTGAACATATCTGAAGTGTATTAAAGCTCATTAAAGTTGGTGAAGTCTGGCTGTGTCAGCGGGTCCTGGATTACAGGAGTACAGGAGCATGGCACCGTGGCCTTTTTTGCCAATTCCTGCCTTTGGCTTTCGGTGCGTTTCTCTTCCTGGCCGTCCGTACAGCCCCAGCTGGGAGCGGCAGTGCTGTGGGTCTCGCAGGAAAGCCCCGTCATCACCCACCTCCCTGCAGCCTGGAAGGGAACAGACGCTGCATGATGCAGAGCAATGCAGTCGCTCTCCGCTCTCTTCCTTACGGTCCTGTGAGATTTGCAGCTACCGAGTTTAGTGTTACAGGAAAGAGCGGGTGAAGCAGCAAGGGCAAAGGGATGGTGGGAGACAGGAGAGGGCAGGATGGAGTGGAAACAAGTTGCTGTAACTCATTTATGTAGGTCCTTTCAAAATGAAGAGGCAGAAAGGGTTCATATATATATTGTATAAATTGCTGGGTTTTTTGTTCTCTTTCTTTCTGATCTGAAACATCTTAAGTTTCCCTTAAGTTATAAATAGAACGTTGCTGATATAAAAACTGGTACTGATGTATATTTGAGTGGGTGTGATTTGGTAATAGCTTGGGCGTGGCAGGCAGGAAACAAAGGATGTAAACAATTTACAGCCACTTATTTTTTTATTAGAGCTTTTATCTTTGTAACTCTTACGAGTTGCCATAGATACAGTCAAGAAAGGGCTTGTTTGTGTTGATGAGAAGCCTGTCGTGCTGATTAAAAAGAAAAAAAGTTTGAAAAAGAACAATCTGCATTACTTCAATTCTACCACTCCTGCCAATGAAATATGCTTGTATTTGCATATATAGTTTAAAAGGTGGCGTTTGGTAGTGTGTGTTTTGAATGTAGTACTCAGTAATAATTTTGAGTTCAGTACCAAAAAATCCGCCTTTAATTTAAATTGGAGATCATATTGACAGAAACAAATTACTGTCCTGTCAATTCACAGATGTGTTTTTCTACTTTCTAACGACATTGCTACGTTTTTTTTACCTTGTAAAAGAGGATTACGGGATGATAGCAGGCTCACTGATTGACTCCAAGTGAATGTGCACAGCTTAATGTCATGTTATGGCCTTGCGTCAACTAGATGCTCTTACCACCCAAAAATTCAGTACCTCAAGTGATAAATGCATTGAATGTGTCATACCTCATCTTAATTCCAGCTGCTCAGTCCAGTAAAGCAATTATTGGACTTATATGTACCTCAACAATTAAAGAAATAGTTTTAGATGAAGAAAACTTTAAAAATATTTTAAAAAAATCAGTAGCTTTTCTATTAAGGTTTATTGAAGTACGCACTGGGTGGTTCTGGTCCAGTAAGCTACAGGTGGTATTTCTGATGAGTTCTTGGGGTGAGTTTAGGGTGGCTGGTGGCCGCGCTGTTGTGTGTTTGCTGCTGCTCGGTATCTGCAGTGCGTGCAGATCTGATAGAAGTATTGCTGGGTAGGGGGAGAGATTCACTGTGTAGGAAGAAGAGAAAAAGGGAAAATATTTTTGAGTCTGTTTAATAAGCACACACATGGTAGTTCCTTGGAAGGTTGGAATTAGTCACAACAGCCCTGGCTAAACAGAGTGGGACGAGAGGCAGCTTAAGGCGGGGCATTGTTCCAAACCTGTGGAAGATAGAGAGTATGAGTTTAAATGATGCTATTCCATTTAGGAATGCAATGTGTTTTAGCATAAAGGCTGAATAAATTCAGAGCACTGCTAATAAATGGATTATGCACTGGGGATATGTCTGGCTTCAGCATGGATGAGCAACCCTAGCAGCTGCAGCACATGCTTTTCCTATGAGCAGTGAGGCTAGGTGGGAAATCAATTAATATATTAGCAAAAGCTACTTCATACTAGAGACCAGAATCCCTAAGAACAAATGCTCGAAGGTTGTGGGCTTCTCCTTCTCTTGCCTCCAAGCTTAGCAGCATTCATTTAACTACATTAAGGCTATGTTAAGGAATAGGATTTGACCCACTATTGTAGTTTAATAATCAGATACAAGAGAAATATACAGAGCAGTAATGTTCTGCTAGTGATTCTGACTTTGCCAGCACACACACAGAAAAGCAATAGAGAAAACAGTGTCACCTCTTCCTTGCAATATGCCATATATGTTTTCCTTATAACCTTTCAGTACTAAAGTCACGCTGAACCATATTTCTAATGGCTGAAATCAAGATGATACAGGAAGTATTTCCTGGGGAAAGAAAGGTAGGTTAAGAGCAGCAGTAAGTAGGCTTGGTATTTTAAAAGTATTGGAAACTTTTGCCAGAAGTGTTAGAGATTTGAAAAATAGTTTATATATTTTTAGAAATTAAAACCTGTTTTTCTAAGTTAGAACATCCTATTTTGCCAGAAATCAATTGGAAGTATTAAAAGTTGTCTTCAAAGTATGAAAAAAGGTTGAATGTAGCAGCCAAGTTTCTGTTTTAAATTCAGCAAGACTGCAGAGTCTATACATTATGTTCGTTCCGTTTCTAAATATTCAGACCATGGTATTCTCTTCTTGATTTGTCCATCTCAGCAAGATGGTTCAGTGTCTCCCCACAGCAAGCCTTTTTCTTCAGAACACCCAGAGGAGGGAACCTGCATCCGCATGGGACCTGCAGCTGCTAAGGTTATGGCAGTAGCAACGTACTCACCCATCCACCACTCACCTCATTCCAGTCTTTGACACAGGGCGTGGAGTACAGATTGTGCGCACATTTGGTGTACTAAAGAAGGTTTTATCTGCTGCAGTTAGTTCTGTCCCAGAAAGGGTCTTGAAATTAAACGGGCCTAAATCATCTGTGGTTCACATGACTGTAGCAGGAGAATTATCAGTACATTTGTCCTGTGTTGTAAACAAACCTGTCTAGTTTTATCTCATGTGCTTGTTTCCAATTGTTTTACTCACTCTTTAACTTGGTGAGACTCAGAAGTAGAGAAAAAGAAGTCTTACGTAATACTTTCAGAGCGAGGCTCATAATACATGTAAGATATTTAAAATAATCCAGCAGTTGGTAGCTGGAGGAAACTCCCTGCTGTTGCAGGACTTTGAACTCCGCTGTGTTTTCTTTGTAGGGCCTCGGTATGTCCGGTGGAGGTCAGGCTGGCTTGGGGACTCCTTCATCCAGGCAGTATGCACGGCAGAAAATAACGCGTGTAAACCTCAGGGACTTCATCTTCTACATGGAACAGGAAAGAGAAACGAGCCGTTCTCTCCTGCTCTATCGAGCTCTGCTTAAATAAAGCCAAGAATTGTACTGATTTCTCCATACAGAAGTTCAACGTGCATTGAAAAGCTGTCATTTTAATGTGCCTTCTATTTTTTTCAGAAGTCAACGTTCTGGTAATTTTGTTTTGTAAAACTGTCAGACACATGCAATAAATTCCCCTTATGTAAAAAAGAAAAAAAAATGTGCAAAAGGTTTTAAAATGTTAAATCCACAGATGTGACCAACTTCAAAGGCTCACTGCGTTCGGCCACGTTAGATAAGGCTAAAATAGCTGGCATTGATTTACGCAATGGAAAGAACGCCGCAGTGGCTCACGTAGATGTCATGGCCAGGAGGATCGGGACCTGAATGGGGTTAACCTTCATGTTCGCTGACAGTGCGGGTTTTCCTTTAGGGTTTGCTAGCGCTGTTTCCACTAACCATGGTAATACCTGCTAGATTAGATACAATTGCAATTTTTTGCACGGCTAAAAGAATAACCAATGCACGCTGTCACAAATTTGATATATTTAGGATTTTTGTTTTTACAGCACAGCGCGTTCCTTCAGCCATTTGCTGAACCAAATCCTAAGTGTATGAAATCTGTGCGTTTGGGTCCCAGCCGAGGTCCATTGAGTAGCTTCCTGTTGTTTTCTGAATCTCTTCAACCTTTTGCACATTTGTAGCAGCTGGTTAGTAACATGAATCCTTTTATTTTCTAAAAATATCTTAATTTATTTATTGCAGAGTATGGTTTAATGGTGGTTATAAAAGAGAGTATTGTTCGGGAAAGATTTTAGAGTATTCTATATGGATTATTCAAGTCGCTGCAAAGGAAGCTTTTGGGATCCGGCTCCCTCTTGGCAGTCACGAGAGCCGGGGTGTGCCCTGGGAGCCGTTGCTGCGGGGGCCGGCGGTGCTTTGCTGTGGACGATTGGACCTGAGAACTCCAGTCCAGAGAGGCTAATGAACAAGTGCATGACTTTAAGCGTATGGGTAGTTGTAAGTTCTTATGGTGGGATGAAGGCTTTTCAAACGCTTTGCTGAATTGGATTTTCTGGGGCCCACACCAAAGCCAAGCAAAGTTAGTGCGAGTCTTTTTAAATGGGTATTGGGTAGGAATGCTCAGCAAGGAGGTGGGCATGAGTCGTACTTGAGACGTGACAGTATTATCGGTAACCGTGGAAGGGAGGCATTTGCTTATTTATCTTTTCGATTTTTACTACGTTACGCTTGCCACTTTTTTGAGGCAATGTTTTTTTTTTTAATGGGAAACCGTAGCGAAAGCACAAATAGAACTATTTGTCCAATAGTTTTAAAAACAAAAGTTTTAATTATTTTTTAAGGTTTATGAAAAGCAGAAGAAAATTTATACTGCTGCTATTTAGCCAAAAGATTATTCATAAGGTATTTAAGGCCAGGAAGTGTAAAATTATGTTTTAAATGTATTGATAATTTGTACATATTGTTTATAAAGGCCTTGTGTTTATTAGAATTACGTTATTTTGATGATTTCTGTACATACTCGTAAATACCCCCAATTTGTGTGAAAACATACTCCCTTATTTGTACTTATTTTGTAAAGAAATAAAACGATTTACTAAAGTAACACATCGAGTGACATAGTATTAATTTATCAAACATGAGTTTCACATTGTCTGGTAGTTCTTAAGCACTGTTCAGTAACATTTTGCATTAAAATATTAACAGGATACCCACAAAGAAATATTAAAACCAAATACTTCAATGTTTTGTTGTGCTGATTCTTATCCTTTGTCAAACATCTAATAAAATTGTCAGCAAACCTTGATGCTATTAATGCAGTGAATGAGTGCACTCAACAGTTGCCTTCTCAAGGGCGATGGGTCCAATAAGCACAACATAACATTCTTCCATTTCTTTTCAGACGTGGGAGCAGGGCGGTGCCACGGGGTTGTACAAGAAGGGCTCGCAAAGACTGTTCTTCAAGCCACAGCTTTGGTGCTCAGCAACAAAAGGGTCAGAACAATTCTGTTCCACCAAATTAGGTTAAAACCAAGCTACGTTTGCTTTTTGGCCTTTGTAATGAAAACATTTGCTGGCTGCACACCACAGTTTTATTGGAGATTCTGTGATATTTTAAAACCTGTTTTAGCGACGCTAAGTGATGTTCTTAATTCAGTTACGTTGCTATAGTTTAAGGCCAGAAGTAAAAATTCAAATGGGTTTTTGCTGATATCGCTGCCTAAGAATACAGGGAAACAAGTAAAAAAGATATAAATGAAACTGTAATAAACTTTAAATAAGTGACCTGAAGTTACTAACTAAAAAAACATGTCCTAGCTTAACTTTTTTTTTAAAAGGCATATTTCTTCTAACAAAGTGATTGTTTCCACATGTCTTCCTTGCCTTACTGCTATTCTGCACTCAATGCTGTGATGTCATGGCTCAAACTTTCCGTCTCAAGTTCACATGAGCATGGCTGGCGCAGCCTGGAACTTTTCACGATGCCACCTTTGCAAACTGCCGTAAGTACCGGAGCTGCCTTACTGGGCTAGGAAAACAAACCAACCAACCACAAATACTTCCATGGCTGTCTACATACACCGAAAAGCACCCTGCTTCCAAGCGTGTTAGAGAGCCGGCTGCCTGCAACTTCAGTGCAAGCGGGCCATGCTCAGCACCATGCAGGTACGCGGCGGCCGCTCCCGCTGGCAGACAACCCATCTGCACCTCTGCGGTGGCTTTGCCTGAGTAAGAATGGCAGAACGGGGCGTTTTTAAACGTAAGTGTGACATATTCACCTTTATCTCCTAGCTGAGAGGTAATGAAAGGAGGAGGATGCACAGACACACATTCAGCCTCTGCTAGTACTAAGTCTCCCTGGTCAGGAATGCAGGACAAAAGCATACATAGGATAAAAACAAGGAGCAGAACGGATTATTTAAGGATATTTTGAACTTCAAGTCAACTCAATGTATGAAAGTAATAAATAAAACCATTTTTTCCTTCTCTTTTTGTAAGACGTGGCTACATCAAGCTGAATGGAGCAAAAGGCCGGAGGAGACGCAATCAGAACTTCTCACCTTTCGAACAATGTGGGAGATACAGTGAGTGTTCCACCCTACTTGCTTATTTTCGATCGTTTACTTTACAGAAATGTTTATGGCATGAAGTACTGTATAAGAAATGTGCATACACAAATACATGACAATTATACGTTAAGTTCTTTACAATATTAAATGTATAATATACAATTCTACAGATATCTTACATACAAAGGTGAATGTTGTGCCATATATTCAAATATGGCAATGCCTAGGAACTTCAGAGCGTCATACAAGTATAAAACCACAAAATAAAATAACTTTACAACTCTTTTGAAGTAGACAGATTTGCTCAACTGTTTTGCTAAGTTAGCAGGTCAATATGTATAGGCTAAGAATTTCCTAAGAGATTTCTGGTTTGGGCAACCAGGGTAAAAAAACCTGCTGAGGTCTGATTTTCCATGGACGGGCATCCCACATTTAGCCGAAAAAACAGACCTCTGCCGAGGTTGCAACTTTGCATATTTAGTACAACTCATCCCTTCAAACATATCCGTCTTCAACTTGAACCTTTATTTTGCCTGGTTGTAATCTTTCGGTATTAAAGAATCGTTAACCATCAAATACTGTTATGTATGGCTGTATTTACGCATCGAAAAAGTTTGGTTAGAATTCAGCATCTACAACAGTATTCTATAAATGAACGTGGGAGAAACTAAATTTTGATTAACACGTGAATTAGTTACTGAGGACCCAATCGTGCTAAACAGCAATAAAGAGGATTTAGCAGAATGCTATTTATAACCTTGCACCTGCAAACATGGTGCTGTCTCCTGAGTTAGGAAGCCCTGTAAGTCAGAGAGTCGATACTGATTCACGAAAGGAACAGTAACCTCCTGCAGACAGTGGGCTTGTTTGAAGAGAAAATTAAACAGATAGAGGGCAGATACACAATTGGTATTTTAATAATAGTTTAAAATATAGAGGAAAAGCAATCTAAACAAACCATGGCCTGCTTTCATCGGACAGTGGAAGGTAGAGGGTTTTAACATCTTTTTGCAAAAATTCCAGACCCATCAAGAGTTGGTTGTCCCCATAAACACGGTTCATAAATGAACAACAAGAGGTGGCAGAGCTTGCTTGGCAGAGCCACGATTCTTTGATGATGCAAAACTTAGTTTCTGAGTCAAAATGCGACTGGCTTTGAGAGAGCTACAGCTCCACCATAGGTGTGTGGCCCTTGTTTGACGGAGTTTTACGTTGTGCTTCCAAATCCCTACTTTTGCATGTATTGCCATAATTGGCCTTCTCCATTTTGTGTTGCTTTTTTTTGTTTGGTCTGTTTGCTTGTTTTTCAGTACTGAGCACCAGTTGACTATAAATCGGTCCTTTTCTGATTCTAGGTTCTGTCCACACAAAGATATTTCAGTTGGAAATGTTGTATAAAAATAAGCCATTTGCTAGCATGAATGAGTACAATCACAGAAGTGTAATGTAACGTACGGAGGTGTAAAGCACATCTGATATGAGGAGGTATGGCAGCCAGGGAGGGTTCTCAGTGCAGTTTGTAATGTACCATCTTCCTCTTGGAGGCCGCACTTCTGTGTGTCACATCTCGGGGTGTCGTTGGGAAGGCTGTTGGAATCGCTTCTCCTGCTGATAGATTCAAATTGCTTTAATTGCTCTTTCTGCAGAAGTCCGTTCTGGGGTCAGGGTTGTACAAAGCTTTGCCTTTTTCACCACCACAGCTGTTCAGCTCAAAGTACGTTCCCACCGAGCCTGGTATGCTGAGCATGCTCAGTAATTTCATCGTGGAGAGCAGACAACTGGTTTTTCAAATGCATTTCATGGCTGGCTATGTGACAGGTAGTTTCAGAATACCACTAATTGGCAACATAAAGTCAAAATCTGTTTGCTAATACTGTTTTGCAAATCCTTAGTGTTTCACATAAGGGACTATTAAACACTTCTATGGTTACAAAGGAGTACAGGTAGGGTCTAGTCCAGGGGCTCCTGTTTTATTCTGATCGTTGGAGTAGGTTGCGGTCGTCTGTCTTCGCGACACAGCACGTATTCACTGAACTGAGAGGAATCCACCCCGCCACCGCAGGAAGCTGCCATATTAAATCCCTTCTGAAATAATCTTTCGAGCACCTGCAATGTGGAAAAAAACATCAGCTTGATAGTTAGCAATCGTTAGTGGTGAAAGCTTTTAGGAGCACTGGATCTAAATGATGGATTTAGTCTTTTCAGTCTTCATAGAACGAATTTTATTCAGCTATAATTCTGTAACTTATTCTTAAATGACTACACTGTGATTAAAGTCTTGCTCTCAGCAAACCTCTGCAGAAAACAAAAATTAATCAAACAAATAAGTGCTCTACAGAACAGCTTACTACATTACATAGTAAAGTACTGGACTGCAGTGATATCGATGCTATCTCTTACTGCTTAAACAAATCAACAGCAGGTTTAAGTCATAATAAAAAGTGCCCATTATCCATTAGTAATGTGAACAGTCTTGCAGATAAGGGCTGAAAGCATTTGCAAGCTCTTCTTTAGGAGATGAAAAGGTTTTAGGAATCTGAGTGACACTTGCACCAGACCTTCATGGAAATCGCAGCTGTGATTTTCCCTTGCTGGAAGGGAGTGCTGCTTCTAGCAAAGCATGGCAAAGACAGGATGTGGAGCCAAGACATGGGCAATAAGGAAACATTCTGGCCCAAGAAAGAGGTTAATTTATATTGCCCAAATATATATTTTCTCTTTCTCCTTCTAAAGAAAAGTTGGTGCAATTTAGATGCATGAATTTAAGGAACCCAGGGGCAACTTTAATTTCTGAGACTGTCACACAGCACATTACCGCAGGATATACTGATCTTGGCAATATGACGGGGGCTTTGTTTTCACATGGGTGAGCATGTTGATATACAGTTTCCCAGCAGAGCAGGAAGCACACAGACTCTTTGCAGCATTAGGTGAGAGTGGATGCCAGATCCACCTTGGGCAGATCTGCAGTGTAAGATCCACTGGAGGAGACGCCGCACTCCCTCCCTCCCACTGGCAGCTCACCTGAGCCCAGGGCAGTAGCACAGTGTCTGCAAAAGTGACATCTCAGCATGACAAAACACACTTAGGCCCCTTTTAGTGCACGGGAGATTCCTACCTATTACAGGGGGTCGGAGGGTGGGCAGGGCTCTGCTGCGTTACATACAGCAGAGCTGAACCAGACCTACATGTTAAGATTGGCTGAATAACAGGAATATTCACACCCACATGTGCAGTCTCCATCCAATATTCCTCCAGCCAAACCTTTACCAGAGGCCATGGCACTGTAAGCACTAAGCCAAATTACCATGTAGGCTACTAACACTAATAATACTCCAGCACATAAATGAAAAATCAGAACTGGGCCTGAAATCTGTACCATTAAGTGAACTAACTGATCCAACATTTATTTTACAGGCAGGAAAAGTAGTTGCATGATTTTCTCTGCAGAAAAATGTCACCAAGGGGAAGCCTCCTTCACTGCTCTGTGTGACAGCCCCGCCGTGGTGCCACTTCCATCTCGTGGGCCCACCATACTGCCAAGTGAACCTGATCATTCCCTAAGCCTGACGAAAGTAGTAATGACCCTCAGGTGACTGCCACCAACAGCTCCAGGGACTCAGTTAAAAAGTTGGTCACTCAATCTAGGTAAGTGTCTCAGCAATATCCCGTACTTCAGAGGGAGACAACTTGTGTGCTTTCAGGGGTTTGCTACAGAGGTAATTTGATTTCTTTTTAGTATTGCCGTGAGTGACACTGTGAAGCACTTTGATGCCTACTGCAGTGGTACCTCAGTCTTAATGGTTCAAGGCCTGAGCTAATTGCTTACAGAGGTACTAAAAATAGTGCCATGTTTGCACACCAGACCTCTGCCCTCACCCCTGCACACAAACCCACGTGAGGCCAAGGTGACCATTCCTTCTGACTGAACGCATGCTTTGCTTGCCATGCAGAATCTGCTGAAAATCAGCTTGCCCTGAGGAGCTCAGCCTGGCCTTGGGACAAAGTGCCTTATGAGCTCAGAAAGTTGTGCCAACCAAATATTTTCCCTGAAAGTTGTAGAAATGAAAGTGCAAGAAAGCATCCCAGTATACAGAAGAAAAAAGGACCCAGAGAGAATAAAAGAAGGGAGGGTTAAAAAAAAAAAAAGAGTAGAAAAAGCTTATTTTAAGCCCTCTTATTTTCTGGGCTGTGCACAGCCTTTAGGACAGAAGTGAGGTAACACACAGGTCCCAGTATAGTTTTACTAACACTTGTTCCTGCTCAGAGAAGGCAGGAGTTTGCTAGGGAAGGAGGAATAAAACATCACCAAGCTGTTTCACAGGGTGGCATGTGCCTTGACTTTGTGTGTCCCTGTTCTTAACCCAAGCAAGCAGGCAAGATGAGGACAAGAGGCAGCTCAGCTACAGGAAAGGAGGCTTCTTCCATTTAACTGGGCAGAGAAACAGAGGATTGACAGGTAAAATTTCAGAGAGAGATGTGACTTCAAAACCTCGCTAAAAACTTTTAAAAATCAATTTGGTTGTAAGAGACAAAACAAGCACCGGGGTGCCCTTGGCTTGCCTCAGTCCAAAGCAATGGAAGGCTGCATGTTAAACACAGGGCTTTTCTTTCCCGAGCCAGCGGTGTGCAAACACACAGTCCAGGTAGGCCCTGCACCCTTAGAGCACCGCACACAGAACAAAGCGATTCATTTTTGCTCGGAGGACCAGGCTGCAGGCTATCATCCAGGGTTAGAAAGCGTGGGATCATCAATTTTCTGGGCAAGAAACAAAACCGGTCAAATCCTGTAAACAATGCTGTGAATGTTTAAATACTGTAGAGTTTTAAGGATAACTCGAGTGAGGCTGTGCTCAGTTCTATGGAGAAAGTCTCCCAAGGGCTGTTTTCCACGTGCCCCAAGCATTTGTTTGTATGCACCAATGCATGCATGAGACTAAATGGCATGTTGAACATGAACAGATTTAAATTCCATTTAGTGAACTTGGCCCTACGTGCATTACTTTTTTGAAGGTAATAGACAGATGGAGGGAAACCAGTAAGTGCCTGTAAATAAAATCTGAGCTACTTTCCTATAAATCTCCCAAAAGAATATGCCAAAAAGTAAATGAGTATCAGCTGTGACTCTCCTACATATAAGGAGACAGGCACACAATACTGAATAGAGGATTTGTGCTAAGATTTAATATACTCTGTCTCCCAGTATTCTGAGCACATCAACATACGGGCTCTGATTTTGTTGGAAGGTTTTCCAGATAAAAACATGATTTTTTCACTTCCTGCATTTTATTTACATTTTGCAGAATACTAAAAGAATGCAGTCTTAATTACGAAGACTCGGTGTTTAACATAGACACGCATCAGAGAATTTTCTCCAAGGTAGGCTCATGGATCTCACCAGCATCTGTTGTGAGGTGTTGAAAAAAACAGTCTCAGTCTTAATACAACTATACCAATATGTGATTACAAGTGGGCATTAAATAAGAGCTGCTGTTTTTTGGTTGCCACTACCTACTCAGTGTTGATGTTCTGTGTTTTATACGCACAGTTCTTGACAGAAAGCATTTAATGAAAATCTTTTTGAAAGAGCTGAAGGATTTATAAATACTGCAGTTGTGCTACCATATATGTTAAGCAGGACAGAGGGGGACAAAAGCGATGCATCTCAGTAAACAGCAGGCAGATTTATCACAGCACTCTGAGATTCTTTGAATGTGCTTCTGCTCAGCCAGCCACTGCACCTTATACCTGATCTCCCTTAACTCCACGCTGTTTACTCCACCATACTTCCATCTTCTGACTCAATATCGTTTTGTCAAAAAATCCTGGGAAGTAGAAGTGTAATGCCCGGGTATCGATGAGAGTTCATCACAGTCAATGATAATTAGATGCTGATCTCATCAGGCTTTTGTCTCAGTAATGCATCATTTTGCAGAGAGTGTTTGAAAACACTCTCTATTAATTATATAGTAAAATGATGTAATTTAATAACATTATTTAGACTGCAGACTCTCTGACATAGAAATTTTCTTTCATAATATGAACCTACAAAGTGACTCTTTGACTGATTTTGACTGAATTCAAAACACATTCAAATAGTAATAATTGGCATTCAGCTTTTATTACAAATAGTAACTGAAGCATGCCACTTAATAGAGCCAAGTGTGAGCCTCGGCTGCTCTCCATGCTGCGCCCATCAGTGACCATCAGAGACCCTTTATTGTTTCAGTTACTCTAATTTCTTGAATGCAGCTGACCATATTGCATGAGCAGAGTGTGGCTGAAACACGAACATGCTTCTCTACCCACTCACCTTAGCTGAACTGCAGCTGCTCCCCTCTCCAGCTCAGTGGTGAATTCATCACTATTCCCGCTGCTAGAAAATGGATCTGCCTCTGACCCACCTCCAGCCTTCTATTTTTGGGGCAGCCCACTCCAACCCTTGCTGAATATGAAATTGCTAAGGACTGAGCAAAATTAACCACAGGCAATGGACTGTTAAGTTCAACTAAATAAAACGCTTGGAAGTCTTAAACTAAAAATCATGTAAATCACTGCTTTTTAGAATGGTTCCAGATGAAAGCTTCTGTTACCATACTGTTCTTACCGGTCAGTGAATGCTGTCCAATGGAAGGTGTCAGTGGAGAGAGTCTCAGCTTGCTGCATGCTGACAATACTGGTAAGCAAGTGCTCTAACTTCTTCCAACTCCCTTGCAATTGTGCCTCCCTCCTGAGCCTGTCTGGCCAGCCTGTCTCACAGGCCAGGTCTGGTGTGGACATTTGCCCATAGGGAAATTTATCAAGACCACTAAGGCATTTCCCACAGCCCAGCTAGCACCTCTGGTGACAGTGACTTTGGAAACGTGCTCCTTTAGGTTGATTTCAATTTCCATAATGATAATCTTTCTAGCATAATTTAAAGGCATACATGCAAAAACCAAGAGCTCTGTGTTTTCCCATGTTAATAAAGGAGTAAGTTAACAGCATCATCAACACTGTTCCTTCTCCTCAGCCCAATGACAGCTACACCAGAGCTCTGGCCACAGTGGTGGTGATGCCTTGTGAAGTGGCATTTCTTGCCCAGAAGGCTGCTGCCTAAACGCAAACCACGTATTTATTTCTGCTACCACCCACCTATCTGTCCAGTTATCTTCTTTTGTTTCATATGTTTAATTTTAAACCCAATGTCAAAACTCTGAGTATAAAATGAAATACATTTTGTTTAAAATACTCTGGGCAATTTTTATAGAACATCCTTTTGAAAAAAAAAAAGTGCAGAGATCAATTTTTTTAAGTCCATCCCGCAGGCACCATCATTTAATTATGAGTGAGACATAAATTATGCATTTACACATTGTTGCATTTTCTATAAAATGGTGTGGAGATTTTTTTTGTAGTTTTTGGAACTCTCTCTTTCTTCCTGAGGGCACTTTGGAGGGAAAAAAAACTGCTGCAGGCTATACATTGATGAAAAAATTAGCATTTATCAGTATAACACCATTATGAGACCAGCATGGCACTAACATACACAAAATCTAAATCTATTTTTCTGCTTAGACTTAGGAAAACCTGAAAGACTGTGATCTCACCAGGCAGAAAATGTCTCCTTGCAGTATAAGCACTAAAGGTAATTGGGCAGAAGCAAATAATTTGCATATAATTGAACAAGGAATAATACAAAAAAAAAAAAGCATCTAGATGAGGCAGCACTAAAAGGCCGTTACCTGCACTGAGTTCAACCGGCAGTATCCGTTCAAAGGAAACCTAATAACGTGGGTGGGGTCTTGGTTCCAGCCTGCGTTTACAGAGTTGCACATGACGTCCCCCGTCTCAGGGAAGATCTCTTCTATCAAAGCTTTCTCCCCACTCAATGCAATTCTTTCCCCCAGATCTGGAGTCACTCTTACAACCAAGCAGTCACAAGGCTGGAAATGTTTCCTTTGTTCTTTCTCTTGTTTCCATCGCTCAAGTTCCTTAATCATTGGCTGCAGCTGGTAATACTTTGCTTCTTCATATAAAAGATTAAAGTCCTGAGAAAAAAAAGAAAAAGGAGAGAGAAACTAGAAATGCTTATAGTTCTCTTTTAAAAATGAGTATTGTTCCTGTTTGACCTACTTAAGCTTATGTATTGTCAGCAAGAGTGCAAAGGCAACAGGTCAGGTATCCACATATTTTGTTGTATAACACCTACACAGAAAACCACAAAGTGTTAGTGCTGAATTTATTTGAGCTGACCATGAAGTTCCCATTGCACTGAATTATTCTTTCATTTATTATCCCACAAGCTCAATGCAAGAAGGTTTTACTTTTGGATTAAGAAATCAGAATAACTGGTTGCAGTAAGTAAAGCATACTGACTTAAGAGAAGTTGTCTCGAGCCCTGATCTTCACTCTTGACCTCAGATATTCACTTCTGATCTTATGACAGAAGATCTTGGAATGTGCTGTCATCCCTCACATACGTGTTGCAAGACAGAGATGGCAGTTCAGGTTCTCACTTCTCACCTGGTTTTGCCACATTTGAAATGAAGCTGCAGAAGCTGGGCTGCTCCCTGCATGATTATTCAAGCATACTTTGGAACCTGGTAAATTGTACTGCTGTAGTGACCACCCAGAGGCGGGGAGCTCAGCTGTGTTTACTCCAACAACTTGAAAGAAAGCATTCTTTTCAGCCAGCTGTCCATAACCAAACAGGGACCTTCGGGCAATTCAAATTCCCAATTTGATCCAATTCCCAGTTAATTGATTGAGATGTCATCTGCATATGCTCATTAATAACTTTTCATCAGATTTTCAACGGATCTTCCCATCTCAGCTTAAATGCATGGGAATATGCTGAAAAGGGTGGCAGCAGCACCATCAGACCCAGCCAGAGCTGAACATGAGGGGAAGCACGCAGGGCTGGTTTGCTTACACTGCCCCTCTGCCTCCTGCAGCTTCCTGAAGGGAAGAGAAGCAACAGAGGCACAGGACCAGTTCCCCCCTGAAGACCTGCTCCTTGCTTCCTCTGCCCATTCGCAGATAGAAATGCAGGGACACTGCGTGACTTTCTTGGAGCATGCTGCAGGTCATCACCTGGGCATAAAGGCTACTTGTCTACCACAGTAAGAGAAGGGAATGAAAAATCGTGAATGAAACTACTGGAATCATTTAGTCTGGAAAGAAGGAAGTGACAAGAAGTTATCAGGAAGTGGGCACCAAAACTGCATAAGGAAAGAACTGCAGCACTTCTGCAGAACTCAAAGAAGAAAGAGAATCAAAAGCCATTGAATGTACAGCGCAAAAAGGTGCAATTTCTCACAGCATCATGGAATTAACCTGTAAAACCTGCTGCTGCAAGGTACTGCTACTGAACCAAAGCAGTCAGCTGTGTTGGAATTTGGCACCACAGAGCCACTGCCAGTAGTGGAGAGGTGCTCTTTCACCCCAGGACTGCCTTCAGCCTGGAGATATGTGAATATTAACAGTGACATTGAGCAATATTATCGCGTTACAGAAGGGACACCTGATTCTTTGCATCTCTTTGGTGTCTGTTAGGGCTGGGACAGTATGCACACCACTAATGGAGAAAAAGGGACTGGAGAAGGCGCAGAGAGAAAAGAGTGATAAGAGCAAAAGTGAAGAAATGAGGACAACAAACACTTGAGAAGGATCCAGAAGATGAAAAGCAACAGGAAGATTAAAGAAGAAATGCTTTAGGAAGCATGCTGTACATGAGCTGGAGGTAGCACCCGGCCACCCAAAGAGCTGCCACCACCTGCTGTCAGGTAAGAGCGTGCCAGCCCCAGTGCCTCATCCCCTGTAACGCTGGCCCAGGAGTCAGTCGGGGCTGAAGACAACTGGTGTCTTTCCTACACACCAATGGAAGGTGTTTTTTTTCCCAAAAAAATCAGCATGCTCTGCTGAGCCATTACTGCTTTTCTCTCCCCACCTGTGAAGCTCTCTGGTTACTGCATGTGGGATCAGTTTAAATCTATAGGGATTAGTGGTTTAAATTAAAAACAAAATACAACCCCTACCCCAAACTTTCTGAAATCTTCACGCAGGACATCAGAACAAAACAATCCCCCATGCACCTGTTTGTTACAGAGGTGTGTCAAATGTTTGCTGTGAATCTGCTGGCCCCATACATCCGTGCTATAGAGTGAGCAGGAGCACAGAGTGCTCACAAGTCAATGGAAAGTTTTCCACTGTTTTCTATACGTTGCACAAATTTGGTTTTGCAATATTTGTGTTCATGGCTACTATAAAATAACATTATTTGTTAGGGCAATGAATTGAATGTGTGCTAGTAGAACACAACATTAAAAGCTACAAGAGGTGGTATAGCCTTGTAAAAATCAGTCCTTCATTTTTGAAAGCAAACAGAGGTATGGCACTCCTAAGACTCAACACACTGCTAGTGCACTCTGTTCTCATGCAGGTTTTATAAACCAGTCAGAGAAGTGTGCAGCTGTGACTGGACCGGCAGCGATGCCCAGCTCTGCACTGCCTACGCAACGCACTCAGGATGCTCAGGTAACACTGACTTTCCACCCTCGCACTGTAGATGTAAAATCATATCCTGATGATTTGCAAATGTTTAACACAAAATATCAAGTACAAGAATTTAACCACAAGGGACCCCTGCCAAGAAGGTGCCACAGGAGCTGCAAGAAAAATTTCTCCATGCTGTTCGTTTGGATAAGTTACCGAAGGCAGATGCAAACACGAATCTTCTCAGACCTATCCAAAAAAGGCACATTTCACTGAAAGAGGAACAGGAGTAGCTACAGGGTGTTAACTGCCTCATGCAGTGGCAAAGTGCACTGTTTCATTGAAACCCAGCCTCGGAGCAGCCTGGTGCAGCTTCTGTTCCAGGCGTATGATGGTAAATGCATATATGTGCTGCACCCTCTCTCTCTCATGGAGGCTGCAGAGCTGGCATTAGCAGTTTTGCTGAGAGCTGGCAGCATCTCAGGGCAGATGTGGTGTGGGATCCAGGAGCTCCTTGTACTGCAGGACAAGGTCTCCCATCCCTGAGTCCCTGCTAGCAATGGTGGGGCTATTGTGAACCCTCAATAGCCTTCAACTTCTTGTGGCTGCAGTAGGAATTAATGGGCAGGTTCTGTGCTGTCACCCGGAAAAGGGAGCAGGCAGCCAGCTGGGATGCACACAGCCTTTTTCCACCCTCAAATTCTGAACAGCATTTAGATTTTGGGTGAAGGGTCAACAGATCATTCAAAAATGCAGGTTTTTTGCTTTTGCAAAATAATTTTCTATTCATGATTTGGTAGAAAAGCTTTTTTTGTGGTTGATTTCATGTTGGCTAAGCTCAGCAGTCATCTCTCACAAGGGTCACATCTTCCCAGGGAGGAGGCAGGTATTGTGACTTCAAAGTAAGCAGCGCGATTGACATCGGTGCCAGTCTATCAGTAAACATCTATGAACTATGAGTAGAGGCAGCCAACGGGAATTGTAAACTAAAAACACGTCTTGCATGAACCTGGCGCTGTTCTCTCAGTAGTAAAGAGTTTATGTACTTGAGTACATAAGATTGACTCCTGAACAGGCTTTCTACCCATTTTTTCTTGTTATTCTTTGTTTCCACGACACAACAAACTGTCATCCTGACTCAACGTTTCCTTTATAATTCAGTGCTGTGAAGATCTGACTCCTGAACATGAAAGCAAGTTGCTCACTTCTGCTACAACTGCACCATCTGCTAAGGTCAGTGTGAAAGTGCTTAAAACTAGATGTAGGCATGCAAATTTTAAGACTGTATAATAGAGCAGATGCCACCTGGCCCTACAGGTGACCTCAGTAAACCATGTGGAACTCAAATGCCTTCTGCATTTGTGCTCCTCTCCTCCTTAACATCAAATGATGATGTACATACTGCCTATATCTATTTTTGTTGGAAGATCTCTAAGCAGGGAATGCCAAATAAGTAGGTACAATGGGCAATGTAGTCCTGGTTTTACATGAAGATGTATTTTGTGATTGAGGGGGAGAAATGCTGATCATAACTGCCATGGGGAAACACCTCTGATGGGGAATCAAGGCAGATATTTGGACTGCGGATGAGGGTCAGCTCCTGTGCTAGCCACCCCCTAGCCCTGCAGTGTGGCAGACCCAGGGTGTGGGCCCAACACTTCACTTGAGGACGTGTGTCACTTAAGGTGGAATGGCTCCACGCATACGACTGACCGGAGCAGGAGAAGGGAGCTGTAAGCAGCTCCCAGCCACCTGCCATTGCCTTGCTCAGCAGACACTGCAAAGCAGAACCGAGCCAAGAGCTCATGGTAATTTCTCAGCATACTTCATGTGGCTTAAAATCCCCCAAGCCCAGGAAAATTATATGAACTATTAGAATGTTGCTTTGAGCAGGGAGACCTGTCAGATTCTAAACACTTTCAAGTTCTGGCTTATTAGTAGTTGGAAGTGTAATTAATATTCACTGTAAACACACCAGTCAGACTTGATAATAAAGAATCACTAGCCTAGGAACACATACCCCACTTTCTCTGCATTTCAGTGTTAACTTAGTCTGAAAACAACGCTTAAACAGCAAATACTGCGAGGTTGGTGTGGTACTAACATTCCAAACTTTGCAAAATAACCATCTGAGCAGCAATTCAAGTTGAAAAGCAACTTGGCTAAACCTTGAGGCTAATAAACTGCTTGATTAAATTAAGGGGTAAAAACTAATAAATATTCAAAACACTTGATAATGCTTTGTTTGACATAAAGAACAGTTAATGCAAGTCTCACTGGAAAACCTGTCAGGTTTTATACCTTAAATAGAGTTTTGCATTTAGAAACACCGAGTGATTCCATTTGCTGCCTTTGATTATTGTCTTCTGTCACTTTAATCATGCTGGTAAAATTACACGATTTCTGTGAAGTCAAATCCGTTTACAGTGCAGTTTTAATACAGCTTTGCAGTGCATTCTTCTATGCATTTTTATTTAGTTACTCCCTACCTAGCAATACTTTGCTTTGTTCTTGAGCCCTCATTAGCCTGGGGTTTGCTCTAAAGCTCTCTCAGGGAGGAACCAAATAAAGTACAGTTAACCCTATGCAAAGAGATGGTCTGGAACAACGGACTGAGTTGGGCACAGCGCCGGCTCTCCCAAGTCTCTCCCAGCCCTGCCAGCGGCTCGCTGTGCAGGCAAGTCCTTGGCATCCTCTGACACTCTCCCCTCAAGGCTCTTACTGAATCCTGCTGGTTTTGTTTCACAGCACCTCTGAAATCCATCCTCCTGGCTGCTGGTCAAGGCCATGATGAGGGTGAACTAGATCTCTTCTACATTCCCTTCTCAGTCTCTCTTTTGCCACCAGATCGTCCAAAACACTGCTGATAAAGCACCTCTCTGAGGCTGTGTCAGTACCATTGCTCCACGCATCCTCTTTAATTGTTCTTTCTTGCACCCCACAGGTCTTTAGCTTAAATCCTACCCACACATTTGTTCTCATCTGTCTTGTCTTGCATCCGCCCCTGCATGCTCTGCCTCTCCCCACATCATGGCACCCTGTGCCACAGGGCAGCCGCCCTGGCCTGCCAGCCGCTCCCGCAGAGCCCAGTGTTCAGACAGCCCCGTAGGGCTGGGCCTTCAGTCCTGCCTGGGAATGCCAAAACTTCTGCTTGGCCTTGGCACAGGAGGTGTGCACCCACTGTGCTGTGCGTCTGCTCAGTGTCAACTGTAAGTGCTGAGATGCCAGTGTCAAATACAAGTACACTCATGATTTAGGCAAAAATGTCTGAGGACCGGTTTGCAGCAGGAGGATCAGCTGTATGCCACAGTAACTATACATTTAGGATGACTCAGGAAGGCCTGACCAAATTACCTTGCCTACCCAGTCCAACATGAAAAATGAAATCTTACTACCGAGCACGGGAACTTTCCTTTCCAGTAACACTCAGTGTCCTCTAAGTCTGAGCGGGTCCCCATTAGCATCCCAATTTATTCATCATTTCATCCTGGAGTTAGCTCTTTTGTTGAATCTTGTCATCTAGTTTGGATAGTTTTGTCTTCTAATTTTCATACATAAGGATGACAATGTTGCAAGTTTCATAAGCACAAAGACAAATAAACAACACTAGGAGGAGAGGGTTTCAACAATCAGGATTTACAAAGCAACTCCCTGTCATTATTTCATAGAAAACATGTATTACTGCTCCTTAGAAGTCTCTCAATAAATTCTATTTCCCATGAATATTCTGACATTCATACATCGTGTAAAAGATTACTTATTGAAATCAAAGTATCTGAACTGGATATATCTAGCAGAAGTCCTCATGGATTTGTTTAAGGGTGTTTCTTTTTCATACCAACAAGAAAAAGATTTATACCATTTAATTACTCTAAGCATCAAATTTAAAACATTTTACCAGATTCTGAACATTAAACCCTGGTAAGCGCTAGTTGCTGATGTTGATTCTTAATTGTTGTTATACTCCGATAAATAAGCTAAAAATGTGAGAAAATACAATTAGTTTAGAAAAACTGATTTAGCTGTAAGCTTCATCGTTTAACTTTTTATGGTATCCATGACAACCATTGGTCCATTTATTAAATAATAGCATCCCTAGCGTAATACACAAGTACTAAAAATCCTAACAATAAACAGCAACATTTAGCTAAGTGTGTTTAGGTCAAGCACACAAACCAACCTCCTCCAAAATAAATGACAGAATGGGGGGAAAAAATAGATTGCAGACTATAGCTTTCCTTACCTTGAAGTCTTCTGGGAGCAGTAGCTTAGATGTCCTTAGGAAGCTTAATATATATCTGAAAATTTCACCATCTCGATCAATGAAATAATGTTGTTTTAAACTGTCCAAGACAATAGGCTCTGTGCCATTAAACAGACGACTTATTCTGAAAAAAAAAAGAAAGAAAAAGAAATGGGCAAAAGAGACAAAATCTCATTCCCCCCTCAGGGTGTAAAAACATCCACTCAATATAGCTGTATCAATTCAACGTGCATAAGGTAATGCAGTGTCTTCATTTGGTGACAAATGCAAACAAACATAGGAAGATAGACGCCTTGGATGCGTGTACACACACACGCGCATGAAGTGCCCATTGGCAACTGCTCCTAGCATGAAGCTCACACTGCTCTGAATCAGCGCTGCAAATTAGGCTCAGAGCCCCAACAAGGGAAGTGCCTATGAAATTCTCACCCTGTGGCTAGCAGGAAAATTTCTGGAAGAAGATATTATTGGGTAAGTTATGTACCCCTGTTCATGGGTACAGTTCATGGAGTACTGGGATGTCACTCAGAGATGGTCTCCTGGCTGTGAGCTTTCTCACCAGCTGCGCTGCCATTTGCATCAACACCATCAAAGCACTTCCACATGAGAGGGGAGGATGCCCATGCATTGTCATGAGCTGTACAGACCCTTCAGTGCTGAATGTTTTGGCAAACCAGCAGCAAGGGTCCATACAGCCCCATCAGTGCCCTACGTACAGGCCTCTGTCGGGACAACACAACCTGTCAAACCCTTTCTGAGCAAAGGCAAGGGGTGAGGCCTGAAAGCACAGGTCCAGCTGGGTAGGTTTAAGCAGAGCCAAACACTGCATCTGCTGTATTGTGCAAGTTTTCTCCATCTCCTCCTGACAGTATGCTCTGCAGAATGCAGGCTGGGTGTTTGCTGGGCTACACTTCCTTTTGCCTCTCCTCTCCAAATGTCTGGCTTCTTTCAGAAGGCTTTGTCTTCCCATGAGAAATAACCCAGCTGAATATATGTTCTTGAAAGGAAAATCACAGGAGACAGACAGCAACGACCTATTAAGTAATTGAGTACATGACAGTGCAGCATTGTTCCCAACTGCAGAATGTCTCGTGTTTCAAAGTTGAGTCAATAACCCTGCCAGTGAGGACTCCTCCATTTCCCAATGAGACTATTCCACAGCCCGCTAGATTTCACTGTCGAGCGCCGTCCCGTAGGCTTGGCTGTGCAATCCACCAGTATCCCCCACTGCCACCAGGGAAGGGCTTTTCCCTGCCGCAGAAAGGAGCCCACCCAGCCACTGTGCGAGGCCATGGCCAGCACCGCCAGCGAGCTCAGCAGCTGCAGCCTGGCTGCTCCTGCTCCCCAGCCCCGCAGAGAGGGCCCGGGGCATGGCTGGGATGGTGAGCACCAGCCCATGTGCTGGAGGACAGCCTTGCTCACAGCAGTGCAGATGCTTGCAGCTGCCCCGTGCTCAGCTTGTTTTGCATTGTGGGGTCTTTGTGAGTGAAATTTGTTCTCTGCAGCTGCCTCTCAGTCTGGTCTTCCAACTTTTTGATGTAGTTACAAATATAATTAACATGCCATTAATTTCTAAATTAATTGTGGAGATACCAAGTTAGCGATTCCCTACAGAACTCAGCTAAAAACCCTCCTCCACTCTCACATAAGCTCCAGGTTTTCCTGCCTGCTCTGATTCCCTCACATCTGTGCTAGCCTTCAACTACTCTGAGTTACTTAGAAAATGCTTCCCTAAACCCTAATTGTAATATATTTACTGTCTTTCTCCAACCTCTAACTTTCTAACTGTATCAGAAAAATCCAACTCGCACTGCAACATTTAATTTATATAATCCCGAGGTTCGGCAAGCCTCCAGTAATTCATTATTTTCCTTTTCATTGTTATTTGAGGTCTATTTGCTTGAGACAGCTAAATATATTGCTTGGCACAGAGCTAAATTTCAGCCCAGGAACCAGACAGTTAATTTCACAGAATCACAGAATCACAGAATTGTAGGGGTTGGAAGGGACCTCCAGAGATCATCGAGTCCAACCCCCCTGCCAAAGCAGGTTCCCTACACCAGGTCGGTGTACAGGCGGGTCTTGAATATCTCCAGAGAAGGAGACTCCACAACCCCCTGGGCAGCCTGTTCCAGTGCTCTGTCACCTCACCGTAAAGAAGTTCTTGCGCACATTGGTGCGGAACTTCCTATGCTCCAGTTTCTGGCAGTTTCCCCTTGTCCTGTCTCCACATGCTGCTGAAAAGAGTCTGGCCTCGCCACTTTTCCCCCCACACCTTAGATATTCATAGATTTATAGATAATTTATTTCCTTAGACATGCACAGAGCCTGGGTGCTGTTCTGGATTAGCCTGAAAGCCGATAGAGTAACTTAATATTTCAGTATGAGACATTCATTATTTGTGTGGCTACCAAAGTTTTGAGAACTCATCTTTCCCGCTTACTCCCTAAACAAGCTGGGCTGTGGCTTAAAACTCCTCCTGCTGCAGCCCGTCTTCTGTGAAGTCTGCGAAAGCAAAGCAATGGCTGTTGTTCAGCTCCTTAGTGCATATGGGGGAAGGTTTGCCAACAAAGAAAGGACGCAGGGAAGACAGGATACAAAATGCTAATGGGTTGCTCTTTAATGTAGTGAAGCTTTTTTTTTTTGTAATGAAAACAAAACATGAATTTTGAGGCCTTTGTAGAGTGCCTTGAGCTGTATTTCTTCACCAGCAAAATTACTGCTGGGGAAAGAAACTTGCAGAGTGTTGAAAGACTTAACTGCCACCCCAAAAACAGAGTGATGAATAGTTTGAGGATTTATTTGACATTTTAGGGGTCTGCTATGTTCCAAGAACAAGCTTCACTGCAGCATTCTATAACGCTGCATGTGGAAAGTGCTCCTGCTTCTCCTGCCTCATCAGCACAAACTGTACCTGCAAAAAGCCTATCAGAAAATGCAGTTCTGTGAGAACAAAAGTGGACCCAAATGACAGCTTCCAGAAGAAGCTTTGGTGCACTGGCTTTACTCCTGATAAGCGAAGCTGTGGAAGTACAGTGACCAACAGCTCCACTACCAGATGCACTCAGCGACCAGCTCACAGCTGCACAGCACACACCACTGCGTGCAGATGTGGGGACTTGCAGCAGCTCTCAGACTGGACAGTGGCCACCCCAAAATGTTTGCTTTTATGAGCAGCCCTGGTACCTAATACTGTAAAAAATCATTTTCCCAGAGGAGCCACTTGCTTATAGCATGTGGGAATGGTGCTCCCAGTGATGTTTGTAAAAAGGAAGGCAGAGGAAAACAGAGGCAAGGTAAAAAGAGCTGCACTTCGATCCTATACAGATGGGTGAGTCTCAGCAGTGAATGTTTCTTCAGTACTCCCACCTTTTAAGAAATCGTTCACTTTTGTATGTAAAAATGCTTTTAATTTTTTTTCCTCCCATATTTCATTTCCAGACAGCAGCCCAAGCTAGGATAAAGCAAAACAGTCCCAATGTGCATGCTTCCCCACTGCCTTCACCTTCCTGGCCAGGTCTGGCTGCGCGTTGCACCCTTCCCAGCCACATGCTTCTCTCACAGCTGTTCCAGCCTCCCTCCCTGCCACCCGGTCCCACTCCATGTGTGCCCACCCAGCCCCTTGCAGGGCTCCAGCTCCCAGCCCCGCAGAGCTGGGTGAGGAGCGAAATGGTGCCCAGCCTGCAGCTGGATGCTTCTAACCCCTCTTCCCAACATCCAGAACACATCCTGTTGATCCTATTTTTGCAGCTTCTTTGTGCTTCAGTTGTTTCTGCTAAAGGCTCTTTTACATTTTCAATAATGTTTAGCGAAAATGCCTGGGGGCAAGTTTCTAGCTTTATACCCATTTCACTATGATATTAAGATCTCCTTTTTTATTAGATCAAAAACAAACAGCGCAGCCAGCCAACCCACAAGGACAAGAGTGCCAGTAAATTCTTTCCTGAGTTCCTTGGACAGGGAAGGAAGCTGTGTGCTGTGTGTGAGCACCTACAGACACCCACTGCCACCCGCACCCCTGACAGCGCTCGCTCCCTGCTGTCCACCCAGGACCATGCAGGCTGCCTGCAGCCAGAGCACAGTTGGGGAGGGTGCATGGGGGCACCGAGTCCATAATCTGCTGCAGCCCTTACCACACACAACCTCATTCACAGATCCACCCAAATCCATCAAAGAGCAGCCAGGGCTTTTTGCTCTCTGAAGCACCCCACCTTCTCAAGATTGCTGCCCAGCAGTGCAGCGCAGCTGGGCTTTGCGCATCACCAAGCTGGAAGTTGACAGCATTCTGGATGGGCGAGTGTTTGGAAGTGGTGGTGCTTTCTCCTCTTGGGCCAGATAAGCCATTTTCTTGATAGCTCCCTTTTTGAACAGAAAACTGAAGTTCTTTCCTAACAGATCTGATCCCACAGGCCTTACGAAGAGCACCAAGTACAGTAGGACCTGCAGGAAAACGAAGCCAAGTATCCACTGAGCCTCCACTGTTGCACCTCGCTCCCCCAGCCAGCACAGCCACAACATGTGAGTGACAGCCTTTATCACAATATTGCAGTAAAAGTATTAATTTAACTAATTATGTGATTAATATTTAACCGTTCAGTGATATTTTTGTCATTCATAATTCAGTTGTTTGCATATATTAAAAATTTATTCTGTAGACACTTTTTCTGCCCAATGTCACATCAGCAGGGAGTGCGCATTATAGAGGACTGTCATTAGACATGGCTCTCTTCTGATTTTATGGAAAGAGCGGGGAAGAAAAGAGGAATGCTTGCTGGTGAGCCCCTCCAGCATGTGGGGCTGTGCTCTGCTTGCTTCCCTGCTCCATCCTTGCTCCGTCCCTGCTCCCTTCTGCTCCTGCTGACACACGGCTGGGCTGACAGAGCTCTGCAGCTCCTCCTGCACCGTGCAGGCTATGCTCGCTGCATGCAGCTCCTGGCTGGTGTGGGGCTGCAGGAGGAGAAGCTGTGTGAGGTGCAACAGGGAGGAGGAAGGGGGTTGTTCAGAGCTGGAACAGAGCCAGGGGCAGCACCCTCCAACATGACCTGAAGTGACCCTGCAGGACATGTTAGCACTGTTGGGTGCGTAAGTGGAATCCAGCCGCTTCTGCTGAGCCAAAGGGGCTTCTTATCTCCTAAATATTTGTTCAAGGTGGGTACGATACATATCATTATCTGCTTTGTGGTGAAAAAATGCTGTGAATGGAAGCAGAGGTGCTCAAGAGACTGGAGAGTACCACAGTATCTGACACGGCTATCCAGCCAGCCAGGTAGTTTGGTCCCTGGGCGAGGAGCAAGAGGGATGTCAAGAGAAGGGACAGGGAGAACATGGCCACGGACTCCCCCCTGCCTCCTGCTCCAGTGGCAGCCACTGAATTAATCTATCTGGATTTCAGTAAGGCCTTTGACAGTCCCCCATTAACATCCTTCTCTCCAAATAGGAAAGATATGGATTTGATTGGTGGAGTGTTCGATGGATGAGGAACTAGTTGCAAGACCATTCCCAGAAAGTGGTGGTCAATGGTCATTGTCTGGATGGAGATCGGAGACAGGTGTTATCCCCCAGGGGTCAATACAGACAAAAAAATGATCCAAGAGATGGAATACCTTTCCTATGAGAACGGGACCTTTCCTATGAGACCTGGGGCTGTTCAGCCTGGAGAAGAGAAGGCTCCGGGGAGACCTGATAGTGACCTTCCAATATCTGAAGGAGGGGCTATAAGAAGGAAGGGGACAGACTCTTTATCAGGGTCTGTTGTGATAGGACAAGGGTAAGTGGTTTCAAACTAAAAGAGGGGAGATTTAGATTGGACATAAGGAAGGCATTTTTTACAATAAGGGTGGTGAGGCACTGGAACAGGTTGCCCAGAAAGGTGGTGGATGCCTTGTCCTTGGAGACATTCAAGATCAGGACGGACCAGGCTCTGAGCATTTCATGAAGCTGTAGGTGTCCCTGTTCATTGCAGGGGAGTTGGACTAGACGGCCTTTAAATGTCCCTTCCAATTCAAAAGATTCTGTGATTCTATTATTCTAGTTTCCATTACAATCAAAGATGGCATCCTGATCACCTCAGATTTCCCCAGACATACATTTGGCCTGGAGGGTGTTTGAGCCAGGGAGAATTTTGATTTAAGCATCTTTTAAATATTTAACTTACACAGCGACAGGAAAAGGTGTACACTGGGCAAGAGTTTGAGTCTTAAATTGGGGTGCAAACCACTACTCTGCAAATTGCAAAAGCCAAGCAGTCACACGTGCTCTGCTCCATGTACCAGGTCCCACACGTTGAATCCCATCTCAGGCACAGGTTCCATGTCCCTAGTGGGGTGCAGACTTCAAGCCCTCAGTAAGAGACTGGGGGAGCCCCCCATTTCCCAGATGCCAGCATCCTGCAGGCTCTGACTGGGCATATACATGCTCTGATCAGCCATGGAGCCCTCAGTCCTGACAGCAAGGGTCAAGGTACAAAGCTGTTCTGTGAGAAACAAAGGGAGACCGTAAAACCTGTAACCCCCAGCACCTCTCTGTTTTTAGCACCAACGAAGTATCAAATAGTAGGGTCCTGTCTTAGTGGAGGGATGAGTAGGGCAAAACAATGTAACGGGCTTATCCACCTCTAATTCCTGAAAACCTTGCATGCCTGCCTTCTAACATCAGCCCTGGAATGCTATAGGAGTTGTCTGAGCCATATGCTCACTTTGCAGCGCTTTTGAAGGATATTACGCTCATTAACTGGGACCTGGAGGAACTGCAGGATCTATTACCTAGATTTAATACTTCATATTTTGCTGTTCAGGCTTGAATGTCTATTTTTGTAATAGGTCAGGGTTAGTGTATGTAGTACCAACATGTATTTTTAAAAGTCAATAATCCAAAAGGAATATTATCATCTGCCGTGCAGAATCATTCTTACAAAGTTCTGGAAGATTTTTTGCGCTTTCAACTAAAAAGCAAAATTAGTATGTAATAGATTTTGTCACTAAAACAAAGGTAAGGAAAATGATGTTTTCAGTTCTACGTTACTATCAACTGAGGACCACTGAAGCAACAGGCAGTAAAATCCACTGAAGTATAAATGAGCTGTTATTTCTGAAATACCACAAAGCATCCGCGGTGATAAGGTTAAGAGATCTTGCAGCTCTTTCTCTCTGCTTGTTGATAACAATCTGTCTCCACACTTCAGACACTTTCACAGGTGTCTATCTGATGTACAGTTTCATGGAAATATGTATGTATTCTTAGATTTTGATAATTTTTTTTTTTTAATTTGTAGAGATGGTGTTGCCTATAATATAAAATAGCATTGGAAGCACCAATCCAGGTACAGAAGGGTATGTCTTTTCCTGTGTTAAGAAATTCTCTTGTCATCAAAAGCCTGGCATTGCTCAGCGTGGCTGAGCGTCCCATCAGCTCCTTGGGGAGGAGCAGGAGGGAGCACTCGCACAGTCAGAGCAAGCAGAGCAGTGGCCAAGGAGACCTGGACTCCAAGTGCTTTCATTTCCATGCGTTTCATTTCCACCAGGTTTATTACGGAATTAACCCATAGCCCTTCACCTCGTTGGGAGTCTGGAATTAGGCCCATCAGCACTGGCCGCTCATCCCAAATTTATCAGCAGCATGTTCGTTTCCCGAGGGCCTGCTTCTGCCGCCCGTCTCCCGTAAACAGTTCTTGAGTAAAGCACTGCTTAGCCATGAGTAATGGTGGCAGAATCCAGCCCTAAGTCAGGCTAATGATTTTATTTTGCCTTATTAAACTAGCATTTGTATATTTTAGCGTGTTATTTTAACAGCTATAAAAAGACTTCACTAAACAAACAGTTTCTAGTATGTTAATTGCTATATTACGAATTCTTTCATTCTGCTCAGCATATAACCACATTTATAAGCTGGATAAGTAGAGACACATACAGACAGAACAGCACTCATCCTACCTACACATCATAATTCTGCCACATTCATTTCAGTTGTCAGTCGTGAAATGCATTTGCTGTGCTTAACAAGAAAAAATGTAACTTCCAAATACAGGTAGAATTTGCATTTCTCTGTAAAACTTCCCTGTGTGCTACTGACACTGCTCCGCTGGTCTTTTTAATCTTTCTTAACAGAGAACGTGAGATACAGCCTTCCATTAAACATACCATTTGCATTTATCCCCTACAGCCTCTGCTGTGCACCATTCTGCTGGTCACACCCAGGAGGCTGCCTGCCTTATTGGTGCAGGCTGTGAGGTCCTGCTGCAACTGGAACTCAGCCCATCCTCATCACCCCTGGGCCCTCAGCATAAAGCTCCCTGGGACATGGGCAGAAGCCACTAATTCAGTTCAGAATGATGCAGGTGCCACAAAAACCAATGTGCCAAAGTGGGTGCCATCACCGGGAGGGTGGCTGGGCTGGCTGGTGCTACTAGCAGTGCAGCCCCACGCATTGCTGCGGTCAGCCAGGCTGGCTCTGCCGCCCTAGGCCTCACAGGCAGCAATGGCTGGAAAGAGCGTGAGGGGCACAGTCTGGCTGACTGCATCATTCTAACAGAAGCATCCAGATGATATTACAATATGATACGAGCCCTGGAAACACAAAATTCATTGCAAGTAGGAGATAAGCATTTTTTTCTTTGGTGAAATATGCCGAAGTCCAGGTAACTGCACAGGAGTTCACACTGTAGGTAATATCTGTGCATCTGGGAATTCATCTCATTTTAAACTGCGGACTAGCATTTGAGTTAAATAAGTACGTTAGCTAAGTTAAGCAAGTGCATTAGCCTGATTTCCTTCCAGTACTATCACTTTTTCCAGTATGAAGTTCTGGTTACTTTTCCTCTTCTGTCTTTCAGTTCATTCTAGCTGAATTTCTATCCGAATGATTAGTGAAGATTAAAAATACTAATACAAATCTATATCGCTACAAGTATCCTATGTGAATTATAACATTGTTGCCGCTGCTCTTATCTGAGCCCTGTGAGAGTTTTTGGCCTTTCATGTTTTCTCAGTTGAGAATTTACAGTAAATTTTGTCCATGAAAATCAGTGCAGGAACAAAAATTCTTTGATTTCAAACAAACTCCCAAGCCAGCATCTTAATGCTCTCTAGTTTCCCAAAGGTCCCAATCCTGCAGGAACTGCATTTCAGTTCAAACTCTGTGGGAGTTGTGGGCACTCAACAGAATTAAGTTAATACCTGAGAAGATGCACAATTCAAATAAAACATGCTTGCCTAAACAAGCCTTTTCTTGCTATTCCTTTAAACACCCCTAAGTCATAGTACTATGAGGGACCTGATGAATAAAGGGTTGCATGTCACACCTCTTCCTTCTTACTTGCTGTAACTTCAAGTGGGAGCTAACCACACATTTTTACAAAGATTTTCAAATCTGAGTATGTCTGGCCATTGCTGCCACTAACATCAACCTTGTACAACATGTTGGGAGGTTGGCAAACATGCAGATACTGGTTTTATTTTAATGTAAATGGCCTAAACCCTTGCTCATTGAAGTCAACAGAGAAACTCCCAGTGGGTCTCATTGAGGGCAGGAAAAGTTCCAAATGTAACTCAATCAACTTCCAGGGTGCAAGTCTGGCCTTCATTTGCATGTGTGGGTGCTGTGAAACCAGCTCATTTCACACTCCCTCACTCCCACAGTGGGAGTAAGGAGAGCAGGCACTCACGGTCTGCACCACCAAATAGTGACAGCTGACATACTTTGGTACCCACTGCTCATGCAACCTGCTACAATATTTCATCTATTCAAGCCATATCCCTGCACTTCTGAGCACAAGCATATGAAAGCTGAGCAGTTTTTTTCCCATGATTGTTTTCTTTCTTTCCAGGCCAGCAGAAAAAAGTCACTAGGCACGGTCTGCCAGGAGCTCCACTGCCTGCCTCCACTGCATCAGGATGCTCTCCACTGACATGAACAAAAATGATACCAGCGACTCTGGATATGGATAAATTAACTTTCTGCTTACAACTCAGGCCATGTGGTAATACTGGCAGTTGGCTGGCATGCCAATTTGTGAAACTGGTAACTCTTCTCTCACTGAGAATTATAATATGGAAAAAACAGCTTATCTTACATTCATCCTCTATTTGGTTTTCCTACACCCCATCTTTTTGTCCTCTGGTGAATAAGCTACACTGATTTTGCACAGTCCCAGCATTACACTGCTGAATACCTCACACAGCTCATACCACTGCTCTGGCACAAAGACACCAGGGGCAGTTACAGGCACGCCCAAGGCCACAGCTGTTTGCAATTCTCTGTAAGCAAGTGATTTGGAAGTTGTACCCAGTTTTCTCTATCCGTGTTTTTGTTGTCACACTTAAAACAGTGTGTGAATTATGCTCCTGTTTATTTTTGCATTTAATTACACTGTACTCAACGTATTTTTCCTGGCTCACTTAGAGAAACCGGCACGTCAGTAACGATTTGTTGAAGTGATTTTGAAGGGAAAACAACCAACAAAGACCTTACATCTGCAGGTTGCAAGTTGGAAGACTTGGGTAACAGTTTTTTTGCTGGTGTGCCTGAGCAGTTGCAGGTGAAAGGCAGAGAAATTGCAGAGTGCTATTTCCAGTAAGTTTTTTGTTACAGCAGCAGGGAAAGAGCAGGTAAGGAGAAACACTGATGCACTGATATATGTCAAGTGGGAGAATCAGGCTCCACAGCCACATTCTGGAAGAAAAGAGTGGGGGGCCTTATTGCAGAGAGGGAACTGGCACCCCAGAGGGAGATGGCAATCAATATACCTGCTGCACAGAGGATGCTTTCGGCTTAAGCTTGGGGAAAACTTGAAAGTAATAAGAAAACTGTTAACTGTTGGATTCTGACGAAGTGCTGAAAGTCAAACCTGGCTTTTTTATGTGACTGAGAGAGATTCATTCTTAAATACAATACTATGGTCATGGGTTTGATTCCGGTCCCAGTTAAGTCAAGGCCAAAACAACCTCTGACTTAACTGAAAACAGAAGTCAGCCCCCACTTTAACCCTCGCATCTGCAAACAGAATATAAGTGGATGTGAACAGAAGAGGAAATGTTTAGAGCTGGCAACAAATCCATCTTTTTAACTGAAAAAGAAAAAAAAAGCCATCACTGAATTTATTCCTCTTTCAAAAGCAGTGTTAAGTACTTCTGGCCCAAGTTCAGCCCTCATTCCCTCCCAGACAACCCCAACACAAGTGGAGGACCAAGTTTCTTTCTATTGTCATCTACTGATTCCCATGGAGTTCAACTAGCCAAGTTCGTCCATGAAATTATATATAAGTTTTGCAATGGCAGAATGTAGGCAGTGGTCTCCCAGAAGGCGTACCACGTTCCCCAAATGCCAAATCTGCAGCCTCTGATGTAATCATGCCCATACAAGTCGTTGGCATAACACCATAAACACAGTATGACACTAGTGTTAAAATAAGAGTCCCTGTTTTTCATTGTCTGCTTTCTCAAGAGAGAGATTTGCTGCTGCAAAAGCTTCTACCAGATCTAAACGGATTACCTGCAGCACTGGTAGCATCTGCTCTCCATTAGGACAGAGGCGTAACGGGAGCCTGCCCTTTGGACTGGGATTCCTTCAGCGTTTCAGCTTTACGGTGAAAATCTCAGTTTCCAGTGCTTGCCAACTGATCCTTTCTGAGTCTGACCAAGAGTAACGTTGCAAGTGCTGCATAATAGCTTCCCAGCATCCACGTGCAGGATTCCTTTCAGGTATTGCTTTTTGTGGTCCTCAGCAGATAAAAAAGCAGGAATTTTAGCCTTTGAACTCATACCATACTACAGTAGAGTGAAATCAATACAGTACACATGAACACTGGAATACCTCTGCTTAGCCTGTTTGTCTGGTGCCCAGCTCTGACAGGCAGGCAGTCGTCACAGGGATTGTATCAGTGAGGAATGCAATAAGTGCGCGCATGCTAAGCTGAAAGCCAGCCCTCCTAGTACAGATTCAAGCAAGAGCAAATCAGGTGAAAACAACAACAAAAAAATACCATAATACAAAATCTCTTAAAATGTTTGCCTGCAAATTATTTTTAAGTAGCAGGAGATAAAATGCATGCTAATCGCAGCAGATGAGTTGGAAGAGTAGGTAACTTGGTGGATAGAGCATGGAGATACAAGTTTGTAATTCTGGAGCTTATTTCTAGCTCTGCAGCTTCTCCCAGCTGCAAAATCAGGTTAGGAGAGCCACCATCCTGGGTAACGCTGTATCAATGAAGTTATACCAGGGATGAGAGTGGCAATACTTACCCATTTCTCACTCAGCAGATTATTCATTTAATGTCAGTATTGCACAATGGAGCAAGCTGATATGCTGCAAGGACTAAGCACATTAATCTATCTGTTACATTCATGTAACAAAGAAACTTGGCAAAATTGATGTAACTAGCAGCAGTTTTAGCAGCAGTTTAGGGCACAACCTGTGTTAGCTATAGCCTAGCATGTTCTACATAGCATTGTTACTGTATGCTTGAGAGATCTAGCCTCCTCTGTGCTTTCAGAATTGAATCCTGTGTTTGCATGCCTACATATTTCTTCTATTTAAATATGCACTTTGTTCTTAAAGACTTTATCAGCCCATGAATAGATTAATTCTATTTTCAGTTATACGGGTCAAATTTGGAGTATCTCCTTCAAAGCCAGTGAGGTCATCTTTTTGTGAAGGCCATCTGACCAGGAAAGGCACATGCACCTACCTGTAAGGGCAGGACTCTTCTGTGCTCACCTGCCTGCTGATTTTACACCTTCAGATGTCTTTGACAAGTTCCTGTCTACACATCAATACACATTCCTGGTGTCACTCCACAGCAGTGAACAGAGTTACACCAGGGATTATTTGGGGCAGTTTTCTAAAAGAACAGGACTTATTTTATTTCCATTTAAGCTTACAGTGAAACTCTTATTGACTTCACTGGAAGAGAGATTTGGCCCAATGTACTAGTATCCAAACCACCTCCATTTACTTCAGTGATAGTAGGCAATGAATTAATAAGGTCCAATGTATTTTAAAATCTTAGATTTCATAAATGATCACAAGCATGTAGGTCACAATATATACACAGAACGACACCTACAACAACCACCAGTGGGATCATTAAAATAATTAAATTAGGCCTAAAGACAAATTCATTTCATAACATGTTCCTTACAAAACAGATACCCCTTGCTTCATAATCTAGGGACTCTTTTTTATAAACTTCCTAAGTAGTTCATGAAATATCCCCCTAAGGAGACCAGGTCTACTTGCCATTGCAGAGTCCTTATAAAGCAAAAGTTTGTAAATCACAAGACAAACACCAGTGATGTGTACTGAAAGACCAAATATGAAGAGGTAACGCCTCTTTTGCTCTGCTGGTGCAGTGGTTTGCTGTGACCTCAGGACATGATTTCCAACGCAAAGTTACCGAATCCACATCTTAAAGTAACTCCTCTCCATGTGTTGTGTCTACTGGGTGCACAGCATACAAAAAATACATCAATAAAGGGGATTCCCCTTTGTTCTAAGTGTAAAGCTGCTACAACTGTGAAACTGGGCAAAGGTGCAGTATTTTGCACCATGTTCATCAGCAGGAAAACAGCCTCCACTAGCAGCACATAAAAGGAGGAGACAGGTTGCTTCCATAGTATCCTATGGGAGCGGTTTCTCAAACCATGCTGCTAATGCAGATGCTTTTCATGTTTCATGTTAGTGTCCTGGAAACGACTGCTGAAAAATACTTAAATTGTGCTGCTGGCACTGAAGTGCCCTGGCAGGTGAGAGGTGAGCGGTAAGCAAAAGAAGGAATTAAAAAAATGACAAAGGACTTAACCAACTAACCTCAGAAACTGCTATAAATACAGAGCGCTAAGGCAAGAAAATGTTGAATTACTGGTCTCCCTATCTTCTGGGTTCTATGCGTGAGTTTTAATAAACCAGACTGATTTTTAACTCATTGTAAACAGGAAGGAGGGGAATTACTAATGGGCTAAACTCAGCCCAGTTACTGTTGCAGGAGAATAGAGAAGAGCAGAAAATGAGACAAGGTCATCTGAGTTTGCACTGAAGGTATTGGAGACACAGCCCAGCAGCCCCGACCCGCTCTCAGAGGCCACAAGTGACATCCCTCTGGCCACAGCCAGGATGGACAGATTGCACAGAGAACACCTACTCTCTCTTCCCTTTTGACTAGCCAAGCCAAACAAGGTAATATCTAGATCAGGAACGTGGAATTTTCTCAACTTCAGGCTTTTTGAGCAGGCTTAGCAACACAGCCATAATTTTATTTCTGTAAGGCAGATGAGTGTGGTTTGCTATCCTCTCCTCTCCAATAGTAGCTCAATCCACCTCTTTCTAGGTGCTGTAATACCTATTTGTGTCTAGAACTCCACACAACTCAGGCTGTAATATATATACGTATATAGAGAAATAATAATTTCAGAAAAAGTGTTCATCAGAGACTAGCTGTGTAACATTCCCTCGCACATTTCATCAGATATTCCAAGTAAACATACTAATAATTCATTCATTGACAGGTCCCAATCTCTGCACCCAATTACAGTAAGATTTGTGCTCCCAAAGGATAAGCTCTGCTTCCCTCTCCAGAGCCTGCGGGCAGTCCCCAGGCAGCAGCTGTGCTGGGCAAGGCAGCATTTATGAAGTCCAGTAAGGAGTAAACACCTTTATCACAGCAGACAGCTCAGCTCTGTTGTGGCTCCCTACATGCCAGTTAGTCAGAGATCCTGGAGAGATGGACACAGACAGGTCTGAAGAATCAGTTTCCATACAAATTCCTTTGCTCCCATCTCTCACAGTCACTGGACTGAAAAGTTACATTACAGGGCTTGTTCTCCTTTACCACCAAAGGCACCGCTGCAGAAGTAAAGCAGCATCCTTGGTTAACACAGGGAAATCTGTTTTTGGTGTATTATTTCCATGAGCTCTGCTCAGTTTATCAAGGCAGACTCTCATTCTAGGGTTTTTCCCTCTAATAAAAGGTAGAGACAGGGTACCTAGGTCGTTATCCCCAGCTGTAATTACCTGTTGCAGATTTTTATTCCATGGAGGCCACATCCAGTGCACCTCCTTTAGCCAGGCAATGTCCTGCTCCTCCCAGACCTGGCACTGTTGAGGTGGCTGCTGCAGCAGCTCCAACCAGCCTATCCAGGAGGATGAAGGGTTTTCCATCTCTGCCTGCCATATTCTGTCCTGCATGCTACCCAGGAGTTGTGCTGGCTAGGTCCTGGAAGCAGCTCCCATTCTGCCCCTAACTGCTCAAGCTTCCCAGAGAGCTGCATGGACTTGGGTGGCTGCAGCCACACAGCACCCTTACAAAACAGCAGTGTTTCGCTGTGCAAGCAGGGAATGCCTGGTTTGTTTTCCATTATTTGATTCAGCAGTCTGGAAATAAGAGTTCTTTGCTGGTTCCAGCTCCCACTCAGGTAAGCACAGCACGCACAGGTTTAGATGCAGACTGGGGGGAAGGGAGGGTGGGATACAGAAAGGATCTTTGTAAGGATTTTTAAGGATTTTTTTTTCCCATTAACTGTTCTGCTGGTCAAAACTCCCTTGGAAACCAAAGACTTGCCCAGTCAGCAACCAAATGAGAAAAACTCTCAAGATCTATCTGTTAATTACAGGTGCATTAAATGTAACACAAAATTATTTTAATCTCCATGAAAATTCTTACATTAATTTAGAAAAGGCTTTATGCATAACTGAAATATCTGCTTTTATATTCCTTTCCTTGCTTTCTTCTACAGCAGAGCTGGGGGATCCCTGGCAGGCTCACCCCTCTAATGCCAGTGCGCCACAAGCACCACGCTCATGCCATACCTAGGCTCTGCAGCTCTGAGCATCAGTAGCACAGGAAAACAATCCTACCTCTTCAGGTGCTTTCCTTTAAAGTCCATGAATGCTTCAAGTTCACAATATCTATTAAAATTAATGAGCTTTGTGCTGCAGCTCACATGCAGGTGTGTTTTGTAGAGCTTTGCCTGAATTTGGGCTGTAGGCACCAATTCAGAAACTCTTTGCTTTTTAGCCTGGTTATGCCTGAGCCTCGTGCCACCCCATAGACGACCTCACTGGGAAGAGCAGTACCTTACTGAGGGTGTAATGTGCCATGGCAGGCACACACTGTGCTAAAAGAGCATCACTAAGCAGGTCTGTGGAGATACTGAAGAGGGACAACATGCCATACACACACTAGGTGAGGGAGCTGTGGTCAGCGTGGTATGGAATTGGAATTGAGAGTTTTTGGAAACGCCTGGGTTAGTATTGATGCTAACAATTACACGGGGCCAAAAGAGAGTGAGTGGACCCAGGAGAGCTGGCAGTTTTCTGCTCCAAATTGCAACCCTGACCTCAAATGCACTGTGTTTTAGAGGCCACAATCAGTCTCTGGTTATGAACAAATTTGGTCTTAACTTCCTGGCCAAAGCAGAGGGTTTGTTTAAGAACTGATTTATACCCTTCTGCCAGTATGCGGTGAGTGACAGGATCTGATAATTGGCATTGTTTTCTTGTAATCACATCAAGACTCCATAGATCTGATGAGGAATTAGCAAGTCAATGGTGGTAACACTGGATTGATCCTAAGTGCTCTTACATGTGCTAAGTCTGGAGAATTATACATACTGAACACATCTGAATTAAGAATTTCCCTGCTCTCTCCCAAGAAGAGAGAGTTGTAGAGGGCGAAGTGGAAAAACTGTCTTGAAGATCTCAGTATTGGATATGTTTGAGTTAATCTGTATCTGGCTATAGGGTGTCAGCAGTCATGGTCTGGCAGGGACAACAGGTGAGTCTTGAAACTTGGAGAAGCACCTTGTCCTGGAAGTCAGTCCAGCCTGGTGTGACTGCAGAGAGGTGGGGAGAAGAAAAGATCTTGGGTGTTGGTGCTGAGTTCCAGCAACAGGGGAATCTAGGTGACCTACTGTGCAGCTGGGCTCAGAAGAACATGCTTGGTAGGAGAGCTTGTCCAAATGTGGGTTTATAAAAGAAAGAGTTTTTGCTTTGACAAGAAAAAGTCTGAAACTTTAGAGGGCTCTTTTGTAAATTCCCTCCAAAAGGTCATGGTTTACAGGGGAAAATAAGGCAGAGAAAAAGGGAAAATTCTTCTATGCCTCATAAAAGCTACAGTCATATCATTGCTTTCTGAAACAGTTAAGAAAAGCCTGTGCTGGTTTTCTCTGAAGGGCCGAGCCTCCAAAGAAGTGGGTGATGAAGCCAAGGTGCCTCAAGGTCAGGGCGTGCACTGTTAGCACTGCCTTGGGCCACAGACCCAACAAGTTTTGCTTTCCTGAAGAGGTAAGAAAACTTTAAAAAAGGTGGGTGTTTTCAGTTAACCAGATGGAGTAAAGGCTGAGGGCAGACAGGTCCAGTCTGGCAGGTCCCAACCACCTTGTGCTGCCAAATGGTGTTGGGGAAGCTCCTCTGGGTCTGTGTGACCACACTGCTCCCACCAGGGAACCTCTGCTTCAATTACAACAATGTCTGCTCACTTCTCGCACTTGACCAACACTCCTGGAAGTGTGACCTCTTATAACTTTGTTTCAAACAAAATAACACACTCATCTTTAACAGAGGGTTAGACAACAAATACTACTTAACCAAGAATGTAAGGTAAATATATTTACTCTACAGCTGAACAACTCACAAGGAGCTCACCGCAATTCTCTGAGATAAATGTTAAACAGGGCTGTAAAACGAACAGGCTGCTAATGAAAAAAATCTTATTCTGCTTTCTAACAACTTCAAAATCATATCAAAATTTTCAGTGAAATGGCAAAGTGTGAGCTTGCTGTGGTATAGGGGGATTTGCAACTTTTAGTTCTTTTCCACTAGAAGTCGATGAGATATCTGTCACTGACCTCAGTGGGAGGAAGACTGGATGATCTGGCAGCATCTTTGGGTATTCCACTCTGCACAGTAACAGCCCGGACTTCTGGTTGTTTTTTGTTTTTGTTTTTAAGGGCTATCACATTCCCTTGAATAAATACAATTTGCAGCTCACATTATAGATGTGCTAGAGTCTTCGCAGCCTTGATAATCTGTCATATAAATCCATATTCAAGTGTCAATGTGTGAAGGGGTTGCTTTTAGAGGTCCTGTGGGTGAAAACATTAACGGAATTTCTAGAGGAAATGCTCTCAAAGTTGAATAATTTGTCTGTTCAGCTGGTTACTTTAGAAATAAGATACTGATGGTAAGAGTATTAACAGAGGTTTTTTCATTGCCTTTACATACCTGTAGCTCACAACTATCAGAGTTGGCAGTTTTGGTGGGAAAACTTACTAAAAATAAGCTATAGAAAGTGAGCCTTAGATGCACGTAAGTCAGTGTCAGCCTCCATGAATCCCCCAAAACTTGTTAACTTGAATAGCAATTTCAGGTATACAAGAACAGCAGCTTCAGCTAGCTATAAGAAGACAGATTAAGACTACTACTTCTGAGATCAGCTCTATGACTATTATGCTGTCTTTCTGTTGTTTCCGCTCACAATATCTTTTGCTTGTTTCTTTTTTCCCTTGCCTTTCTCCCTCTGAAAATCCAGCTTACTTATTTATAAGGTGTTTCATTTAAAAAGCCAACTGGGAAGACTTGTAAGAGTAAAGAATAAGGTGAGCACGTCTAGTTTAGAAACTGTCCTTGACAGTGGCTGTTTAACCCTTCCCTTTTGCCACAACAGTTGTGTGCTGCTCCAGTGTTCTCTTCTTTAGAGAAGTTATGTAGCCCATAAAAATTTACTGGAAAGAGGGCATCTGCCACCTTTAATGCCTAATCTGGCACCCTTTGCTTATGCAAATCTAATCAATGGACAGATTCTCTTCTCCCAGCAGCTGCACTAGTACCAACAACATCAAAGACTTCATCAAAGTTGCTCTGAAACAACTCTGGGATCACTGAAATGCAAAATTAGTTCTCCGACTTTACATCGCCAGCTACTCCCTCACGTGAGTAAGAATCAGGTCCTTTGTTTCCATGAATTGGGGCTAACCACATAACTTGGGATCAGACAAGCAAAGCAAGCGAGTGGGCTGAGCACAGTCAATCCTAACAAATTACAATAAGAAATGTATCACGCTGCCTGCTGTCAGGTGTAATTTATGTCATACCAGAGGGGTGACTGGAGAGCAGGTATAGGCAGGAACTGGTCATACCTATACTTGCTCCTGCTGGGCCTGATCTGGCAAGCTGCTGAGAGCTCTTCCCTCCCACTGAAGTCAACACAAACTGAGTTCATTTAGGACCTAACAGGATTGGGCCTCCTTCAAATGCTATTGAAAGATAAACACGATTCAATGACTTTTTTCCATTTCCCATTAGCAAGTGATATCTCTGTGTACAGTCACGTTTATACACATGTCCTTAGACGTGCATGTGCTGTATACGTTACAAGCTAAAAGCCTATTTGGGATTTTGGAACACAGAAAAAGAAATAGAGGTTGTAACACGAACAGGAAGGTTATTCCCACAGCTTTCACTTTTAGTGAGTGCAAATTCTATTTTATGTGACACAAGCTAAGATTTAGCAAAACATTTCAGCATATGCTTACATCTTTCCCTGAAACAGAAGCTAGAAATTTGTTTAATTTCTTGGATTTGAAGCTTATAAACTCATGCTAAAACCAAGAGTTTAATATGCTGTCCAAAATAATCCAGGAAACTCTGCATGTGGATGAGTATGGCTATGCCTCTATATGTGGCCATGCACATCATCATGTGAGCATAATTTAACAGTGCTCTGGCATTCTTTCCAGATGTCTCACCCAGAAAATCTATCTCCTTCTTCTTGCATCTGCAAGAGATGCCTCTCTCATCCAGAGCACTGCAATGGCAATCTGTGCCTTGTGGAAGAATCACACAGAGGCAGTGAAGCACCATCAGGAGCTCCCATTTAACTGGGAATGAGAGTAGGACAGGCTCAATGGGGGGCAACCAACCAAGTCTACAGTGCAGTGCTGCAAAAAGCCAAATTACCAAGAAGAAAAGAAAAAACCCACAACGACTAAGAGTTGATTTGAAACTTAAAATGAACCCTCCACCCACAACATGTGTAGCAATGCAACCTACATAGGTGGTGGTGATGTTTTGCTATAAAAATATACATGGTTACTATTTAATCCTTCTGATTTTCAGATCTAGCTCTTTAAGCTCTTACTCCTGTAAGAACTGAAGTTTGAGCAGCTGAAAAAGCATTCAAACCTTATGAGATAATACTGCAATGCAAACAACGTACAGTACACAGCAAAACATCTGGCAACACAAGAGCTCTGGTCAGCCACAGTTTTGTATTATCAACTTAAATAGAACTACAGAACCCTAAGGAATATACTTCTGGTATTTTAGCAAAGGGAAAAAAGATTTAAAATCACTACTCTGTTCTCTTTATATAAGATACGTGAATTTATGTATATTCTCCCAAAACTTACATAACTGAAGCTTTTATTAAGCAAGCCTGATATGGGGCATATTTTAAAAATAGTGTCAGCAGTGATATTTTAAAATGTGGAAACAGATGTGCTATTCCATCACAACTACTGAATCTTCTCTGTATTTTTACACTATGAAGCATTTGTCTGCTTTTCTGTTATAAATCTCTCCCCACCGAACAGACTTCTCTGTGATTAAAGTACCACACAAACATTAAACAGCAACTGTTCTGACAAAAAATAATACGGTTTCAGTCTAACCATAAGATACAGGTATTTTAGTAATTGTTTATTTCCCACAGACAATGTAAGCAACTATCTCTCCTTGGCATGAGAACACAGCCCTATGCTTTCGGACATCAGATGCATATCAAGGTATCTCCATAAATGTCATTTATTGCTTGAGAACCTGCCAAATCTGTGCCAAAAAGCTAGCTCTTTAGAAGGAGAAATCTCCAAATAAATCTAGAGCTTTACAGTGGTTGTCAATAAAGAAAAAAAAAGTCCTTCTCTTTACAGAAATACTGGCCATGCGGGTAGCAAAATCTCTGATAACTCGCTGGCTTGAGCTCTGGATTACTTTTGAGTCCATAGTGCCTCCTTTAAGCAGTCTGATAGGCACCTTGATACCTCATATCTACACCTTCTGGTGGTTACATACAAGGCATTTATCCTTCTGAAGCATAAACAGTCAGAATGACAAAAAGATGAATCATTTTAGTGATCAATAACTGTAAATCAAAATCGGGTACTACTGCAATGAAAATATTTTAACCCTGAAAACAGGGATCTCTTCCACAGTATCATGACAGGTCTGATGCTACCCAGGATGACCCATACATCGTGGTGCCCAGTACCCCACAGGACTGGGACCTGGGCAAGTAACAAAGAGACCGTGTTACACATAGAATATTTTCATGCCACCTCAGTTCATAGTTTGATGTATCTGGAGTTCCCTCTGCGATAATACTGGCCAGAACTAAATCCTTTTTGCCAGGCTTGTCATTAACACATTCAGTGCTAATCAGCTACCCTACACCACACAAACTTGATCCAAAGTGTGGCTGCAAGCACATGGAGCTGCTACACTGGCCACTGCCCACAGGACAAGCCTGCTGCCACAGAGGCACTGAGCTATGCCTGACTTTAGGATTTCTGCTGGCCAACAAAAGCATCTATCGCTCCTAGTATAACTGAGCTGATTCATTTTCTCAAAAGAAGAGGGGGAAAAAAAAGTACTTTTTTTGCTAAATCTGAAAGGAATAGGTTGCTAGGTACAGCTGGAAATAATCCAGGACACCAACAGGTGCTTCACACGTAGCAGTATAGTGCTGAAGACACTGAGAGAGAAAAAGAATAGGCTCTCTGAATAATACATAAATTGTGCAGGCATTTTTTCTATACAACACCAGTGAAGTTAACGTATAAATCGGAAACTGAATTATTCATAAGTGGTGAATATATAATAAATCGTATTTCACACCGCAATGTGCCGCACAGGTACCTGAGTATTTCCATGCAATGGACAGAATGAGGCAGAGAGCCTGAAAACACAGAAGTCTTACCTGGAGTCTGGGTACTTGGTCAGGGTAGCCAGGCTGCTGGTGTACATGTGTCCTCCTACATCGATGTGCACGGGAGCGTTCGACTTGGTGAGCTGAGCTGGGAGAGGAATTCCTTGAGCAGCCAGAGGAGAAACTGGGGACCGTGTTAGAGACAGACGGGACATGCTTCTTCCCTCCTGGAAACGGAGGACAAAAAGAACAGTTTCTCTTAAGTGTAGCAGTGCGTTACCTTTATTTTCAGTGTGATCACAGATCTAATCAGATCATTTTTGCATCTGCCTGATCACATATTCAGCTAACAAATTATTGCCACCACTGTAATTAAGTGTATTTGCATCATTTTCTTTAAAGTACCAGAGGGGAAGGGAAAGATGCTTATTAGCAATAAGAAATCAAGAAAAAAAATTTTCAAGGTGTCAGCCTCAAGGGGCATAAAACAAACTGCAAAATTCTAATTAAAGGTCGCGGGCTTATGTGTTAGATGTGAAATATCCCCTGACAAACGAATAACCAATTTGTGAATTGGGATTCAGGGGCTTTTGCAAGTTTGTCTCAGTAACGAGACACCTCTAAATTAGTGACTTCCTCAGTACCCAAGGCATTTAGTTTATACATGTAGTAAATTTCGTATCAAACTAAGATCAATTTTGTGTCTTATTTTCAATAATCGCAAAATAAATGGATAATTTTTAGTTAAGCCTTAATATTAGATACAAAGAACTAATAAGCTTTCAAACTGAACGCAATACCTGGAAGCGGTGAAAACAGAAAGACGTATATATAAACTGCCCTGTGTGCTCATGACAAGAAGCGTTAGAGAGCACTACGCAATCTGGCAAGTGAAATTACCAATTCAGCATCCACCTAATGGCCACTGCACTAAAAACGTTTGAAAATTAGCAGAATTACTGAATTGAGTCAAGAATCTTCAGCTGATAGACAAAGCGAAAAACACTTCAACGTCTGAAAAACGGAAAGGGTTAGCAAAGCAGGAGGAAATTCCCCAGTTCTCTTCAGTAAGAAAAGCACAGCTTATTCTGCATGAAACGTGTGTCTCAGAGCTAGTTTTGGTTAAATCAGTACGGATAGCATACATGGCAAACAAAAAAAATCTGCTGTAAGTTTTAGAAAATGTCCATTCATTCTCCCCTTCATGGGTAAAACAACATATGCAAAACATTATAGCTGAAGATCTTTCTCAGTATAATCTAATTTTCTTGGTATTTTATTTTGCAAGCATGCTACCAAACACCCGGACTCTCCTATCTGACAAGCACTTCAATACAGCATCACAAAGTGAATTCCCATTTCTCCCACGTTACTTTGATAATGTTTCCTAGAAATCTAAAGCTGGTCTCGTCTTTCTCTTAGCAGTAAATATTTTGCACGAGGAGCCTGGCTATGACACTCAATGAACATGCAGTTAGAAATATTCTTTGTAAGAATCCAAATCTGAGCTATATAGAAAGGAGCCGAAAAATCGTAATACATCCGGACAGCTTCATAAAGTCATCATAACGTCTCCATTAACTGCATTTATCTAGTTTAGCTCCTAAGGATTTCCTGCATCTAAAGCACAGCAATACATCACCCCATTATGAATCCACATCCTTTCCTCTTCGGAGGCAGAATGGACCTCTGCACTGAGCACGAAGCAAATGCCAGCTCTGTCCTAGGACTTCTGTGTCAGTCGATGTGAAATTGGGCATTAACATTTTTACTACAGCACCACCTTCAAGGAAAGCGATTGAATCCTTTCATGACTCAAGATGCTGCTTTCTTGTTTCCCACAAGAGCTTGTTGTGGGCAAGCTTTAGTAAATAGGTCGTATAGCATAAATAAAAGAACTAACTTTCAAAAGCAACTTAGTATGTAAGTACCTGCAGGATTTTAGCGCTCTGTTTACCAGTCTGTGGGTGCCTCATCTGTCTGCCACCATAAAGATTTTTCTTTCTTACCAAAGAGCACTGCAAACTCGTGTTCAGTCTGTGCTCCCTCACTTAAATGAAAGGGTCAGGAGACACAGGCTGAATGTCAACCCTGTCTTTGTTCAGACCCTAACTATTATCACTAATGATAAAGGTACAGACCTCGCGCAGCACAGAGCTGCCTTAGAAACACATTTCATGCAGTTTCACAAAACAAGTGCCTAATTAGGGCTCATCTGCACCCCTTGTTACAATTTCCAAATGAAATCAAAGGGCTTCCAGTCCTCTGTAAACGAGTCTTACATTTAACCGTTTGTCTCGAAATAAGACTTCAAATTTAAAATATGCACAGATAGCTAAAGATCAAGTGATCCGAATCTATTTGTGCATATTTAAGCACAGCTATCTTAGGATTTTGTTTAATGTTAGTATACCAGTAAATTCCTTGATCTGTAAAAAGTCTGAGATTCTCAGTGAGGCCATACTCACACAGTAGATATTTAATTTATACTATTCACTGGAGGGACCTTTTGAACAATCCTCTGCTTTTGGCATCTCTCACTTAATTATAGAAAATCACTGGAAAGCTAAAATAGTTCTCAAACTTTTATGGCTTTTCATACTTACTGAGGATGCTACCGGCTTTCTGGGGGAGGAGGGGGAATGAGAACACGGGCTTTTCCCCTGCTCGGAGAGGATTCGTGTTAAAAATGAACCCAACGTGTTTATGAGAGTTATGGAGTTCAGTCGCTCCCTATGAGCAGATTATCAGGGGGCGTAATTGTTGAGCGTAAGGACACTGAAAGCACTTCCAGTGCTCCAAAAAATAAGTACTCTCGTTTCTTAAGGTACCGTAACACTATTTCCAATGACTCCTTCCTCTCCTTAATGTAAAATGCAGATAAAATTCATCACACTGAGTAATGCACTTATTTTATGCGCAAAGCAAAATCTTAAATCTATTTATCCAGTGAAAGTCTTTATGCACATGTTTTCTAATACTGATGTGAAAATTAAAACCTTAAGGGTAAATATTGCAGGAACACTAACAAAATTCATTTATTAAACCATATAAAATAATCCTTGCTCTTTAGTTGCCTACAACAGGATACAGCATCCCAACTGGTGGCACAGGCAATAACCCTGCTCTAATCAGTAACACAGGAACCTGCTGAAGGCAAAATCAATAGAGCCCGATTCCCAAATTATCGGAATATTTAGTTTTTCAAACATTGCACACCAAGATCTTTCAGAGCCAGCTTATCTTTTCTGCCTTTCTAAGCTAACTGCATAAGTACTGCTTGTAAAAACTATTTGCCCATGCAAAGTGAAATAATCACAATGCCATGCTCATTTACACACAAAATGATTTTGTGTCCCATTGTGCTCACAGTTGTTCAGCTCTCTAGGGGTGATTAAACTAGCTATGCTGCTACAGCTTGAGATGATTTCACTGAATCGTTTCTCCATGAAGTTGCTTCTTTGCTAAGCTGTTATTTTAACCATAAAAGGTAAACAGAAGGCAGTTGTAAGAGCTCCATTCAGCTCCGTGCCCAGGGCTATAACCCTAGGGCAGAGAATGCTGAAAGACTGCAGAATTTTCCAGGGTGTTGCCTTTCTTGCTCTAAAGCCTTCAGGAATACTGTTCATTTAATACACACTCTAGATGATACATTTCAGATCCTACTAAAAGAAAGACTTCAAAAGTGTAAGAACTTTTGGGCGGATGAAGCTTTCCCACCTCTGCACATAGCCCGGGGCCATGGTAACCAATACTGCTGCTGATGTTGGGAAAATACAGTAGAAATAAACTGCAGAGAGCAGAGCAGACAGATAGGGACAGGGGAGGTGAAAGGTTGCAGGAGAAGCAAGCGGCAGCCTGGAAGGGATAACGAGAAAAAAGGGGGGAGAGCGGAAAAGGAGGCAGCTCTGAAGGAGGGACAAAGTTAAATCGAGGAGCAGGCACTTAAAAAGACTACAGATGGGAAGCAAGACTAATTGCGGATGTAAAAGCGCTTTGTTTCTAAAGTTTATTGTTGCCAGGATAAAAATTAATTGAAACTAATGCTGTTATTCACTCGTGCAGTTTAATTCCTTCATGCACATTCGAGACGTGAAATGAGCACCGCAGGTTCCAGGAGCCGCCAGCCCCAGCTCGCTCCGCCCGGGCGCCTGCGGGGCCCCGCGGGTCGCGCCCCGCGCCCCGCCCGCAGCAGGACCGACGCCCGC
>JACDJE010000245.1:420910-554970 GCA_016647715.1 Pavo muticus
TCTCCTTTTTTTTTTTTCTTCTCGAGTACAAACTACAGGAGAAGAGGGAAATTTTCTCATTAAAGTTACATCCCTGCAGTTAGTTCAATTACTTGATATATGCAGAAGATGTTGTAAATTTAAAGATTTAAATAGCTTACAAAGATGCCGGAGGCTCCATCAGTTAATTTCCTTAATTTATGGATTTTTAGCTGAGCTTCTGAAATGAAAAGGAGAATGAGAACTAGGTCAGCGGAGAGATTTGCATCCAGAACAGACTTAAATTTGTTTTCCTTGACCATCCCACCGGCCCAGGTGAGCTCCACGGTGGGGTCCCACCTCTGAGCTCTGCGCGGCCCCAGGCCAGCTCTGCCCCGACGTGCGGCCACTGCGCGTCCCCACACGGCTGCCCCACCTGCCGTCGGGCCGGGCGGCAGCCCCAGCAGTCCCATCTCTCACCGCTCAACAAGTGGAGCACGAGGAGGACGAGATCTGCCGAGGCTCCGTGACCTGCCTCCCAGCCCCAGCTACCCTATGTGTTTCCATAGGGATGTACGGACCGCTTGGGATCACTTGATAATGTAATTTTTACTTCCTCTGTGATCTACTGACTGCTAAACGAAAAACAAATGTGAGAACCTTGAACAGCAAGTAGAGCATTGTACAAATAGGATGCTTCTGCACTGAGGTGCAGTAAAGAGGAAAGAGAAGACCTAAAAATACTGCACTGAACAAAAAGTAGAAATTGTTTTCTGACTCGTCCCAACACAACTGCCACAGGTACCACCCAACTGGTATGCATGGCTAATAAAGATCTGCTTTGCTTGTTTGTTTGTTTGCAGACCAAAGACTGAACGGCGTTTGGGATGAAAGAGGCTGCACATGGTAGGATGCTTGTGCGGGATTGTTTTTGCAGTAGCTAGAAAGAACAATGTACTTGAGAGCTTTGAGTTTTTCTCACCTGGATTAGTGCTGAGGATAGATAATAAAGGTGTGCATTATAGCTCTATATGCATTCGCTCATTTCTTTCTTCTCACTCGAGTGTGCGAATGCCTTTCTGTTGTCGTGTTTCAATATGCATGAATATATACATATGAATTAATACTTGAAAGTTTGATACGAACTAAACAGTTTTAGGAAGCAACACTGCAATATGATCAGTATTGGTGTTTGTGATTTAACATTTCTTTTCCCACTAGATGAAGTTTCTAAGATTTGCAAGGTACATGTCAAGGACGGGTATATAAATGGATTTTTATTTATTCACAACTCCAAGACTAATTGCTTCTCTTTGCCTGAAGGCCAAGAGATTGGTTTTAATATGACACTTCAAAAGTATTCATAGAACTACAGAGATACTAAGTGTCATTGTTTAAGAGAGAAATCTCACTATGCTACTTGTGACCCTGAAAATAAAATCTTCCACTTCAGTTTGAATCCTAATGTTGTTTTCCAGAGTTTCACTTAGAGCACAACTATTAAGAAGTGTACAAAGGAAAATATTAAATAGTATGTAGTGAAGAAAAAAGAAGAAATACTATTAGAAGTGAACATAACTTATTCTCTCAAAAACTCTATTATCCTCCTCACAAAGCGATACACAATTTCTAAGCCAAGATTCTTGAGCTAGGTTGTAGGATATTACAACTAAAAGATCTAAGTTGTAACTTACCATGGGTGTTCCAAAACTTCTTGGCTAAATGCCCCGCAGGGGTCTATTAAGATACTAAATGCTTCAAATTAAACACACTGGATTTTTTTTTCAATCAGCAGTTCTTTGTATTCTATGCAGATGCTTAACAATTGAATTGGACGGAACAATTGAATTGGACAGAACCATTCTCTAATGTGTTTTTCAGTCTAATTTTTCCATGGCTCATTTCAACCTTTTCAACGAGCAGATCAAAAATGACCCAATACTCTGAAAACAGTATGAAATAGAAATCCACAGAGAATCCCACCTTGCTTTCCTCCATCTTTTGGTGTTTTCCAAAAATAACACTGCAGATTTGTCAGAATGGAAAATGAAAGATCATGAAAAGATGCAAATTTCGAGCAACAGAAATTTCCTATCAAGAAGATATTCCAAATATATTTGGAAATGATCAGATTTGAAGTCTATTGGCTGTGTGAAAGAAGGTATAATGAACTGAAAAAAAACCATTAACCTCTTCTACACTATGATATATGAATTTGTTCATGGATCTCGAAGTGCCTGTACGAAGATATTCTAAAGACCTCACCCTGTATTAGTGTGTATCCTTTCCTTTATGAGTCTTCACTTGAGGCTTGAGTCTGACTTCAGCACTTCTCATGTTACATTCGTGAACCTGAGGCCAATTCTGGCTTGCTGGCAGTAAAAGCAATATTCACACTAACTGCAAAAAGTACAGAAAGAAATGTCCAGTCTGCCTGGTCCTCTTCTTTGAAACACTTTATGGTCCGCTGGGCATTTTAAATAAGAGAGAAAATAGAACATTTAATGAAATGTTCAAAGCAGGCAAGTGAGAATTAGAGTTTTGTTCCATTAAAAGAAAGGAACCTATGTCTACATGTAGATTAACACTCTTCTCAATCACAGTTAAGACACAGATGTAGTCCAGAAGGAGTTCTGAGTAAGAAATCGGTCCTTCGGAGGTAGTTGTTGGACAGTTGTTGGTCAGTAAAGCCTATGCGGTTTTGTTGCCTTCAGTGAGGTTTAATGGACACGGCTACCATTAGCCTTGTCTCCTGGTGGGAGAAGACTGACCACAGACACACGGGGAGAAACACATCCGAGCAGCCATGCCACAGGTCCTGCGACTAGCACCACCACCTCCCTCAGTTACAATGAGATAGAAGCAGAGGTGTGGAAGGCTGATGTTACAAACGCGTTGAGCTAGTGAGAAAGGTTTGCTCTTGTGAGAAACCTGAAAATATTAAGAACCTTAAAATATCAGCACTTGCTTCAGTCAGTTGACACATAAAGGATTAAAAAAAAAGGAAGAATTAAGAACATCTCCCAGCTGAAGCCAGTGGCAGTGCCAGTTCTGTAACAGGAACTTGACCCAGGGTTTGCTAATTAAGACAAAACTGTTTGTCATTTGTAGGCAGATAAGGGATTTCCTGGGAGCAGTAAGCATGACCATGAAGAGAATAAAATCTGATCTTTAGGAACTCAACAAGCTCTCTTCCTTGAAATGCGCTTCTATTGTTTTCAAGAAACTTACTGCTGCTGAGTGAATTTACAAACCGTTACATTATTGCCTAAATAGAGGTAGACTGTTTTTGAGACGATCCATTATCCAGCACCTAACTCATGACAACAGCGTAATATAATCTATGCTGGACTGCCAAGATAAAATAGCTAGTCAGGAAATACAGAATAGAATAAGTCTGCCCACCTCTTCATGCTTCCAAATGTTACAAGCCAAAAGCAGGTCCTAAAATTAAATTTACTTAAGATGTCCTATGTTAGCTTTCAGCATGATGTTTCTCAGCTTGTTGTGTTTTCTCATTTATCATCTTAAACAGCTGCAATATTGAATATTTTAAACATTTTTAAGTAACTTTTGTGCCATTTGTTTTTAGCTCCTTGTTAAATAAAGCGTATCCATTTTATGGTAAGGAAAAAAACATTTTCATGGTTGAGTGTAATCTGTTCATTGGTCTTTAGAGATGCACAGTACTCTACAGCATGTCACAAATCCACAGTGTCCCTGAAAGCTTGATTTTTGCATAGGGATTGCTGACTTAGCTGAACAGTGTATAAGATCCTGTGCAGCCAGGCAGCTCCCGACTGAATATACTTCTAAGGGAGGTTGTATGCATAGTTTCTTCTAGCAAAGGTCTGGAATAAGTTATACTGCAAAAATGTCACTTAACTGAATACAGAGAACAAAGAGCCATAATGCCCCTTTTGGATGAAATTACATACTGTTTTTAGGGTTTGAGGTAGGCACAGGCACATCTAGAGCCAAAGACAAGTTGCTTCTTATTTATGTAGCAGTATTTCAGCACTCTTCCTCTTTTTCAAATAGAGAGAAGTCTGAACCTCGTGTGATCGGGACAGAACCTGAGAGAGCAGTAGCTCAACAAAGCACGATGACATGGACATGAGAGAAGAAGAAAAAGAAAATCGAGCAAATTCTTCAGGTGTGGATTCCAGAAAGGGATAGAATAGTCAAGATAAAACCAAAGAAGGTCGGATGTCAGTGGAAAGGAAGAAAATATTCTTAAGCACTGTGATTAAAGACCCACTGTAAGTGAAAGGATAGTACAAGCTATTGTAACTCTCAGACAACAGGATGAGTAGACAGATAAATTTTCTTGGGAGGCAAGGGAATGACTTCTAAGCCATGAAACCATGAATTAAACAGCACGTGAAGAGTTGAGTGAAGCACACTTATGTGTTGCAAAATATCTAATAGAAAAAGTACAACTGGGAGGAGAAAACTAAAAAATTAATTCAGGGTCATGAAATTCATCTGTTAGACTAGATGAATAGTGAATTGGAGTTTGTGAGGCTAAAACTAACTTGCAAATTAGCACGCATCTCAAAACAAAACTAATTCCTGGTAATAGTATGAAAAGGCAGAATTAGCAGTGTTCTGGTCCAGCATTCCTATTACTGCATCACAGAAAGACTCGAAACTGGCAGTGGTTTTGCATGATTGTCCTTTCAGATCTGCTTACACTGTGGTGCTGCCACTTGACAGCTCCAGTTTTCAGCCCAGTGTCCTATTCCCCACAGTGGTCATCCTGCCCACCTATGATGCGTGCAGACTCAGCTGGAGCATTTCCACCACATGCCACAATGGAAACATACTCCTACCAAGAGGATGATGCATCACAGTGCTGCTTTTCCTGGCCCACTTGAGTGCTGCTGCGGACAAGAGTTTAACCACAGCTTTGACGCCTTTGTCTTAGTACAAAGAAGACGAGAGCTCTGAACCTGGCCAGCTGAGCAGAGTCTAACCAAATCCTGTTATGCCAGAGACCCTTGGAAAGGAGACAGTATGTCAGACATATGGTCGCAACATGCTGTGCTGCAGCCATCCTCAGCTAGCGTATGGTCTCCTGAGTACCATTGCCAGCTGGGCTCTAATTTACACTGGGCCTGAGAATCAGGGACCTTAACAGTCTCCCTGATGGTCTCTTCTCCTTTGCTTCACTGATTTCAGTTAAGCAGATATTCAAAGCCTTTCATTCCTCCTGCCTGGCATCCTTTGAGACAGATACAGTGGCATACACTGCTTTACTTATACTATGTGTTTGAAAAAAAAACAGACAAACATTCTGCAAGAGGAAAATTTCAGAATCTTGACTCTGTAAATTTTTTAATATCAATGGTATCACTTTGGATGTTGCGTAGGTATGTGAAGTTAATAATACAGATGTCTCCAAAAGTCTGATATAAAAACAGCATTGCCAAGTAGAAGAAATCATAGTTACCTGTTCCAACCTGTATGTGCTACGGCACCATTTTTCACAGATCTGCACTCTTATCTCTTTGAAAATTGTGTTATTTCACATTTTTTTCCATGAATTTCTTCTCGGACAGAGAAGAAGAGAATGCCTTTCTTTTAGTTGGAGTAAACTCCTTAAATATGAGGCACGTTTCTCATCATGACATATGTATTTGAAGGAAATTGTGCACAGAATGACCGAACTCTTAAGTTAAATAAACATAAGACTTAGTTTAAATGTTCTATTATAATGCCACAGGTTTTGACCTTGTAGCCTAAGTTTTCAGTTGGAAAAGTTATTAAAAGAAGTCACTTTTGGATTTTAAAATCCAGCTTTTATTTTGCAATTATCCTTTGAGGGACTTTCTGAAGGAATCTGTAAACAGATTAGTTTAATGCAGTTTGAAATAAAAATGATATGATGCTACCAGACCCAGCACACTGCCCTTCTTAAAATAATTTGTGGCAACAACTACACAGTTATGTTTTTGTCAGTCTTTGAACATTAGACTCATTCTGCTTTATGCGAAGGACCGATGTATGTTTAATGTTTGTGAAGTGTCATCCAGTTGGGTATTCTTTTGTCAAGACATTCTTTAGGAAAAAAAGTGCAAGCACATTTTCAGACATATATTATTTTATAGAAAGAATTGCTGAATGAAGGCACTTGAGGAGCCCTTGCATCAAACAGTATCTCATATTGATCCCTAGTTTCTGAATATACGGCATTGTCCACAACGCAGGAGACCAGCCTTGCTTTTCCTCACAAGATTCTCTTGACCTGACCAAGTAAGCTGCTGGCAAGCAACTATGTTGGGAAACCACCAGAAACTGGTGGTTCTGTAGAAGGATAAATTAATTGAACTGATGAAAATGATCAACATGACCATTCATCTGCCTGATGTCTCCCGCCTATGTAGCCACAACCCTCCAATCCCTTCCTTTTGCTGCTTTTCTGCTCAATTCCTATTTCTTATATCAGATGACACTGGCAATTTGGAGCAGCAAAGCACCTCCCCAGGTTTCTGTGTGTGCCTAGCACACTGGGAACTCATTTCTTACCTGGACTCCAGTGCTCACCACATGACTGCTGACAAGAGCCATGTCATCAGCTCTGCTGGGGAGGTTAAACGATCAGGGATAGGAGCAGGGATTACACTTGGGTCTGTGCGAGGATTCCATACTGCTTCTGCATTTGCTGCCTTTAGGAGTTTTGCTGTTCAGTCACAGGCCTGAAATTCAAATGCAGCCTTTTTCCCCTGTGGGCCACATATTTACTTGCTTTTCAAAAGCATCTTACATTCATATTCCCAGTATGGCAGGGTGTTTCCACTGTGAAAAGGGCAGTTCTTCCAAGAGATTAAAGGTTTTTCCACACGTCTGAGGAGTGATAAAGCCAGATGATGGCTGCTGCGTGCTGAGGGGAGGCAGGAATGGGGCTCCTCTTCCACCTCACTCTGCATTTGTAGAGCTGTTAAGAAATTTGCTTGGTTTTGGGGAAGGAAAAGGACCAGAGGCTGCTCTCACACAGCACCTTGGCAGCAGCATTCCTCCCTCATCCCCACTTTGGCTTGTCAGATGTATTTTGCCTTTTGTTTCTTCAATTGAAGGCAGTTGCTGGTGTGGTCCTTCTCCTCAGCACTGCCAAGCTAGGATGGCAAGTCCCCATTTCTCTTGTTGTGCCACATGAAACTAAAAACAGTGGCCCCAATGGAGTTGCTGCTACATTAAAGATGTAAGTGAAATAAAAAATCACTTTCAGAGCTTTTTATTTTTTATTTAATTTTTAATTAATCTTAATTAATTTGAATTTCGAAGTGATCTGAAAAATAGCTTTAAATGAGTAGATATATATATATTTCGATTTTCATTTCCAGCACTGAGAGCATGAATAATGCAGGACAAACGCTGTGGCTCCATCTGTAGCACCGGAGCCAGACTTCGTGTGGGACAGGTGATGGTGGCCAAAGGGCTGGGGTCTCTCATCTCGTCAGAGCTGTGCAAGAGAGCCGGTCCCGGGACAGCCATGAGCTCCTTCTTCTCATGGGAACTGCTGGGCCGGCTGCCACGGGCCGGGCCGCAGCCATCTCGGCTCTGTGGAAGACGCCCTGAGCCCCTCTCCACGCGCCACCTCATCCCGCCGCTCCCTCCTCAGCCCGCTCCGGCCTTCCCGCCAACAGCCGTTGCTACGGAAACCGGCGGCTGCTCCCAGCGGGGTGCGAGGGCCGCGTGGGGAGCAGCGCCCCTGGGGCAGCAGACCCAGGCCATGGGGCTTGGCGCGCCGAGAGGCTCCCTGTGGGTCTGAGGGCGCTGGGAGGGTCTGCGGGTGGCAGCCTGACACCGTAGAATGTGTGTGGCTGCTGGCTGACAGAGCGGTGAGTGCAGGCAGGTGTGGGGGTTTGGGTGTGCTGCTGACTTTGAGGTGAAAGCAGTTTGTGTGCGCACGTGCGGGGCTGCGAGTTGTGGTGCTGGCAGTGACTGCGGCCCAGCGCCAGGGCACAAGGCGACCGGGAGCCGCCTGGGGGGCGCGGTCCTCGGAGAGGTAGGAAGTGCTGAGGTTCTAATTAATGCCCATGTGGAGTCTGATTGTGCTGCAGTGTTCTCACGGGTATTGTAGCAACCAGGGTATATTTTAGGGTTCAGTTAATTAAAAACTATTTATAAATCTGCCGAGGTCCTGAGTTGCGCTTTGCTAAGCTCGGCTGTTGTGGCTCCCTTTGCCACAGAAAAACCCCACCTTGCATTTATACAGCCACAGCAGTATTTTGGCCAACCCGCAGAGCTCTTTGTCTGCTTGCTTCGTTCTCCATAGGATATAGGATGCTGGCCCTGCCAGCTGGGCAGTGGGAGGCTGGGACTGCACTCACTTCTAGCCTTTAGAGAAGATGAAGCCCTTCCCAGACCCCCTAGAAGGGTGGCACGGGTCCCTGTGTGGCTGGCAGTGCTGACTGCTGCAGGCCCTGCTGGCAGGGAGCCGGCTGCAGCGCTCCTGCCCCTGTGCTGGGTTACAGGGCACAAGTTTGTAACGATCTTAAAGCTTTGGATGGTATCTGCATGCTGTGATAAAGCTTCCTGATGTTAGATTTTGATTTCATTTTGTAGACAGTTCTAATTTTTTTTTCTGGTGTTAATTGTAAATACCTCCACAAGGGTCTAAAGTTTCTTGTCTTTTAGCTATATGTATGTATGTTACATATACATAAGGCTAGCATCAGCAGTGCATTTAAACACATATTTGTACTGAATTGTTTGCAGAAATGTGGCTCAAGAAAAGTAACTTGATCAAAATGGCCCAACTTTTATATGTAAATATGGGTATATATATCTGTGTGTTGTAAGTTATTTGTTCTTGAGTTTGATAAGATGGGAGCAAGTTGTAGAATTGTAGAATGGCTTGGGTTGGAATGGACCTCAAAGATCCATCCAGTTCCAACCCTAATTTATCTCTTGTGACAAATTAAATGTAAGGGCAGTAGTCCAAGTTGGACTCTTTACGTGCAGTGACTGGATAAATCTAGCCCTCTACATATCTCCAAGCTCCAGTTTCACGCTGCATTGCAAAGCATGGCAAGCTTTTCTCAACTGTTGATTTTCATTTACCGATTTATTTATTCAAGGAGTAGTGTGCCAACACTGCTGACACTTGTCTTCCCAGAAATAGATGTTTAATCCAAGTGTTTGGGTCCTGAAAACAGGTTTCCGTTTCTTAATTTTGTGGCCTCTACAAAGTAACAGAATAGCAAGTTAAGCGCTGTTTGATTAAGAGAAACACTGCTTTCCTAGGACAGAAAATGCACAGAATAGGAATTATCAGTAAGTTCTAAGAAAATGATGGAATAAACATAGATAGGAGAGCAAACACTTAATATTTTGCTTTAATTAAAAAAAAAAAAATCCCAAGCACTGCTTCATCTTGCGGTTTTTGTACATCTCTTCTGTAGATGTAACAAACAAAAAAACTTTCCTTGCTGAGTCTATGGGTGAAAATATCTTTTCATAAGTACTGATACCTGGGAAAGCTTGCTAACCTGCATGTGATGTTCAGATGCAAAACATGATCTTTTCTGAGTACTTTTAAGGAAAAAGGATAGTTGAATTATGCAAGATTAACATTTGCTGTTCTCAGAAGAATAGAAAGTAAAAACAAAAAACCCCAAATCCCAGCTACTGGAGAGCTTCTGTTTTATTTCACAAATGCTTACTATGAAGGTTCTTTCTGGCTGTGGAGGTGCATTTTAATACTTGGGAACTGAGTTTATCTACTTGAGTGGCTTGTTTTATCAAAAATCTTCTGCCTGACTTAAGCACCAAAAGTACATCTTGATACCTTGGTCTGTAGGCTGCATAGAATAATGTTGTGAAAAAGGCTGACAGTGTCAGGATAGAATAGTTTTGTGCAAATGCTGTTTTCAGGGACAACCTCCTGCCTTTGCATAGCTTGCCAGTGCTGATCCTCTTGCATATTTGATGATTGTTTTAACATGGCCAAAAGCAAACAAACAAAGACCTAATGGTATTTAGCAGTGGAGTTTGCTGAGAATAACACTTGTGGTGTTCTAGGACTCAGATTTTTCATCTGCTCTCAGCTTGAGAAACAAAATATTGGTTCAATATAGATATACAGGACTGTGGTTAACAGTTTACTAGACAGATTGAGTTGTCACATGCTGCATAAAGGAATACTTGTTCCTTTGTGGAGCTATTAGGAAAGTAATGATTTGAGGACCAAAGCTCACAGCTCACTGTTTGCAGCAGAGCTACTCCAGTTAAAACACAGGAGCTTTTAATGAGAATTAATTGGGGGAGGGGAGGAGAACCCACATGAGTCCCTTTACAGAAGAGAATTACAGCATGTTTGCTACATTCTGTGTAAACAATATTTCTGGCTCTTCTATTAGCACTGTTGTTATGAAGCCATGTCCATACCGCAGCTTAAAACGTTTCATTGTAATTCTTCCCTTGATTACTTAATGGAGCTATTACTTACTATTGGCTTTTGTCTTCCCCACTTACATGGATATCTGGTGATTCAGTGGATATTTATTTGCTCAATTTTAGAACTCGTATGAACCAAATCCTCTGTTCATCTGCAGTAAACTTCGTCATGCAATTTAATGGCTTTTTTGGTTTCCTTTTTTTTCACTTTTTTTCCCTGTGCCTGATAGTTATGCTAATGGAGTGCTAACTTTGTGATATTTCATATTTACAGTGTTAATAGCAACACAGTAGCTGTGGCTTTATTGTGTTAGAGGTTTTTAGTATGTTATTTATAGATCTAAAACCTACAAGATATGATATAAAAGCCTTCAATATGAAAAATGTTACATTTCTGAGCAGACAGTGAGAAAATTGCCTTTTAGAGGTCAAAACTCCCAGTGCCTCTGGCAACATGGCCTTGATGTCATTTGACAGGGTGGAAACACAGCCCTTCATGGGAATAAACAGCCAATACCTGCATGATTCATTTTGTTAGGAGGGTTCTCCCATTGTTGCTAGGCAATATTTGCTAGGTGGAGTTAAAAAAAAAAAAAAAAAAAGCCAACAACAACAAAAAATCCATCACCAGAACCCCAACAGTTGTCTTGCTGCTGATGTTCTTTTTATGCTTGTTTGTTTTGATAAGGTGGAAATTTCTCTCTTCTGCAGAGTTAACAGAAGAAGCAGCAAGCGAATCCCAGTAGATGACTTCCCTTCTGAGAGGCAGGGAGGGGAAAGAGGTGGGAAAGGATTGTCACCTGGTTTGCAGAAGGTTTTCTTTCTCTTTTCCTCCTGCTGTACCTTCTTAGAGCTGTCTGTTTGGAAACCTCGGCTGTTTTGTGATGCGCAATTCTTAGAGAGGAAACATGGCAGAGACCAGCAGACATTCATTTGAAATGATTTTCATTCAGTGCATTCTGGAATGGACTTGAAAGCAGGTCTCAGAGGCAACTTGTATGTACCAGTTTGTCTTACATATTTATTTATGACAGACTTGAATCTTCAGGATGGTATTCTATCAAGTGACATACTCACTCAGTGTGATGTGTGTCTAAAAATAGGTCATTGTCAAGGGACAGGAAAGAAATTGCACGATTTTATGAACTAAACCATTGCAGCTAGTATGATGGCACACTCTGAAGCTGAGGTAATACCGTATTTGAAATTAGCTTTCTACAGATAATTTTTCTAGAATAATAGATTTGGATTGTATTTTATCAAAACAGAAGAAGGCCGACTGCAGACCCTAGAGATGGCCGATGATGAGTTACTCCTGACACAGCAGTTCAGAATCAGTTCTCAAAGTAAAACAAACCAGAGGTCATATCAAAAGATAAGTGTTGGACCCAAATTTGCTCTTATTTCAAATGAGGGATATTTAAAACATTACTCATTTTTTTCATGTGTTAAATCATACCGTTTATTTATTTAATGTGGGATTTTGGCATTTGTGTTTGAAAATAATGTTCCTTTTTGTGCATTTAGCCCACGTGAATGCATTTTTTCTCCTCTGGAGTAGGTTAATGGCACACTTGAAATGAAAGAACAAAGAAATGATGCTTTAAAAACAGGACATTGGGAAAGGGATTCTTTTCTCCTTAAATAACCTGTTGACGTGTAACAATGTGTACTTTCAGCCTCTAAGAATAATGCTTTTATTTTCTTGCGATGACAGCATGAGCGCTACTATTTAAGTAAGGACTGGAAATCAGTTATGCAAAGTAACGTGTTCTGGTGCTTTACTGCAGTGTTTTTACTTTCAGTCAAGTAGAGGGACTGATGTTTTGCTAAGGAACCACTGTGGAAGTGGTCCGCAAAGGAAGAAATAGATCTATGTATAAGGTTATCCAGTAGGGTTTGAGGTTAACAGGTAAAGGCGTGGGCAAGAAACAAAGGAGAAGTGTGACATCTGGTGGAAAGATAGTAACAGGAGCAAGAGATGCGTAAATGATAACGTCCGGTTTTTTTAAGGGGGAAGGGAAGGATAACAAAAGTGCATTGTGTGCTGTTTGAATATATGTATACCACTGCTGGATATGGACCCAGGGTGAGTGACGTATCCTGGGACCTCGCAGTTCATATTGTCCAAATCACGAAGTGTGGGAAATCAGTTATATACTTAACAAATACTGATCTTTCCCCTAAAATACCAAAGAGATTTTATTCTATTGAGTAGCTTCCTTAACCCCTTAGTCTTCCATAAAAAATAAATTCATATGGGATGTGCTTAGCTACCTTAGACAACCTGAGTCATTTCTTTGAAAAAAAATCATCATAACTGCACAGATCACATCCTAGCACTTTTTTTTCTCAGTTTACTGAGATTTTGTAGTATTTTCATATACCTGTCCCAGATTAGCAGGAGTGTGTTTGGCTGCCTAGCCTTGTTCAGTTGTCTGGGAGATCCTGGCTATGCCATATGGTACCAATCATTCCATGTCAGTTGGAGATTCTTCTGTGTTATGACTTTGTTACTGGAAGTTACAAGACCAATCACAATTCTGCCTTGTAGTTCAGGCTCATCTCCAGTGCATAACCCCTCCCCCAGTCCGCTGGGATTTTCCACTTAAGCAGAGGTCCTATTGCCTTTGGATAGTCTTATTCTCATGCATTTTTTCTTCTCTTTTAATGCTTGCATATCATTTTCTAGGACAATATAATATAAGAGTTGCATATTGCTATTGGCAGCGACTTTTCCATGCTTTAGGGGCAAACTCCATCTGCAAGTTTTTGCCTGCTCGCTCAGAAATAATGCTTCTTGGGAACTGGCCAGTTACGGCAGGGAAAACAGATAGTAAATATCTAAAACTGCAATCCTAGTATTTCAGCTTTCCTGTTCCAACTGGAACAGTGCAAAAATTAAGTGGTTCTTGGTCAGGCCACGCCGGGCCTGTTTGGCAGAGTCACGGTTTGGATGGTATGTATGAACTGTGATGTTTTAGTCCCCTAATGAGTAAAACATATTCTTTATTCCAAAGAGCGAATTGTTCTGCTGCAGTAGCGGAACTGAAATGCAGCTTCCATTAATCAGAGCTCTTGATATTCTATATGAGTCTGAGTGGAAGGAGGACTCAGGTGAGGAGGTTGCTGGTCCACTCCGCACTGTTCAGTTTAATTCAGTTGAACTGTTCCTCCCCAGTCTACCTCTTTGTTGTTTGTGGCGATGATTACACTCTTCTGTGTGCGTTTGAAGTAGATTGTGTATGCATTCTCATACTTGTGGAACCACGTCAATTAAAATCAGTTAAACTCAGCTACTGTCATACAAAGAATGGATGTAGGCCAAGCTTCAGTTGCTTCATGAGGTGCTTGGTTTGTTTTATCTTGGGGTGAAATAAACAAGGCTTCTGTTTTTCCTCAGGGAACCTAGTTATATCAGCCGATAGCTTTCAGAAGATTACTGTGGGAGTATATAGATAAAAAGGAGCAATTAAACTCTAGTTTAACCATCTTGATGACCTAAATGAGTGACACTAGGTTTAGTGAAGCTGAAGCCAGATTATTTTAAAAGAGCTCTCTAGATCTAACTTAAAATTCAAGCCAGTAGTTTTGACTGACCTGAGAGCAGCACTGATGAGTTTTGGTTCTCAGCGCTTTCTAAAGAGGCAGAGCTCCTTACCAAGTCATAATCTGGTGATGGTACTGAATTTGTGCTGGCACAAGGTGCTTTTTTGCTGCAAATGTGACCTACGTCTGAAAATACTTCATAAATTCACTTAAAAGACTTCAATAGTGTACTCTTACAATTCTATTTGCCCAGAGTATCTATTCAATATCATTTTCACTTTGATGTCTAATGTCACTGAATGAGCAAAACCATTATGTATTACTCTGGGGAGAAATGAAATGTGGTGTGGGATTGAAGAGGGGAGCAATACAGTGTGATACTTGCTGCACTCTTGTGGACACAAGGGGAAAAATGTCCTTTGTATTTCCTGAAAATAATTCAGAATGCATCTTTATCAACATTACAACCTGATGTAAATAACACAGGCTTCCCTGTACCAGTTTAAATATCTGAATGTGCAAGGAAGATATACAACCTTTGAACAAGCTGAGAATTTGCACTTGTGCATCTAGGTCTCCATTACTGGTACTGGTGACTGTGGGTGTATGGTAGCACTACTGGTAGCACATGTTGAGGGGAGAGGAAGAGTAAGGGAAGGGTTCCTTGAAAATCTTTCACAGAAATTTTTGCATATAAGTGAAAAGTGAGTGGAAGTTGGATACAAAACTTGCTTACGGAAATATACCACTGGATGCCACTGTTGCTTCATGGAATGTCATACTAAAATAATATTGACTCTGCTTATTTGAAAAATTCTGTTTTCCTTCACTCTTCCTAGTTCTTTATTACTTTAATCTTTCCTCATATCAAAGAAAAGGAGAAGTTGTGCCCCATTTCTTCTTTCCAGCAACATGGCGATACTTTTCCTGCGTCTAGAAGTGACAGCTTGTCATAGGAAGGACAAAGAAATGACAAAGGTTTCGGTGTTGTTTTTCCTTCTCTCCTTCTAAGGTAAAATCTTGAAAAGAAAAAGGTTCAGATGAAAGAGCAGCTAATTTTCCTCGCAGATAAGTTCCTTCACTCTGGCTCTGAGTCTCGTGTTAATCAACCTAGATCTGGATACAGAGACTTTATTCCTATCCTAATGTCATCTCAGAGAGCAGGGCAGGAGGTCACTCTTGCAAGTACGTGTTTATTTCCTTTCCCAAGTGTTGGCTGTCTTTTACTTGAAAGAATATTTTTTGCCTGTTGTTTTCTTTTTTTTTTTCCTTGGGGAAGCAGGGAGGGTGGAGGTCATCAGGTGAAGGTTTGATGATGTGTTCTCACAGCTCACTGGTAATGACCTGATTAGTAGCTCTTGGTCTGCCCTCTAAGTCGTGCGGTGTTTCTCTTTAAAATGAAAAAAAAGCCAAAAAATGGAAGCATACCCAGAAATGTATTAAATGAAAAACAAACAAAAAAAAAAAAAATAAAAATCCAAAAATCTGGAGCCTAATTTTCAGATGGTTTGTGTTGATTTTTTTTTAATTATGTGCACCTAATTCTTGTGCTTTCCTACGGAGGAAGGAAAAAAAATGAGAGACCTGAGGTTTTTCTAGTATCATGGTGGTGTATGCAGTGTGCTAGCATGGCACCGTCAGACACAGGGACCCACTTCTGCTCTGTGCCTGCTCTATTGGGTAAGCCCTAACTGTTATTGGTTCCACAAAGTGCTAGCCTAATTAATGACAGTCGAAATGTGGAGGAAAAGCAAACACAATGCAAATGATGTGTTGAGAGAGCTCTGAAGGAAAAAGACAATAACCATGTAGCCCTGAGAAAGCACGTTTATTCTCTCTCTGCAAGCTGGGCGGGAGAAGGCAGACAGCAGTGCTTCAGCCCGGAGGCCTTGGCAGTGCCATGGAAACGGCACAGGAGCACCGCATCCCTCCGGCTCTCCAGGCCTTGTGGCTCTGCTGCAGATTTACAGACAGCAGCACCCACACAACCTGTGTGGGGCTGCAGGAAGGGGAAGGTTAAGATATATGTTTGTTCTGCTGCTGCTTATATGGTAAATCAAGGGAGAAGGGAAAGAGCAAGTATACGTACTAAGTTTATTGTCAAAGATGGAATAGCAGCTGCAGCAAAATCCACTCTGCTGGATGTCTGACAGCCAGAACACAGTTTAATTACACTACTGCTCACTTATAATTCTCTTCTCTTCTGGAATCTGGGCTGAAGTTTTGTCTGTATTATGTTTGTATCCTAAGTTTTCCAATGAACAGGAATGAATGCAGTTTTATGTTGTGGGAGGTACTGAAGGGAAGCCTGCCAGCAGAGCTGCTGTTGATGCCACACAAACTTGTAGCGGTGACCCAGATAACATTGAGACTGACACAGTAAGTTACAGTGTCAGAAGAAATAAATGTCTCCTCCAGCCCGTCACAAAGCTCCAGCTGTGCCACGGTACCTGCCCTTAAGCCCAATCTACCCAAGATACTGACCCACTGCTGACAGAGTCTTGCTGGGCTTTGCTCAATTATGAACTAGCTGTATATGTTGTTTCAGAAAGCGCACGGTGCTTGCAAGTATTCGGAAATTATGGTCACTTGGGGTACTTTGTAAAGGACATCTCCACAATGATTGTGTGGGCTCTGCCATACCTGTTAAGAATTGCTGGCAGTCGTATAAAGCTGACTGCTCTCTGGAGAGCAGTTTGTGTTCTCTCCCCTCATTCATCACCCTTTGCTCTGATCTTCCTTCGTCCTAGACCTAGCAGGGGCCTAGGAGAAATCATGGCTGACCAAAAACCTCCAGGAGTCTCTCTTCTCTGTCCTGAGACTGAATTCACAAGTTCTCCTTTATATTATAGCATGCAAAGGGAAGGTTTTTCCCAGTTCTTAATGGGTTGGAGAGGGTTCTTCTGAAAATATGAGGATTTCATGCTTACATGCTTCCACAGTTTCTTTTGAGTGCTCCTTAAGCATATGGAATTCAGTCTCTACTGCATCAAGAGCCTTTTGAAGTTTAATAAGTAAAAATTACTAATTTGTAGCTGTGACTATTTTTGTTTACTGAGGACCTTGAGGTATTTCTATGTGTATTAAACCACAATGCCAGAAATGGCAAATCATCATTTGATAACTCTTACAGGAGGCAACAAAGAGAAGACGTTTTTGGGAGCAGAGGTGGTGAGTGTTTCTCCATGCCACAGGCATTGCCAATGTTGTGCACGTGGCTCTGTATGTGTTCATAGCCATGAATCGTTGCAGAGCAGAAACCAATTGGTTTTACCCCATGTAAACATCCACTTGCTTATTTATTTAAAAGCAGCAACTAATTTTTTTCTTCATTTGTGACCTTCACAACTTAGTGCTAGTATGAATTTCAAAGGTAACATCTTCACAATGTGGTTGTCTGCTCTACATTCCCTGTCTTTCATCCTGCTGCAGTATGTTAAGACAGTGAGCATATTTGTCTGCAGCCTTGCTTTTTATTGGGGGTGGTCTTTGTAAACTTATCTGTTCTCTGGAGATGTTGCATCCTTCGGCTGCAGGTTTATGGGAAGTGCATTTGGTACAGAATTACTTAACTCCTTCTCTCAGTTGGTGCTGGATGTCTGCAGTTCTTCACTACAGGACGCTTCGTGCTCTCAGAGGAGATTTTTTTCAGCAGCTCATAGCTGGGAAGCAGTCACTCTTGCTGTGATAGTCCTACAGCTGCTCATCTTGTTCCTTCAAGCAGCACACTGTTCCTATGCAGCTAACCAGTCATTAGCCAGTTATTATTTAAGCTGATTGTGAATTATGGTTTGGATTCTTCCTTTGTTGTGAATGATTAGAAAAAGCATTTTTCCAATTAATCCATACTATTAATGGAAATGTTATCACTTACCTACATTTAGACACTTACAGATTTTTTTGTTGTTGTTAAGTAATCAAGAGAAAGTTTTTGGGATACCTGAAGCTCCAAGCTCACTCCTGGAAAATTTGCCCTGTTGTAGGCACTGCAACACTGGAGGTCTCGAGATGTGGTGCTTGTGTTTGCAGCAGGTTTATATTCATCAAGAACTGATGTTTTCTTTTTTTCCCCAATTTTTATTTATTTTATCTTGCCTGTCTTCCATAGTCACGAATTTAAGTTCTTGCTGTTCCTATTCTAGATAGGGCAATACTTCAAGTGCTTGAAGACATAAAATATTTTGAGACTCAAGTTGTTAGGTGATTAGTGGCAAGATTATAATTAAGAAAAAATCTTCCAAAATAATCATAGGGGTACCACTTTTAAATCTGTCCAACCATATCTGTTCTTAGATTAGAAGAAACAAAAGGTTAAGGTACTGATTCAGTTGGTATGCAGACTTCCCTGACTGCTCTGGGAGCTGGAGCAAAGGTGATAACTGAGGGTCAAAGAGAAGACTCGCTGGTTATTAATCTTAGTTTGCCTATGGAATCTAACTGTGAAGAGTGTGTGTGTGTGTTTGTTTTTCTCTGGACAGCAATACTATGAGACTGTAGGTTTTGCTAAAGTCTGACTTGAAAGTAATTGTGGAGAAATAAGGAAAGCTGATATATTGGTGGTCTGCCTGTCTCTTTTCCCTTCTCCCTCTCCACAAGAAAACTTGGGAGGGGGAAGGCTTACTCTGAGTAAACCAGCCGAATTTCAAAAGACAGTAAAAAGATTTAGTGGAACTGCCAGTCTTTGCATGAGCCTGAAAGCGTGTGTACTGGAAGAGCAGTTATAACAGAAACAGGTACTTCTCAATAACTTCCAAGTAACTTCTGCAGGTAACAAGTACTTCTGAACAAGGTGTATGGATTTTAGCATGAGCAAATCAAGAACACTCCCAAATTCCTCACTGACTTTATACCTTCCGTGCCTGTGCCTTGTTCAGGTCCAGCTCTGATGCGTGTACCCTTGGCTAGTTTTCTTAACGTTGGAATGAATGTGCTTGTTTGTGCCACTCTCACTTGCAATTGCAATGTAGGCAGTGCCTAGAGAAACGTAGGGAAGATTTACTGTGTCTGTTAATGCTCTATCAAGCAATACTTTGTCAACCAGTCCTTTTGTTATTAGGTAGGATGTTGACTGCACAAGGCATCCTGAGAGTCTGCCTATATTATGCTTGGAAAGCAGAAAACCTTAGAAAATGAATAACAAGTGCATTACTAAAATTTCATCCAAAGCATTTAACGATCTGAGATCAGAGAGAACGCAAAAGAACTGAGTGTTGCCCTAAATATCTTCAGAATGGCAGTTCTGTGTAGAGAAGTACACATTTTGAATGGGTAAAACAGAGTTGTATTAATTATATGGCACCGTACGCTACACACGAACAACATTAAAACGTCAGCCTTTATCTTAAAACACTTCCAGTTCCTACTATCCTCATTATTAACATCCATATTCAATGTTAATGCTGCTGGCAAGAGGTGAAAGGCATCCAGGGTGAAAAGAAATTAGTTTCATTTTTCAGTAATTATGGGGAAAACTCTGTTCACTGTCTTCAGTCTCCCTCTCAAGTTATTCTAGTGCTGCTGGTTAAAAAGATACTGATCTCTGTGGTGTTTCACTAATGATCAACAGTTTTAGAGATGACATTTTTCAGCAGCACAGCCTCTGTTACTGGGAGACTTTTTCCCTCTTAGGCAGCTGCCAGATCTTCCAAAATTGCTGGGAAAGTTTACAAAGGTTCTTTTTGTTTGTTTTGTTTGTTTTTAAACTTGCTACCACTACTGCTTGAGATGCAGGCTAACATTTCCAGTTTTTCAAGGAAAAGCCCTTTCCTTGAATACAGGTATTTAAGCTGAATCTATACGAGGGGAAACATTGTTAGTATTGCAGCCAGGTAAAGGAAGAGCCACTGGAGAATGGAAAACACGGGACAGCATGTTAAGATAGGAGCTGTCTTACAATGTGGTGAGCTCTATATCGATACATAAAATATATAGGTTGCTCTAGAAGTAATGCCTCCTTTTTGTTTCCCTGGAAACTACAACGAAGTAGAGCACAATAGCAGTATTTGATAGAGCAAATTCCCAGCTACAAAACACTATTTTTCAACACAGTCACCACCATTAGCTGTGCATTTTTGCCACTGATAAACATGAGACTGTATGTTGCATTTGTAACAATCTGCGCCAGTGGAGGTGACCCACTGATTCACAGCTGCTATGTTGTTGCTAGGGAAATGTTGCCCATACAGTCCAACTAATGTGCTAACATCCACTCCTTGGACTCCATAAATGTTAAGCAAGTGTCTCGGAATGTCAATGGGTGCAACTTTTTCTGCATGGAGGAATTCAGTTACACATCTTTGCTTCATACTCGTTCCCATGTCAGATGCCATTTTTTCAGACAGCCCCTCTGTCACATGGCAACAAGATGTAATGGAATATTAGAGGAAAGGTTCAACATCTACTGCCATTCCCCCATCATCCAGCTTGCCTTTCATGGACAAGTATAAAAAAAAAGGAGGCAGTACTTTTGGAGAAGCCCTTCAGTAATTTGTCAGCAGCAATTTCCTGTTCTTATTTCAGATGGTCTTTTACTTTATAAATTTGAACGGCAACTCATCAAAAGGTTGCAGTAGGAGGTTGTGTCCAGGATGACTGGGGTACCTGTGAATGGGAATGGAAATGAGAATTTCTTTCTCACCATTGAAAACTGGAGTTATATTGTACTGCAATAGATCAGTGGTCAGAACACAGCTGACTTCTTGGCTGCTTCCTACTAGAATGTAATGTGTTGTTGTGGTGGTAAATTGCTAGTATTTTGTCTCATACGAAGTGTTGATTTTCAAATTCTGAAGGCTTTGACTTCCCATGCATCCATTTAGTGTCATGCAAAGGATTAATGACACTTCAAGTGATTTGCATGAATGGGAGAGAGCAATAACTTGGGTACTTATTTTGCCTATTTTCTTATTGTATTATGTCCCTTCATATCTGAGTGACTTGCGTAAATAAGTTCATTGTTGAAGTGGCCTTGCACCATCTGCAGCCATTTGCAATGTTTCTCTGGTATTTTATTGTGACTCAGCCACAGTAAACATCTGAGCCCTATGCAGCCACTTGCTCACTCTCCCTCTGTACAATGAGGAGAGAACTGGAAGGGTAAAATTAAGAAAATTTAATGGATTGAGATAAAGACAGTTTAATAGATAAAGCAAAGCTGTTGTGCAAGCAAAACAAAACAGAATTCATTCACTAAGTTCCATCAGCAGGCAGATGTTTAGCTATTTCCTGGAGAGGAAGGCTTCATCATGTATGATGGTTATCTGGGAAGACAAATACCGTGACATAGAACATTCACCCCCTCCCACCCTGCCATTCTCCTTTCTTCAAGCTTTTATTCTCTGCATGTCTTATGGTTTGAAGTATCTCTGTAGTCAGTTCAGGTAGCTTGGAGCTTTCTGTCAGAAGATCACATCTGTAATTAAATGTCCTCAATTTTTAAGGCTATTGGCAGGCACTGGGATGCATCAGAAATATATTGGGACAAGCTACAGAAGACTTCCTATAGAGCATCAGAATTGTGCTTCCTCTGAGTATGAAATCTTGCCTTTGGCAGTAAGCTATACTGAATGCCTCAGAAGAGAATGAAAGGGAAAACCTTTCTATAAGCAGGAAGCTAACTTTGAATGCAGAGCTAGTATGTGTAAATTCCTACCTCTCTTCCATTTGGTGCTTTGATTTACTTTCTCTTTGTCTTGACTGTCTCTGCTATAATACTGTTAGTTATTCAGTCCTTTGGAAAAAACAAAACAAAGCTGGTGTATACACCGATGTTTCTGTTTTATGGTAACTATCATGAGACCTCGCGCGTTTATGGTATTGAATGAGGTAAGAGGTACAGTGCCCTCTTATTCTAATACTTGTTGAAGAACCATCTTTGATCCAAGTGAATGTTCTGAGATGTGTTTGTTAAAAGCTTTACGTCCTTTTACTACATATATATATTTTTTAAGGTAGTGGCAACCCTTTTTCAGTTATTGTTTGCATCAAGGTATCCACCTGGAGAAATAAACTGTCTGGCATTGACTACCCATATCGACCGAACAAGAGTCTTTAATGCGATTAAATACAGTTAATACAGTTGATGGTAGTGAATAGTGACCCTGACTCATGAGATCGAGGTTTTGATCCTTTAACATCTCAGTGGATCTTAACTTCTTGCCTGTACTTTACCTTGTGGGCAAGTCTTCTGGGTTTGTGGAGAGAAAAAAGCATTGGGAAGAGGGATCTTAAGATGATCTTTCTCAGAATATGTAAGCAGTGACACCTCGGGATTAATCCTAGTTCGACTGCCCAAATGTGTAGGTAGCGTGCTCTCCTTGGGGTGGATCCCATAATGCTTCTCCCAAGCAATTTCATCCTCCAGCCAGGAGCTCTGCATAACACTTCTCTCCTTTTACACTGTGACTGGCTTTCTGCTTAGCACAGATTCTTTGTCCTCCATGACTTTCGCTGTACTGATTTTTATGCACTTATCTTTAGGGACTACTGAATTTGTAGTGAGCCTGGATGCATTTTGGCTACCTAACTCAAATACAGTGGCTGTAGGTGCTAATTTCTACATTTTTTCCTGCAAAGTAATCCTGTAAAATGGTGTTTTGTGATGGTGTGTGATCGTTAAATGTCAGTGAGGAGCAAAACTCTTTAGGCTTTTAATCTTAGTGAGTTCTCGCTTGATTTAGTCAAAATCTTCCCATATGTTTGTTGCCAGCGAGACTTAACTCTGAAAACGTGAAGACTTGAGGGTCTGTCTGATTCACATGGGGGAGCAGTATTGGCCTAATGGGACCCTGGTTGAAACTTCAATTACAAGAAGGCAGTTAAAAAAAAATAAATTAAAAAAAGTCCTCCTTATCAACTTGTGTTGTTAGTCGAGTCAGGCTAAAAATTCTGCTTAATCTTAATGATTATTAAGAGTTCTTCATTTCCGTGAGATTTGTGGTGGTGTTAAATAAATTACAAATTATTGAGGCAGTATATTAAAGGAGATCTAATCAAGATATCCAGAATATGGTGACATATTTAAAATCCCATAATATTTAAAGAAAAAAAAATAGAGGGAGTAAAGATACTTTATATACAATTAGTGGCAATGTGATTAATAACCTTGGGCTCAGATTCGATGGAGTCCTTTGAGGATTGAAGGTTTTTTCTCCTGCATCTCTGGGACCAACTGTATGCCTTAATTACTAATCAGTCAATGAAGGCAGAACTGAAGTGTGTATGTATATACTTGAATTTGCATTAGAATTTGTTCCATAAACTTGGATTTGTAAGGCTGAGTATCTCTGCAGATTTTGACTGCGCTCAAAGAATTTGTATCCATGTTACGAACAGAGATTTTTTGAAGCTGGCAGACCTGTCTGCTTCACATTGTGTGATATTTGACACATGTAAAACATGCAAGAGGTAGATGTTTATCCAAATGGAGATGCAAGTGCTGAGAAGTTTTAGGCCACTGAAAACGAGGCTTGCTAGTTTGCCAGGGCAGTGTTGTTCCTCACCTGTCCTATTCCTTTATGGATGTTTGAGCAGGGGTAAGAGACTTTGATATGCCAGAAACAAAAATGTGGTTTGAAACCATTCTGGGATAAAATAGAGAACTTGCAAGGCTACATAAACCTGAATTGAAGGCAAGTGGAATAAGATATTTTTAAGATTCAAACACCCATAGATCACTACACAGTGTGACCTATGAGTGGACAATAGTCTTAGACAGCAAGTAATGACAGTACATGCCTATTTCTGTTCTGCTTCTTCAGTAAAAAGGAAGAACCAATGCGTCCAAAATCAGTTGGATTGGGAAGCCTGGGGTTTTGGAAGATGTTGCTTTGCCTTGTCAGATGTGTCAGCAAGGAAACTTATTTCTAAGCTATAGTTTTTTTGCGAATAGGAGAATATGTTCAGAACCAGCCTTGGCTGTAATTTTGGAGACTACTGATTTCTTGTAGTTTCTTGTGAGAAGTGAGGGAGAAACAGCTCCTTTGGAAGAGGGTAAGAAATGGATAAATGGATTATATTAGTTGAGAGCTCCCTGGGCAATTCAACCATCCAGAAGATAACCAGAAATGCATCTTCCATGGGAGAGGACAAGAGTTCAGCTAAACGGCAACAATTTAACTGAATTCATTTGTCACTAAGTCACTACAAAGCACTTAAAATTAATTGGAGTATCCAGATACCAATGAAAACCCATTCATTTACAAATCAGTTTTGTCAGACTGGTTACCTTCTGAGTATGCATCACCTTTAGTGTGAGTTCAGTTGGCCATCAGTGTCATTTGAATCAAAGATGACAATGTGATTTTGTTATTATTGACTGCTGGTCTCTCCTGTGTAGTCAGAGCTATGCGCAGTCTGATTAGCTTGACTGAAACAAGTTGTCCCGATTAGTCATTTTTGTCACTGATCAAATTTACTTCTTGCTATCTTCACCCTTACCTTACTGAAATTCAGATTTAGTAAGCTACTTTTGTGCATAACTTGGTTACACCAGAGCGACTGGATAGTGGTGGTCCTGTTGGCATTTAGGTGGGTTTAGGTGGATGTCACAATGCTATTTTGGAACAGGCAGTGCTGAAATAAAAAATATATGGAACTTCTTAAAAAAAAAAAAAACCCAGCAACAACCAAAACCGCCGCAACAACAACAAACACAACCAAACGCTCCCCCTACAACATCATTTACTAGAATTTCACTGGCCGTCTCTTTTCTCTAATCAAATCTTCAGAGTTTCCCTGTGCACATACGGTCCCTTTATCTAAAATCAATATTACTTCTGCATGTGTTTGAGTGCTTTCAGGTTGCAAGGTTTGGTCAAATACAGCCAGGTTCAGAGTTTCTTATTCCAAATGTCTGTTTTTGAAACTCCCTCAGAGAGAGCTCCAAGGTAAAACACTTGATCACTACCTGCTTTCTGCACTCCATTGATTGTAATGTGTACCTGACATTCAATTTTGGTGGGATGATCTAATGAAGTTCTCAGACTTATTTCAGATAATAAAAAATAATCTCATTTTGTGCAGAGATAAACATGGATAAATTGTCAGATTAATAACCTGTCTCATGTCTGCCACGCTTTCTGTACTGCTTCAAATGGTCACTGTATGCATGATTTATGAAGACAATATCACCTTGAAGAGTATATGCAGTGTCTTGGGCAAGATTAATGTCTGCATGGGTTTCAGTGGAGAAATCTAATGTTAGAGCAAGAGGCTACAATATTTATATAGGCTATCGTATCTTCTTCTATTGTTCAGACTACCTGTGCTGTCGTGGTTGTGTTTTATTTTCCGGTACAAAAGGATATATTACTGAAAGAAGAAGACCCTTTTTGCTATAGATGAATCAAAAGCAAGGTTTTGATTTCAGTAAGTGCAATGCAGTGAAAAGCACTAACGATCACATCAGTGTGAAAAATGCTTTTTCTGAGAGACAGAAGTGGGGAGATGTACCGGGCAATTCTAGGGAATAAGACCCCAGACCAGATAGGTTAACCTTAGTTAAACCTGATAATTATTAGGCCAAATCTCCCAGTTGCCAGCTCTAAGCATTAGTATACTTGACTTCTACTAGGTGTGCAAGTGTTGTTGTGAATTGATTGTAGAAAGATTGTAGAAACAGTTCAGCTATTTGACCTTTCACAGAAATAGCTAAAATTGTGCCCTATGGTCTTCAGCATGCATATCTATACCGAGGCTGGCACCACTGTCACGTGGCTCCTCCTTGGCTTCATCACGGTACCCAGAAAGGGTTATGCTGACTGAATGTATGCTTGAAACAATGATAAAATAACTTTTTTCTTGTGATCATAATGTACGTTAGTCTATATCCATGAATTCCAAGGTGAACTATAGCCTGGAGCTTTCATTTGCTAGCAAAGGAGCCACCTCCACTAGTGTTTAATGGGTTGGGACAAGCTCTTATAATGCAGTTGCCTTAGGCCGTTGCTTCCAGAGCTGCTGCTCCCTCTACTTGAACTTAATCTTAACACCTTTTGCAGCTGGTGACATTACTTATGTTTGGATATGTTGAGAGGAAATTTCTTGTATTAAGTGAAAATAAATCTGGACAGGAATCCCAGATTGGGAAGAGAACTGTGGAAGAGTTGGATTGTGAAAGCCTCTTTCATTTTTCGTAACTTGACAGCATAATTTTAGGCTCCAGGAAAAAAATGATGACACTGCTAGAAAAGATCACGGATAGTCCTATAAAGCAGAATGTGAAACATAGGGCCAGCAGTACAGTAATAGATGAATTTAAACAGAAGAATTCGAGTCTCCTACAAGGCAGGCGTGTAATAGAAAAATTGATCACTGCAATTCTGTTCTTTTTTTTTTCATACTGGATTGCAGAACATGGAAAAAGCTTGTTTATATGGCTGGGTAAAACTCAGTGAAGTCTAAAATGCCTGGAAAATTACTTCTAAAGGCTTGTCTATTTGGCAGGTGTTGGATATCTATGCTCCTTGCTACGTGCAAATTAATTGTACGGTGAGTTATGTGTAGGAATAGAACTTCCAAAAGTGTTGTTTTTAAACTAATTATTTGGAGACATTCATCAAAACAGACAAGAAAATACTTTTTACGAGGCTGAATGTTTCTATTAGGTTAGTCATAAAGCAAACATGATTTTTATTCTCTGGCATGAGTCATAGTTAACTGTATCAATTGCTTCATAATATATTATCCAAATAGCTTGTTGGCAATAAGCAAAGCTTAATCCCATGATGTGTCAGTATGTTCTACGCTGTCTCGTCCTTAGGATTTAATGCTTTCAAATGCTTCACGATTTAATTGAAAAGTGGAACTGGTGCATGTTTGCCGTTCTTAAAACTTGAATCCAGTGTGTGGGTTTGATTTTTGATGCCTTTATTTGGATGAGTAGTCCTGAAAAATTTGGGCAAAAGGGGCTGACCAGTGGCAAGTAAGTCCCTAGTATAGCTAAGTACAAAACACAGATGTTACATCAACTCCAGCATATTCTTACAGCAGTATTGTGCTGGGAACCATCTGAGAAGTTTCCGGCTTGTCTGGTAGGTACCATTGCAGAAAGCCAGGAAAATTGCTCACCTTTCTTAACCAGCAGCTGCCTTCTTAGGAGGAAAAGTAATTACATCCATCTTGCCATGTGAAGCTTGGGTCATTGTTCAGTGTGCGTGGGTACGTGCTGAGGTTTTGAAGTCACCACAAATAAGAGTGCCAACCTGAAAATAATCCCTTGAAGCAATGTGAGCTCAAACTGGCTATGCTGTGACTGTCTCTTGTGTTGTGCTCTGAAAACAAACTACTGCTGCATGCAGATGCTGTTGTTCTGGTACCACTGAAATTAAAATGAATAGATCAGGGTGCGATTTGCATGGTAATGTTTATTTTCCCAGTGTTTGGCTGGACTGTGCCCAGCTACCGATGTGATTTCTTGCTGGGAGGAAGAAATTAATGCCTGTCAACTCAGTGATTCAAGGTAACGAGTGTCAATAATAGGCAGTGATAAATACAAATAAAAAACAAACAAAAAACCTCGCTTTTTAAAATCTGGAATTCCAGATGATGTTGCGCTACCTGAGCTGGCCTAACTCATTAATTCATTTATTGCACAAAGAAACAAAGAATAACTATTTAAAAGGCAAAACATGTTTGATATTCCCTGTATTCTTTTTATAATCCTCTGTAATTCTTACATATCTCTTCACACATGTGGATTCTCATATTAACATCCTTCTTTTGATAGATACCTTTGGCACGTAAAACCTTGTTTGCACAGATTTTCTTTTCTATGTGTACTTCATATGCATGTGTATAAGTAGATAATTGTACATGCATTTATGTGGCAAGTGTGCTCATGCTGCTATTGTCAGTAATAGCGTTACCCCAGTGGGAGGGGTAGCACAACAGAAGTAAGCATTAACACAGTGTGCTGTACAAACAGTCCACATATGTGGATCTTTCTTACTCTGTCAAAACCAACAGCATTAGATCATTCGAAAAGCAGATTTCCTCAGTAAGTTACTCATCTCCCTGTATACGGCTTGCCATAAGCATACGTATAACCTAAGCCTCTCTTTAAACGATGATTTGTTAGTCCAGGTAAAATAAAACCCTCCCAAAGCCTTCATCTTCATTTGTCATTACAAATTTTATTCCTCTCACAGTTGTTAGCTTTCATTGCTGTAGTAAAGATTTTTAAGTAAAATAGATTTGGGGGCTGAGGGATAATAAGCACCTGAACTTGACATAAGAAGTGAAGTGTTGCTGTTTTTTTTCCACATAGGCAGTGAATGCATTGTGCAACTTTACCAAAAAAGTCTGTCAGATGTAAACATGACCATATGGCTCTATCAGTTTGTGTGCGTGTAGATCAAGCTGAAAAGAAAAGCAGAGTGATGGAAGAGGAAATGGAAGGAGAAAGTCAGGTCTTTGATGTGAATCTGGCTGGAAGATTAAGTTCTTGAATATTTCCTAGAGCTCTCCAACACCAGCGGAGGGCTGAATACAAATGCTATCTGGCTTTGCCTTGGCCACGTTATGGAATTAACCTCCATAACCATGAGGGCTCAGATCTTTATGATATCCTTTCCTCATGTAGTGAGTGTTTGTGGCTTCCTTAACTACATGCAAATTAACTGTACCAATTTGAGTATCGTCACTTTTTAAAGCACTCAATTAAATGATAAGGAGAGCATAACTCAAGTTACTGGTGGTGTTCTTGATTATATGTGCATACAAATAATAATCCCATCACTATCAGAATCGATGCTTTCCTCTACTTGCACTGCGAAGGCGCCTGGTTTCCCTGGATAGCTCCTCAGTGAGACCTGTAGAGAGGAGCCCTCAGCAGCACCTGTCTGTTGGCAGAGCAGCCCCAGTGAGCAGGCCCCAGCCTGTTTGGTGCCAGCAAAAAAAGTCACTTTGCCTGAAAGTCTGTTTACCTCACCTGTTGTGTTTGCTGATTGGGCAGCTGAGCGGGTGGAAGGCAGGATGGGGGCTGCAGCAGCAACACAGTGATGAGGAGCAGAAGGCAGATGGATGCTAACTGGCTTCGTGGAACAGTGGAAGTTGCTATCTTTCTGAAACTTTCTAAAACATCCACTTCTTCACTAAGCGAAAAATGCTTGTAGGAATGAAATTCTGATGTTAGTCAGGTGAAACATCCATCAGTAATCTTTCAATGCAAACTATTTTTAGACCACAACACTTCTCTATTAAAATTGGGAGCAACAAAAAAAAAAAACATGGGGTGTTTGTAGGGAAAGCGAGGTGTAAATAAATGTGTGTGATGCACAAAACTATCTGTGTAAGTAATTTTTGTTCTATTTGGACCTGTAAATGTAAAATGATTAAGAAAAAAGCCTCTTAGATATTTGTACACTTGTACAGTGCCAGTTCTGATGAAATTCTGAAATTGGATGCAAAATACAAACTGTAAAAATTAATGAGGTGTTTAAGGTCAACATTATTGTAGAATTTGAGACTTGTTCCAGTATGGCCTTCCACCTTGCCTGTTGAAATTATTATTTATTTCAAATGGTTAAAGGACATGTAGACAGGGATACCACATCCAGAGTAGGTGTGAAGGTTAACAAAAGCAGTAGAAGGTGCAGTAGAAGGTGCAGTATTCTGCTCTCCCAAGAGATTTTTGCTGGAAAATGAGAGAATGTCTTCTCTGTACAGAGAAGGAACAGCTGAATGGCAACACTTAGAATATTTTCTGCGTGTGAAATTGAATCTAATTGTTACCGAAATAAACAAGTGCAAATTGTTTGCTGCAAAGAAAAGAACTATCCTGGTGGGCAGGAAGTTGCATTTACTCCTGCTTGTTACTATAAAGAAAAGATTTGATATTCTTGGTGACTACAAAGATTAAACCAGAGATTTATGTTAATGCAAAGGATTAAAAGAATCTTAATAACATGCATAAAGATGCAAATGTTCGCCTGCATTTTATCTGCTTGCAGATGAATATGCCATAAGGGAGATACTAAATGGAGAGAACGCATCCTCTCTCTGAATTGGAACATCTGGTTTAATACTGCACTCGCATGGTGACTGAGTATTAATTGTTTTCACCAATGTGTTTTTTGAACAGTGTGATAATTCCTTTTTTTAAATTATGGGGAAATAGCAATATTTGACCAACTTCGTACATAGTGCCTGCTCAGCGTGTGGCTTGGTGCATTGCAGATTTTGATGAAATATACGTATTCCATATTTGTTCTTGCTACCCTGTAATTTCCAAGGATTTCATTTTCTAACTAGTGAAGAACTTAAAATATTACATTTGCTAGAGAGCTTACAGCTGTGTTCCCCCACAGTTCCAAACTGTCCTTCCACTGTAAACACAAGCCACACCAGCATAGAAAATTATGTGCTTTATTTGGGAGCCCTGACATATAGTATTATTATACATGTATGTACATACACTTCATAAATGATTTGAAAAAGGAGGCATTTAAGGTGAAGGTGTAAACATCACTAACCACTTACGTTCTGTTTTGGGTTTGTTTTCCTGTTCTTTGACCAATTCTTACTTTACTAACAGACAGGTGTGTATAAACAGAAGCCGCCTGGGTTTGTAATGAAGTTCAACTGATATGGGAAGTGTCCCAGCACTCAAATCAATATAAATCTTCAAAAGGTTTTGAGTAGTTAAACATCAAATAATCCATGTAGTAAAAGTCATAACTTCGTTGCCTTTGAGAGGGAGAAAGCTGTGCAAAGTACTGTTGTGTGATTTTAGTGGTAGTTCTTTCTTCATTGGAGTGCCTGTCTTTGAACTTAGGGAAAGTCAAATTTTGTGGAGCACCAATTAGGTGCAAGAAGAAGTTGGCATCTTCTTCCATACTTTCAAATTTCCCAACAAAGTCGTAATCTATTAGACACGGGCTGCAAAGCCTATTGACGTGATCCCAGTGGATGTCCATACCCACTGGCCTGTGTACATCCAGGAGATATTGAATGAACTCTTTAAATTTGACTCCGGAGCCTGTCCTTAATGCTTCTTTGGTGGCATTGACACGGTATCTGGAAATGATGGCTTTTCCAAATACGGGATGATAGTAATTGTTTGGATGTTCAAACTTGTCCCGAAATGCAGATACCAGCTTTTCAAAAGGCTCACGAATAAAAAGCATCTTTGTGTAAGTGTTGAGCCTGTGATAAATTCCTTTGCGATCAAACCCATCCAGCCTTTTCAGATAGTTGCCGTAGTGCACTGTGTTGTGTTGTATATCTTTAGTGGAAGAAGCCAGCCCATTGAGAACCATGAGCACCCGTTTCCAGTTCGAGCAGCCAGCTTTTGGTACTTCACAGTATAAAACCCTGTATTTGTCTTCTACAAATATTCTAGAAACATGATAAGGAGTGATTATTCTTCTGTTATTACTCTTGTACTTAGAACAAGTTTCCTTCATTATTTGCTTTCTTTTGCTTTGTATCTGGTAGAGGCTTTTCCATTTGTTATTTCTGTCGTCGGATTTAAGTGTGGGCAAGTTGAGAGTGGAGCTGTTCATGGAAATCAGAATTGGGCTCTTCTTAATTACAAACCTCCTCCTCCGCTTATGGAGCCTCACTGAATTAGTTTCCTCACCTTTCTCTTGATAATCTTTCATAAACGTTGTGCTGCTTTGCCTTCTGTCTGTGCTTTGAAGCTTGGAGGGCACGTTTTCAGATGGGTGTAATGAACCGCTCAGCTTTCCTGTTGCTACTCCGTCTGCAGTACTTTTTCTTAATCTTCTATCCTGGTTATTGCTGGAAATGCAGTCCTGATAGAAAAATAGATGAAAGATGTTACTAAATGAGAGTCTTATTTGTCACTATTAGCAGCTTGTGCAACATAAGGTAGATCTATTTGTACAGCTCTGATTGCACTGCTGCAAGTCCTTGGTGCCTGTGCTGTGCTGGTGACTTTTCTCTGTGCTTACACCCATTCTGAAGGCTGATATGAGCCTGAACTGGTAAATTCTGGTTCAGATTTGGGTTTCACTATATTTTACTTGGTGCCTGTGCCCATATTTTGATAGACTTTTGCCCCAGATATGCTGCTTTAAATTCTTTTGGTGGAAATGCCGGCATATTTTGAGGACTCAGTTTTTCCAGACTGCCTGTTGTCACGCATCTGTTTCATGTTTTGTCTCCCACCCCTTTCTTTCAGTATGTTATCTTTGCACAGAGACTTCCCAGAGTGAAGCCTTCCAGGGAAAAGAGGGTAATGGGGCTTGTGGAGCGAGGCCATAGAGGGCAAAAGGGTGGGAAGAAGGACACTGAAAGAACTGCAGTGGGAAGATGGAGCCTTTATTGAGTAGAAAGGGATGTGATGAGAGCAGCATGAACAGGGACTCACGGGGAGCCTGGAGTGAGGTGAGTTTGGAGACCAGAGCAATTCTCATTTGATTGCTCTGGTCTCAAGCAGTAAGTGATAAGAATGAAGCTGTGAATGGCATTAGGAGAGTGAGAACAGAGTAAGCAAAGCGGGTCTCTGGATAAGGAGTTTCTGGGACCTGCTCTCTTTCACTGGGGGGATCTCACTGGTTAATACTCCTCTTGGCACACAGCCTGGGTGTGTTCCACTACTTCCTGCTTCTCAAAGCAGCTGAAGTAAATCCCTGTCTACAAGTCTTTGCCTCTACAGCTGAAATTATGTTCTGGATATACTTGAACTCCTTGTCAGCCCTGTTTTGAGGAGTTATTTAAGAGCTAAGTGGCATATGAACCACTAGGGAGTATTTCAACAGAGGAAGCACATACAGCTGTGCAGTGTATACTGTTTATCAAAAATATTTAATGTTTAATTAGATGTTTTATAAATTGTAAAATTCAGATTTTTCAGTCTTTATTTGCCCCCTAGTAGCATTTAAGTGACTTAAAAAATAAGATATTGGAGGAATTTTAAGGATAAACAAAATTGGTAGAGTACTATGCAGTTTGTTATGGCACTTTGTGCTGTAGAACTTGGGCTTCTAAAAAGCTTTGACTGTGCTGGTGGTGGTGGTTTTGTGTGATGAGCAGACTGGGAAAGCAACTGATGATTTGTTACACAAGATGCTATCTATTCAGCTGCCGAGAATGATAGTTCTCTCCTTATCTTGAGAGGCTGCTTATAGTGGTCAAATGTGTATTGAAATTTTTGTCTAGGTAAAATACACAACGTGACACATTATTTCTAACTATTACCCTTCACACAGTGGCAGAAATTTGATTTTATTTATTCGTGACATCACTGATGTTTCATGTTTATCAGATTCAGACTTCCGAGATATTTACAGAGTGGTAACAAAGAACCTCCAGGTTTTAAGAAGCTGTCATGATTTGAATGTGTTCTGTCAACGTAATTCTTCCTCCAGAAGGCCAGGCTGGAGCTACAGAGATGGAGGGCTGTCATTCAGATCTGACTGGTTTCATTAGGCAGTGGCTTTTGGGTAACAGCTGGCAGCAGCGCCGTTGTTCCTTTGCATACTTTGCACTGGGGCTTGACCTGAAATTGAGTAGTTGCTGTGGGCTGTCACTGCTGCTGCGAGTGTGTTACAGCCACTAGATGGAGGAATTTCACCAGGATTTTTCTCTAGCTTATTTTTAAGTGCATCTCAAGACTCTCCTTTGCTCAGTGCAATTTCACACAATATTAATCGAAGTTTACAGTATCTTTTAGCAACATCCAGTCTAGGAAAAAAGCTCATAAAGCTAAAGTTGAGTAGGTTATAAAATTCATGTATTAAGAGGAAAATTTGCACTTAATGGCAAAGCTTTGATGCATATTTCCGTTTCAGTGCTTCATCTCTAGTCTAGTGGTGTTATTTTTGAGCCATCTCTATTCTTACTCCAAACTCAGAATAGGGATACAATTCTCCTTATGTACTTCTGGAAACTTACTTTTTTTGGTTGCTGGAATCCCATGTTATATTTTATCCCTAAACAAAGAAAGAAATTACAGTCATTATTTAGTAAAAATACAGGCACATTAATTTTGCTTGACTGATATCAATGCGTGTCCTCTCAGTAATTACAGGGAGAACAGAAACGTTGTTAGTACAATGATGTATGGACCTATGATGAATTGAAATTAATGTGTATTTCATAGAAACAATACTCCTTTGAAGGACTCTTTATGTATGGAACAGCAATTGTGAAAGGAAGTAAATGTCATTTCCTCCTTTCTACAGATGGGGAAACTGAGATGGGGGAGAAGTGATTGCTTAACCTCAGTGAACAGGCCAGCAGAAGAACAAACAGCTCCTGATTGCAGGTTAGAGCTTTAAGAAATGCTGTTCTTTGTGTACTTACCTAAAGCTGCATTAGAATTCTTTTTCTAAATTTTCCCAAACTTTGGACACTAGGGTGCTTAATCACAGCAGTGGTCTGCATTGAGTACTATCTCTTGCTGTAAAACCAAAGCAATGCACAGTGGAGTTATGCGTAAGAACGAACTGTGTTTTGCTAAATCTTCTGGCTTATATAGTGAAGTCTGCCTGAAAACGTAATGATAAAGATGTGAAAATCCTAGAAGACAGCTGTGTAAGAGATATAGGATCTTTTGTTTTTCCTAACCTCTGCTAGTATAATAATAAAGGATGCATAATGGAAAACATTTCTTAATTACAAAATTAGTTTAGAGCTTTTCAGCTTATAACAACCAGCATTTACTGTCAGTAGTTCCAGTTTAATAAATCTGCATTACAAAGCCACAACGTTTCAACAAGGACAATTACAGATAAAGGTGTTTCAAGACACTCTTAGTGAAAGCATCACTGGAATAGCTCAGTCCGAATTCATTTTCATTATGCTGTGAAAGCTCTTACCTGCCTACTTATTCACACTTCAGCTAATTGCAGTTATAGTAGTTAGTCCAACTTATATAATCAATCATGGTGTTTTTTCCTCTTTTAAACGAAAACTACAAACTGGTATTAATAGTAGTCTGAGTCAAATTGCTGAAGTTATTTCTATGCTGTTAGAGCTCATCCTAGCAGTGCTTATCACTTCTTTGATTCGTGTTTGAGTTTTAATTCTGCTGCAGAAATTTATTAGTTATAGCAGAAATGCTAAGTTGTGGCTTAAAGCAGTGATTGAGCACCTGGTGGGAAGGCAGGGCCAACCCAGGGGAGCAATGCAATGCACCTGAGTGACCAGAAGGGGTGGAACCGGGATCTACCCCTTCCCAGACCTCATTTAGGGGTTGGCAGTGGGGGTGAGGGTTTCTTGCTGGAGATCCCTGCATACCTGAGGCCTTCCAAGGGTAAGTAGATTCTTTCCTTTGTTTCTGTGCCTATGCTGTTGTGTTTGAGCAAGTCCTCGCTTGCTGTAGCCTAGGACTTTGCTACTCTGCTGTTGTTGCTGTGCTTTCCATTGCGTTACAGCGTTATGTTTGCAATAAGCTCAAGATAGACTATTAAAAGTAAAGGGTATATTATTTTTACTTTATCAGAAGTAGGTTTCAGATGTCTTACGTGAGTCTTAAGCTTTTTTTTTCTAGCTCATTTGCAAAAATGTTTAGCTGGAAAATAAATTCAGGAGATATATTCTAAGGAGAAAAAGAACTGGTCTATATCATCCTTGTCTGGCTTATGAAAGATTTAAACTGGTTGTCTTGGACTAGACTTTATGTTACTGACTTGCTGTCCAGTTCTTGATGTGATCAGAGTAAGGATCTTCTGTTTTCCATTCCTGTGTAGTATCACAGAGCAATGAGGGCATGGAATCTGCTGTCCAACAAGAATTACAAAAATTGAGCACCAGCACTTTATACGTGTTCATACTACCTGGATGATTGGGTTAAACCATAAATCAGTTCTGTTTGTCAGCAGATGTAACCTCCTGCCTTCTTTGTAACCCTGGATAAGCCACTTGAGCTAAATTTGTGTTGGCTGCTTGGCCTATAGCCTAAGGCATCATTAATAAGGCTAGTTGGAGTAGCTGCTTAACTTTTACTTTGGACTTTCTTATAGCAGAGTTTGAAATTAAATGTACTTTTTCTTACAAATTCATAATATTGTTACAATATTCCTTCTCTTGTAGGTAGAAATCATATGTGCCAAGTACAGCTGTGAAAAATTAACACAAAAAAATTTAGTTTGTAGGTTGATTGTTCTGATTTCCAGAGTAAATTTAGTATAATGCATTTTGTAACGATGTTGTTATGAGAATTACTCACACCGGCTACCAATTTCAGTTCCACTTTTATTCCTCTAAGTATTTCGTTTCTAAATCTTTTTTTAAACTGGTTTGATGTTAAATCATGCCTGGTTCTCTGTCATCGAGGCATGGAGATTTACTTTGGTTGTTGATAATGTCAAAATTCATAGGTGAAGGTTTACATCTTTAAAATATTTATCCTACTGTGAATAAGCTGTGCCTATGAGTGTAAGGCAGAGAAAATGGTTGTGCGACTGTATCCAAAAGATAGGATTTTGTAGGCATTATAGCTTATTTTCCTCTCTGTTTCCAAAAACTCCTTGAGATTTTTCCCAAATGAAAACATGCATAAGTGAGAAATACTTGGTCACTAATCAGAAAGGTAAACCGGTATTTTGGACTGCTCAAATGCAAATATTTGAGCATTTACTGTGTCTAGATTGTAATGTAAGAGTTAGGGTTAAGTTCTTGACAGGTTTGTTTAGTGACAGTCATTTCTCTTGACATCAGTGGGAACAGTGATAGTTTATAGCAAAATCACATCCTCGGTGTAATTACCCATAGAAGTCTGCATGCACCTGCTATGAATAATAATTAAAAAAACAAGGTGCAAAGAGCAGCTATGGAACCTGGTTTTTTTTCTTTGATTAATTATGTGTTATTATGCTTCTGTAGCATCATTTCATAAAGGTAGCTTGTTTTAGGGGCAAATACCTTGCACTCATGTGCTGTGCTTTGAAAAATTACAAATAAATGCTGATAGGGGATGAGTAACAGGTTTTGATTGATTTTTGATTCTTCACTTACTGCTGTTAACACATAATCAGAACAACAATTCATGTTCAATGTAAATGTTTGGTGAAGCACTTGCCAATCTCCTCAATGTTTTCTGAATTGTGACTTGTAAGAGTTGGCTTCTAGCTATCTTTCTCATGATACAGTCTGTCACTTCAAATTTAAAGGTACATGAGGGAAAAAACCTTTTAAGTTCAGTAATTTGGAGAAAGCATATTGCACAGATCTACTCTGCCAATCAACTGTAAACTTAATGTTATGCTGCATCTTTGTGATCTTGGCCATAACATTTGAGAGCTAGTAAGTAATGTGGATCATAATTTCTCTTTGCTGTAAATAAAAGGCTGTTGTCTGCTGTGCCCAGGTAGTTAGTGATCATTTAATGTTCGGTGCCAACATCTCACTAGTGCTCAGACAGAGAAACAATAGCCAAGAGACAGAATCATTCTATCAATTGTACACTGTTAGTATCAGTTTTCATGGTGTTTTTTTCTCCTTCCCTTGTGCAACCATGATTTTCCAGACCTGAGCTTGGTCTGCTTTTGTTGTCTTTCAAGAAATATGAGCCTTATGCTTCATCCAGTCCTACCACATAGTCCCATTGTGAGCTTTTTTTTTTTTTTTTTAAATGCTACTAGCAACACAATAAAATGGCCTTCATCTTCCCTGTGTAATGTTATATAGCTTTGCCTCTCCTGCCTTCTCCTCTGTCTCTGCTTCAAGACCTAATTTTGGTTTGCCTGGAGTGGTGTTTTGCTCTGTTCTGAGACTGCACTACAGCTGAAATATTTTTTAATAAAAATGATAACTTCAGGTCTGCTTCTGTGACTCCTTTCCTTTAGTGGGCTTCTGTGAGCAGCATATACTTGTTTGCTTCATCTTAACTGATTTTTGTATACTCTGGAGGAGCTGTTTACATCATTGCATGAACATCTGGGCCAAGTGTCCCGTTCCCATGTGCTTATTCAGGGAAGACAACACATACTTCATCACAGAATCAATAGTCGATTAGTGCTCAGAATTCTGATTAGTATGAAAAATCATTAGTTTCCAAAGGATTTTCCCCAGAATATTGGTCAGATGATTTTAAATTTCAGAGAAAAACAACCGTGCAAAAAAAGAAAAAACTGGAAAAAGAACTGTTAGTTTGAACTGTATATATGAAATGCCCATTCCTGAACCCAGCTTATTCCAATATTTAATTGTTTGCATATTTTAGTTAAGTTACTTAAAGTGGAAAAATGTAATTGCTGTTATATATGTAAAACCAAATCGTTCACAATAAAAAATATTTGCATATTTGGAGTACTTTTTAACTACAGAAACTTTGTTAGAAAACAATTCTATATTAAAATGGAGGCCTAATCAATCAGAAAATACATGCGTATCTGTTTTAATTGCTTACTATGCCTGTGTGTATGTTTTTATATTTAAACCCAAGAGTTTTTTACTCAAAAAATGCAAAACAAGACAAACAAAACCCACAAAAAGACAAGAAAACAAGCCAACAACCTACCTTGGAAGTCACCATCTAAGCTACATACAGAGCAACTCATTTTAACAGAGGAAATCAGTGAGGCAACATAAAGTAAGCTTAGCAAAACTACAGGATATTTCAGTTGTGTATCAAGAAAGGAGTCCGTATACTGAAGCTATGTAATGTAATGTTTTTGAATCAGCAGCAAAGCTGTAGGTCTGCAGTGTCATCTCCCACAGAGGAGATAAATTTTACAGTGAGTGTTTTGGTTAACTGTTACAATGCTGAGCCACTGTCAGAGCTAAATGCTGAGTGACAAGACAGGCATCACAGTGTTTTACAGCGAATTATGGAGCATGTATTTCCGAGTCACTACAGTGTCTAACTTCAGCTCGTGTTTAATTTTACCTTAATTTTTGCAGTGTTGAAGACAAGGCAAGAGAGTTTCATTATGTTCTCTGTGAATAGCGAGGTACGTGAAGGAAGTTCTAAAGCCTCCTGATATTTGACCAAATCTGTCATTCTTGAGATGAATGCAGTCAAAAGCTGTCTCCATAGCACCTTTTATAGAACTTAAAATCGGATCAGTTTGGCAAATCAGTTATAAGTTGTCATGTTTTGAATTCAAATACTGGTTGTCTTAAACCCCCATATTAGCTGATCAATTTTACTCTGAAAAATTTTAATTCAGGCTCATACAGCGATTTTATTTATTTTAAAGTAAAAACTAGATTAGATTTCTCCAATATGCTTAGCAGCAAAGATCACGATTCTTAAATCCATCTTGCTGACTTAAAGAAGCTGCAAACTTCATAAACAGGTTTGGTTGTTATTTCCTTTGCACAGAAAAGGATGGTCAGAATGTTTCCCTGGCTATTTCCCAGTCTCCAGAGCAGCCCTTAGAAGCTCCAAGTAGTTAGGCCTGACTCTGAGCAAGTAACTTCCTGCTCTACCAAGCTACTGAGTTAAGTTTTTTGTATTTTAATAAGCCGTCCTTATGTGAGGTTCTTTGTAAATCAAAAAGCTCATTCTTTCTTGGTTTTCTGCTTTTTGTTTCAATCGTAACATTGCCAAGCATGCTGTATTTAACAAATACAATGTATTTTAGATACTTTGAATGCTTTCTTATAAGTGACTTGTTCTTAAGCAGTCGTGGTGAAGTGGAATACTTCCTAAAAAAGATAGCCATCTTCTCCCTTGTTTTCCGCTCTACTAATCTAGTACTGTGCACAAACTGAATTGCTTCATATTGATCTTGTGCTTTGTATTGATCAGAGTCAGATTCAAAGAGGTAGGCATTGCATCTAAGTAGAACATTTGCTTCGTATTGCTAGCCCAGACAAATCTGGGGTTTCTCCATCCCATAGGCAGCAGGCAGTACAGTACCATGCTGCATTTGTATCATGGGGTGTTTGAGATGGTAGCAGTTTGTGTGCACTTTGGTAGATTAAAGCACAGTTACTCTGGCTTTTTGTGACTGAAATGACATTCCATCTTAATAAAATCAGGGAGTCTCAAGACAGAAGTACTGTATATGAGGGAAGCAGTGCAATTCTGAAGGGCATACCCTGTAAATAATTAAAAGCATTAGGTTCATCCATCAGTTTTCACAAGAAAAAATTACAAATTGGGGAACCAACATAGGAGATCAGTAAACTTGTTAAATGACTTTTAATGTTTGCCACTTGAGGACTTCTGTACTGTCAAAGAACTTGGTATTCTCAGTTCATCTGTGGTAGTAGTAGCCAATCTGGTAAATCAGAATTGAGCCAAACTGCACGTAGTTACTATTCTGAAGTACTTTGCTTGCTGAGCTGTGGCTTCAACCAACTTGTCATTGCTTCCTTCTTGATTTCCTGATTTTTTTAGCTGGTATTCTTGACGTAATGTCCCTCTTGACGTTTTTACTTGGGCCATCCTTTGTACGCAGCCTTCTCTGCTTTTTTTTAGTCAGGGATTCTTGGAGTAAAGGATCACGGTATGAGCCTGGTACCCATCATTTCTAAATATGACAACCGTCTGAGCAATGCTTATACAGTGCTTTTGTTGTTGAGTTCATGAGTTGTAGACCACTATTGTGTTACTTAGAACTGGAAAATCTGGATACCTCTTTGTCTTGCTAGAGAACAATAGAACAGGTATACAAACCCTTAGAGACAAACGTACTGCTATATTTTTTTTCCTGAGACTATTCTTTTGTTCTAAAATACACTGCTTCCATCTACTGGACTACCAATTATGTAACTTGCACCTGGTCTGTATCCTTGATAGCTAATAAAGCAAAGGCAAATGCGTGGTCCCTTAGTATTGCAAGCTTAATTGAACGAATACAAGAAGCTGTTGCTTGTAAATTTATTATGAGGAAGGTACCACTACTTATTTACTTAGTTCTATTTACTATTTAACTATGATTATTAACAGATGAAATTCTCTGACTGTAGTGGAAATGCCAAGTCATAGCTTGAAGCAGTGATTGAGCACCTGGTGGGAAGGCAGGGCCAACCCAGGGGAGCTCAGTGCATGCAGTGCACCTGTGTGACCAGAAGGGATGGAGCTAGGATGCCCCCATTCCCAGATCTCATTTAAGGGTTGGCAGTGGAGGTGAGGGCTTCTTGCTGGAGATCCCTGCCTACCTGAGGCCTTCCAAGGGTAAGCAGATTCTTTCCTTTGTTTCTGTGCCTACAGCTGTAGTGTTTGAGCAAGTCCTCACTTGCTGTAGCCTAGGACTTTGCTACTCTGCTGTTGTTGCTGTGCTTTCCATTGTGTTACAGAGTTATGTTGACTTCATTTGTATTTGATGAGAATTCTGCAAAGTAGTAAAGTGGTATCTGTGCTATTACTTTCCCCATTCTTTCTATGGATCTATTGCTGAGAGTAGCATTAACTAACATTGTTAGTTTTTAGGTACTGTCAGCAGTTATTTGCAGTTATTTCTACTTAATACCATTCAGTTATTCTACCTTCTTGTATTTCTACCTGTACACTGACAGCCTTCGTAGTATGACTTTGACAAGGACTTTACACTTTTTTTTAAGGCTTATTAAAAAGTTTAAAAACTAAGGTTTAACATGTAGCATTGCATTTACACTTAGTGTCCTGTACAGAATGTTCAGGTAACTGGAGGAGTTTCAGTGAATCTCAAGCAAGCACTATATGTAACTTGTGACTGTAGTGGAGGGAGGAATTAATTGGACAAAGTGGCTCACCTAGAACCCCTGAAATGGCTCAAGAAATTGTGTAAGTGGAACATTAAAGCTTCATTGGTCTTTGTAATGGAAGGACAAAAAAGTAAGACAGGTAGAATTCTGGATTGCTTTCATTTCACTGTGGAGAAGCATTTCTTTGGGAGAGAAAGTGCAAATGGGAAGAGAATGCTGCACACAGAGCTTAAAAGGTAGAGCTATGGAGATTGAGTGATTAAGTTCCCTGATTTGATGGATTGACCAAGGATCAAATACCACAGATGGGAATCCAAATGCTGTACAGTGTTGTGTTACAATCAATTCACTGAAACTCATGCTTTTTCCCCTTTTCCTGTTCTAATAGTTAATTACTGACAAATCTTTCTAGTATGAGATCAATGTGTTTTTTTTGTTTGTTTTTAAAGCTAACATCTGTGACTTAAGTAAAAATTATGGTGCAAGAGGGGTCTTATTTGGACAGACTATGATTTGTGATATGAGAAACAAGCAGACAATTGTTCTGGGAAAGCTGAGCGTGAGAGGTTGAGGTCTTTGTGGGGACTTCTATTCCTGACTAATGAACAGCTGGAAGGTAGTGGTGTTAGTCACCTCTTATCGGCACTGAGTGGAAGAGTCCTACCACTCTCTGTTTGGAGGATTTCCTTTATCTTGTTAAGGAGTTCATTTGTACTTAGTCACTAAAACTTGCGTGGGGATTGATTTGTTGAGCCATTTAATTTTAATATCAGTAAGCAAGAGGAGGAATTTTTCCTTTTTGTTTAAAAAAAACAAAAAACAAAAAAACCAGCAACAATCCATGTAAAGCTAGAAGAAATGGCTGTTACTTTCAAAGTTAGAAAACATTTTCTCCAGAAAATGTTATAGTTTGGCTCACTGGCTATACAGTCTATCAAAGACACTAGCTAGGGAAACAAGTCTCACTAATTCAAGGAAAGTGGCGAGAAAGGTATACATATCCTGAAATGACTTGGGAATGGTGCATCCTTCTCAGCTTTGAAAGGATTGTCTTATTCCCTTGCTTGGTGATCCACATCTTTGCTTGTCTTTCTGAAGTTTTGCATAAGTGAATGGCTAACTGTGTTAGTAACCATCCTTCTCTTTGTTCTTACCAGTCTCTGATAATTTTAGTGGGCATACAGAAATCTTTAGGGGCAAGTTTACTGTCAAGACCAAAGGGAAGACTTCAGTGGTATTCTGGTTTGGGAGTTGGTCTCTGTACTCATGACATACTTCACGTGGCCAGCGAATTTCATCGTCCAAAATGTTGCACTCCTGTCTGTAATCACTTTCCGCCTAGATTATGACTGTGTTCTTCTACTCTAAGTACCATGCTGAGGGGTTTGTTTCTAGCTGCGTGTTTCACCAGAAGCGTGTTATGTGGCAGCAGGTCACCTTTCACATCCCTGAAAATAATAACAGTGCTTTTACCAAGAAATCAGAGGTGCGTGCTCAAAAGTAGCTGTAAGAAATGTATTTAAAACAAAGGAGTGGGAATAAACGTATTCCACCCAGAGGTTTCCAGTTTTAGTACTGGGAAGCCTCTAGATGCTGTATTGTTGTTTCAAGAAGTGTAATAAACTGCTGATAACTAAGTTGAGGCACAAATTAAGTGAACTGTTCTCAACTCCAATCATTAGAAGAACAAGCAGCAATGCTAACATCAAAGACCTTGGAGGATTTCATGGTTACAGTACAAGATAACATAAAACTCTATCAAGTTTCAGATGTGAAGTGTGGCACCTATACCTGACAAAACAATGCTAACAGGTCTAAGAGGCAGTCAGGTATTGTTATTGTCTCTGGGGGCCATCAGGCGTCTCCATTGGTAAAGTGGCAGTTCGGTGTTCATGTTTTCAAACTTGGCTACATAGAAGTAGCCATTGAAGAATAGTGGTTAGATATCTGAGAAGAACCTCGTGCCTGGACAGTTGGTCAAATGTTGTCTTACCTTAGTGTAAGGGACAGTGCTTGAGGACAGGAGGTTTCTTAAACGAGAGAGGAATTCTCCTGTTCTAATGAATGGGATAGAATACACAAGCATGACTAGGTACTGGTTCTTGTTGCCTGGGATGTCCCCAGCTTAACCCAAGGAAACAGAATAAATTTATAGTAGCTTGAGAAAAGGGTATCAAGCAGGGAGAGAGACTGAAAAGTCTCAGATTTTCCCAGTAAGATTTGAAATAAATGAAGGAACTTATTCAACATAGAAATGAAAAAAATCCACACACATACTTGTTATCATATAAGGGCTGGCGACTCTCAATAGGTTTCAACTCTTTTGTACTAGACTATGCTAAAAATGGGCATCTGTTGCTGAGTTTTTCTTAATGCTTCATATGACCTGCTTGAGTTCTCCAGGTTCAAGTGCTTACAGAACATATGGTTTGAGCTTAATGAAGCATTATAACATGAGACCCTCTGGACCCATTTAGCAACAGTAGGGTTTGGAGGACAATTGCTCTGTTAACTACTGCTCACAACTCTTACAGTTAGGAACTGCTTAGATCAAGATCTAATCTATCTGCAGCTTGGTATCTGCACTGGAGGCCTTTGTTGCCTCTCTCCTGTACATTTCCCAGCACGCTTTTACATCTATGTTCTGGCCTTATTTTGCCTCTCCACACATGACTGCAAACACTTTAGGCAGATTGCATAGCAAGCTACTGCCAAGGAGAGTAATTTTCCCTATCCACATGGTCTTCCTGTTCAATTTGCTGGTTGCTGCCTCTGCCAGATCACTGCCTTCCTTTCCCAGCTGAAAGAGTAGTAAAAGGAAACATGCAGCAGTGCTATGGCAGTGTCCCTCAGGTATGTGGATGGGAAGTAGCCTTCTATGAGGACTGGTAATTGTTCTTTTTATCTTCACGCTTGAATTGGCAGAGTTTCTTTTAAAGAGGTCACATCTGCTGTGGCAGGGAGAAAAGGAGAGGATTCTCTGTTTGGACAACCTTTGACAATTCCAATAGATGCTATTTCTGCCTGTTCAGCCCACTGGCTGCAGGAACCAGAAGGGCTTTGATATACTTGCCTCTCTTTGGTACTCTGTAAACCATTAGTAATGCCTGGATTGAGAACTCCTGCCACTGTAACGTCTCTACCTCTGTTTTCTGTTCACATATAATTGCAGTTGCTAATTTTTCTAATATCCCAACATGGGGTGGTACATCCACCCAACAAAGGGGTGGGAGATGGAGTTGATTGTAACTACCTTTACAACACAAGTTTGGGATGTTCTTTAAGACAGTTGAATGTGATTTCATGTAACTCCCTAAATGGAGAGTTGTTGACTGGCTGCTGAATTCTGTTAGTGATAAAAACAATTTATGTGTTCTTGCACTTCCATCAGCTAAGACTGACTTGATTGAAAGCTTTTCAACAGTGGTTGTTGTTTGGAGCATTTCAGTATATCCATGGTTCACTCAGTACGTTGCATACAGTATATACAATTCATTTTTTTCTTTGTTGTTGGTGAAAAGAAATGAAGTAATGTGCCACTTCCATTCAGTTTTCTGAGAGTAAACTTATGTATGGAACTGTTTGCTGATAATGAAGCACACTGTGGACTGTATACAGGCTATGCAGTGCAGTTCAATATTGTAATTCTTCGAGGTGCATTGGTTCCAGTACTGATTAAACCCCAAGGTTACAGCAGAAAGCTATGTGCACACAGGGCTTTACCTATCTGATGACATCTTTAATCTGAAATGCAACACCTTCATCCCTTCAGCTGTGGATTTTTTGCTGATCTTACTAGCTTACTGAGTTTTCGTTCAGAATGCATACAGGTTCATTTCTTATTTGTTGATGTTTGATAAGCCATTTTTAGGTCTTTGAAAGTAGTATATGCAACTCTACTAGGAAACCTTCCAGTTTTAATCTTTTGTTTCTTCTCAATTGCTTACTAATGCTTTCCTTTGACAAGTTAATTCATTTCAGTCTCAATTTTCACTTTTGATTCAATGTTAAGCATAAATTTATATTCAAAGTTGTGACTTCACTGTAATTGCAAGTGTCTACTGCATTTAAAATGAATGACATTCATCAGAAACAAGCCTTTTGCTATTTGCAATTCTGATTTGGTGGTCGTCTCATGTTCCTAATTTAGAGGAGTGGGGGAATAAAATAATGGATATTTTTACTTCAGTTGCTGAGTCTCTTCGTCCCTTCCCATTACTGCTTGTGCGTTTGGTTTGTCTGTACAGAAGTGAAAATATTCGGAGCATATTCCTGAGAGAACTTTCATGCTGATTACGCAGAGGAATTTGAGAAGAAAATCGTGCCTTCACTGGCATGGCTTGTATGTGGTGCGATATAGATGATCTTCTAGAATAAGAATGTATGTTACATAAACAAAATAAAATCATTAAAATAATCTCCATTTGTGTCAGAAATTTGAATCCATGGCTCAGTTTTGCTTAGAAACAAGGGGGATTTAAGATAATCCATTTACATCACTTCCCTTCTTCCCCCATTAAGGAAGGTGGTAATAGCCAAACTGTTGACAGCAAGTGCTGCAGGAAGCAATATGTGTGATTTCCTTGGTGGCTGCCAGACTCTTCAGATAAGGCTTTCAAACTACATTTATAATAACAGAAATACACTATGGGAAAGATAGACAACATGGTCTTCAGCAAGCTTGTTTCATACCAATATACTGAAGTATTTTTCCATCTACCAGTTATTCCAGATTCATACTGGTGCATTAGCTTTGGGAACTCACTGGAAGACTGAATGATTCATTGCATTCTTTATTTTTACAGAGAAGCAATATCCTCTGAGAAGTTTAGAAACAGAACCTCTGTTATAAATTCTGAATGTACTCTTGCAAATCTGGGCCCTTGGTCTCTTCTGCAGTGACTGATTTTGTATTTCATAATTCTGTGTTTCTTAACAATGAATTCTGTCAAGTCACAAGACAAAATATCAGGTAAATAATATAGTGAATTGGAGCATGGCACATGTTAACTGACTGATCAAGAATATAAGTAAGTTGGTCTCTGCAAATACCCTTGTGGTGGTCTCCTTAAATTCAGGGTTATTGTTGAACACAGGCAGTGCTTTTGAATAAAGAATGAATTTTTCTTTTCTAGCTTTTCCCCCGAAGATCTTCCCCTGGTATTTTGTACTACCTTCTTTGACTTGGAATTTCTCACAAGCTCTGTATTTTTAAGTTAATGCTGGCAGTCAGGCTCACTGGCATGTGCATTTTTTCGCCAATATTTTTGTATTCTTGTTGCACATCCTCTTTTGATACGATAGATTTTTCAAGTATCATTATCCAGTATTTTGACTTCACGTCCACTCTTGCCTAATGTCACCATGTACAACCAATGCAGAAAACAACAGGAAAAAAAATCCTTGCAAAAGTTAATTTTTATGTATGTATGATTCTTAGGGTGCCTGTCTTTAAGTTTTATTTGGTTCTGTGGAATGCTTCCAGCTTATTCAGGTGTAGATATGACCTATATTAAGTCAGGAGGCTCTAACAGTTTTCATAATACAACAGAAGCTAGTATTTTAAAAACCTGCATAGCCAAGGTTGTTTAAAATAACCCGTTCCAGTTATCTTTAGGGATGATTTAACCTTTGTCAGTAAGACAATACAAAGTTCTCCTGTTCAAGCTACAGAGATTTAAAACTAGCTTTAGTTTCTTTGCTTGAACCATACTGAGTCCTCCAAAAGGAACTAGTTGTTTTTCTGCTCTGCATCAGTTTTCCCCACAGAACTGTGTCTATTCCTTGTTTATTGGGTTCACTTTCTTCTCTTTCAACACCCTAAAGGCATCACAGTATCTAAAATGAGTATACACAGGTGTCTTGAGAGAAAAAATTCCTATTAGGATTTCTAACGTTTTGAATATTTCCCACCTTCCATTATTTTCATGTGGCTTTGTGTAACTTTTAACTAAGTAGAAATCCAGATGGGAATTTCTCTTGTATTAAAACTACATGGGAGTCGAAAACCTTAATTCACTTTTTATTGAATTAATTATTGAACACTGAGCTAAAATAATACAGAAACCCTGGGTCAAGGGAAGAATCTATTTTCTTTCAACTGATTTTAATTATATTAACAGCTGAAGGTTTTTTTTTTTGTGTATATGAAAGCATTTGTTTTTGCAGTATGATACTAAAAAGAATGTGTTCTTCTAGAATTATATGCAATTCATAACTGGATTGTGTAGTAAAGCTAACAACCTGTCTGGTTTATGCGGCTCTCCTCCTGCGAAGAAGCTTGCAAGGTACCGTAGTGCCACCATCTCTCATCGAATTAAGGTGGACCTACATAGCAGCATGGGCATGAAGGCGCCATGCTTGTAGGACTTCTGCTCACAGCCTTTTATTTTTTCGTTGATCTTTACAAGCCTGTAACTCTTTTTAAATGCGTGTCATTAGATAGATATTGAAAGGAAAACGCTTATGATGACTCTACAAAACCAATAAAGCTGTCTTTATTAGCTTGTATAGAAGTCTTTATTGGGCACAGGGTCTTAGTCTCAGTAGATAGTGAGCCATGTTTAGACACCTAAAACCTGTTTCTCCCAGGCAACTCCAGAAGCCTTTGGCCATGCACTTACAGTGCTCCACCCCGTGAATATACTTTGTCAGGTGCGCTTCCTTTTCTGATTTTTCTGCCCAGTCAAAATACAAAGCCTTAAACATAGGTACCTGATCCTAAGTAGTAGCCAGTGGAAGAGGTAACTGGTGACTCCTGGCGAAGGAACAAGTTCCTTTGTTTCCAGTGCAACAACGGCTTAGACACTAAACATTAATTTTCATCAAGCACTTTGCTATAAATCTCAGTATCTGTTTCAGATGTTCTAGATAAATCCTTAACCTTTAAGTTGTTCCCTCTTGTAATCCTATATCACTGATGAATCTTGGCAGTGACAAATGGCACTGCTAGACCCTGCGGCTACTTGTGTTTGTGTTCTTCTCTCTGTGCTTTCTTTAGAGGGAGGACATGGCAGCTTGGAGAGAGCCAGTTTGAATACTAATGCCTATAAATGGCACCCTTCTTTGCATTCTTTTCCTCCCCTTCCCCAAGCTCTGAGTGTCTATGAAAAGCCACCTTTTTAACAAAAAAAATGAAACCACTAACCAACCGCCTAAACAAGAAAACCCACCACAATCCACCCTTGTCTCTTCCAGTAGAAACTACCTTATGTCATTGAGATCACTTGCTATCAATGTATTGCATTTTTGAACTCTAGTAACATAGCCAATACAAGTGAAAAAAAGTGACATATGCCTTTGTGTGTTTTCTGTTTTCTTTAAAATAGTAGAAAAGTATTGATTACTGACAATGATTTTCAAAAATGAAAGCAATAGTATGTCAGTTCCTATACAACATAACAATTTTGCAGTTAGTGCTACTAGTAAACTGTCATAAAACAGCTGAATACTGTTCAAATAAACAAAGTTCAGAATAGGTATGAGTGAATAATTCCAGGTTTTCTGTCTGATACAAAATTTTCGGGGGTAAGTAAAGATAAACTGAAAACCTGAATTTCACATGGAAAACATCCTTTTTGACCAGTCCTGGTGTATTGGTGAGATCTGTTCTGACCAAGTGCAACCCAGCAGTTACATCTTGCACGTGTTCAGTATACAGTGTAGATCAGGCAGAGCTTAAAGTTTTACATAAAACTGCCCGATGTTAGACTACAGGGACTCCCAGCTGCAATGCCTTTGACCCAGAGCAGATCAGAACAGTGACTTTTGGTGACTGTATGGAACCAGTAAGCTTTAAAATGAATGGGAAAGCCTTTAAAGAAAAAGGCTGCAGTAACAGAACAGGAGATAGAGCCTGTTCTCTACCCTGAAGTGATGCACGTCTACTGCTCTAGGCACATTTAAGAGCTGAGTGTGTTCAGTACCTTCCAAGACCTGGCATAGACCCTAAATTTTCACGATTCTTCCAGCTCAGTCTCATTTCTAGTTATTGGCTTAGAGGGAATAGTCTTTCGTAATGACCTCTCAAGGGTACCACAAAACTTTATTAATATTAAGCGAAGAACTTGGAGATCCTCTACAATTATGTGGTTAAAATAAGGCTTTAATGGTGTGGCTTTGTCACACACAAAAAATTCTGTCCTATTGCTTTGAATGACTGTAAAGACTTTTTGTACTGTTCGTTAATATATTTAGATTAGATGCTAACGTGGAAGCCTAAACACCCTGTCATCTGCAGACACACTCAGGCAATTAGAGTGCGGCTTGTATTGTTTTATAATTCAAGCCTGCTGAAGTCATAAATTAAGAAGCTCATTAAATTTTCAATTGCATTAATAGGAAAATTCAACTTATTAAATTCTTTGGTAAGGCATAATAACAAAGTATTGGAAATGCATCTTTCCCCCTCCACCCCCCCGTTCTCATTAGTACTTGTTGCTCGAATAGCCTTAATATAGCAAAAATAAAGCAATAGGAATATAAACTGAAGAAACTGTTACACAGAGCTTAACAGTAATCTTCCTTGTTGTATTTTTGAGAATTGCTTAACGAGTTCTCCTGACTGACAGCCTGCTCCATAAATAGCTGCATGCACCTCGGCAGCAAGGCGCCAGCGTCTCTGCATTCTGTGCTTGGCACTACCTTGTTTACAGCAGGCTGTTGGATAAAGACCAGTAACACTGTTCTGATTTGGCAATATATGGCACGGTTTGATACTATAGGTTGAGCAGTTTAGAAATGAAAATATTAGGAAAAAAAAAATCTCAGCTTTCCCAGTGATTGGAATTTGTTATTTCATGTTCTTAATGGAGCATGAAACTGCTGTGGGCGATGTCTGTACTGGTAGAAATGGCCATTAGAGACCTAACAACTGGAGTCATGGTTGTGGTGGGCTTCGTTACCTCAGTGAAACTTTCAATACCAGGTAATTATTCAAGCACAAATTAATTGAAAGTTAATGTAGTTATAGGCAGTTATACCGCAGCTGACTTTGTCACAGTATGTGAGTATGCTTGTGTTACAACAGTACAAAGCTTTATGGAAATTCCTCATTCATCTTACTAGGTGTTAGTGGTATGAAATTTCATACCACTTCACTGCTTTCAATTTCACTGCTTATCTTGGTTATCTCCAAGTTCTGGTGGGACAGAGGGAGAACTGAGCATGAGGGCACATGGAATCCTTAGCAGGTAGTACTAAGTCATTCCAGTATGCACAAGTATGCACACAGAAAAATATTTGTCTAGATTATTTGAAGTGTGAGTTTTTTCCTGACAGTAGGCTACTAACACTTCTGTTGCCTGTTGCCATTAAATTATAAAGTTTGAATGAAAAAGCTACATTTTATATCTAGTTATACCAAGAAGAAAATCATACCAATTAACTGTTTCCTCAGGTAACTACTCAGTCTAGACAAACAAATGCCAGAGTTCTAGAGATGTCTCCATTTCTTCAAGCTATTTGATGGCATCTCTTTCCAAACTGCTCCCATGCATGTAAAGGTATAACCTAGTGCTCTGTGAAGTCCATTAAACTCCCAGGGATTTCGGGACTGGTGACTATTGACCCATTTAAATTCCTCAACTGTATCTCACAGCAGGGCATTTGGTAAATGGATCTTTTGTCACACAAGTAGGTGATATTTGCAATGTTAACTCTTCTTTTTCTCTCTGAATACACCTGGACATCTAATTGCAAGGTCAATTAGTTATTTATTTTTGACCCCTGCCTCCCCCAGATTTTTTTCTGTGAACCCCAGTACTTTTTCCTTCTGACAGGGTATTTTATTTTTAGAAATCTGTCTTGGAAGTTTGGGGATGTGGAAGCAGTGCTGCAAATAATAAAACCTACAGACACTTTTCACATTTCTGCGGCTGCTGCTCTTGTCATTTCTTTGGGAAAGATTTCATAACCATCACTGCTTCTCAGGGAGATTTAATAACAGTGTAGTTTCATGAGTAGGGGAGCCCAAGATATTGCAGGTCAAAGGGAAAGACAGTTCTTCTATTTGTGCCTTTGTGAGGTGATTTTCCTCTGTGGGATACTGATCTGGTTTCCAGGAAAATGGGATCTTAGGATGTGGCAAAGTAACTACTTGGCATTTAACTATTTGCTACTTCAACCTTTGAACTTTTTAAGCTAAAATGATAGTACTTTAGAATCTGATTCATGACTTTTCATTGCTCTAGATAGATAGTGAGATTTCTTACTGTTTTCATCATAATGAAGACATTCATGGTAATGAAATGTGATGTATTTATCTATGAAACTTCAGTAGTTTAATTACTTCTTTCAGTGATGTGAACGTTTACAAACTTCCACATAAGGCAGTGTTCTGTTGAGCAGAAGATATCAGCAGTGAAAGGACTTGGCTTTGCTTTTGGACCTCTACAGCTCAGACCAGTTGTTCTTTCTGGAGGCAGCTGCAACCCAGTCTGCAGGTATCACTGATGCTGGTTGTATGGGGAGATGTTAGTAAGGAGCTGAAGCACAGCGAGGGCTGCGTGTCTCACAGACCTCAGGAGTAGGATTTCATATGAAACGTGTGATTTCTTCTAGAAATATGCTCTATCTTTAAGATGTTCTTAAGCTTGTTTTCCTAAATCAGGGCCACGCGGAAAGCTATTTCCTTTGGTTTGGTTTAAGCAGTTAGCTTTAAAGTATATAGATAAAATTGAACAATTTGGTTAAAATGGTTTTGTGCAATGGTTTTTTAAAGACAGCACAGCTTCTGGCTTTTAGATTTTTTCCACTGTCAATCAAAATAAGTTTTAATCTACTTTTCCAGGCATTTCTTTTAACAGCAGTGCTACAATAAAACATACTAAATAATTTCATTAACCTTGGCCTAGACTTCCACTGAGAATCTCCTTAATTGGGCAAGCATAGCACAGATGCGAGATCTACGATTACTGCAGCTATGCCAATCTACTGGCAGTGTGTCATTTTTAATGTGACAGCTGTATTCCAGCAATCAAGGGTTACAGCTTCTGGCAGCGTGAAGTTCTCATTATGCCATTTCTGCTCAGCAGTAAAATAATTATTTCAAAGCAAGCTGCTTCCTTCCCATCCCTAACCCGAGAAGTCTTCCTGTTTATTGTTTTGTGGCTTTTCATCTCATCGTTATTTGCAGCAGCTGGGTTTGTGTATAAAAACTAGTGTTCTAAGATTGACCTGAGATAGTTACTGGTTTGTTACTTTTATATATCTATATAAATATAAAATAAAGGCAAAATCATTTTCAAAGTACATTTATCCTTCAAGTTAAATGAACTGGAAATAACTAAAAATCGGTGTGTTTTATACTTGTTTAATTACGTCATATATACATCATTTTTATAAGCCTGTCTTTTTGCTCATCTCTGAACTCTTACAATGTTCTCCCTATAAAATTTTCTCTGAAGGAATTTAAAAAAAAAAAAAAAAAAAAAGCCATGCAGGAGCTGTCTTGAGAAATTGCGACAGCAGAAGCCTGAATCTGTTTGACTCATTTCACTTGAGATACTTTTGAAAGGAATAGTTGTTCTTGGTTTTTATCCTGAAACAGTTAATTTTCTTTTAAAGTCCAAGGAGCAAACAGTGCGTAACTGAACCGTGAAGAAATACTGCTTTACACAACAAAAAATGCTCACGTTTGCAGAGGTCAGAGTCTTTGGTCAGCCTGTCTTCCCAGCCATCTTTCCCCTTCCCCATTCTGGAGTTGTCCTGGGCATGGGAGTAACTCCAGGAGGGAGAGGGTTTTTTCTAGTGTCATAGACCAAAGAAATTAGCTCAACTCACTGGGAAAGTAACAACAACAACAAAGCCTAAAGCCATTCTGTGCCACAGCTACATGGCGAAAAATAGAATCAGGTTTGCTAGGACCTAATGACTGCAACAGTGATAGCAAATGTGGTGGAAATTATCAAAACATCTTGAAAAGAGAATCACTTTTCATCAGCGCCTTACTTTTAGGAAATTGTTGCTGGATTTTAATTTGTAATTCAGTTTCCTTAATGCATTCACCTTACGTAACTGAGAAATCAATATCACTGGATGGGTGTATTGGTTTTGCTTCGCTACTTTAAAGGTCATGCTCTAATTTGAGCAACTACGAAAATTATCATTTTCTCAGTAATTTTAGGTAAGACTTCTCTGTAGCCTTAAGAAAAGTGTACTAATATGCTTTTGGGAGCAAAATAGTTTGATACATTACTGCTATGTGACAAAACCAATACAGAATCTTTATTAATAGTCCTATTAATGTTTCATCTAATGTGAAGGAAATGGTGAATAAATTGTGGCTTTAACCCACTGCTGAGTTTCCAATTACTATTTTTCTCCCTATCTGCTTGCACTACATCATTTTTTTTTTTTAATATGACTGAAATGTTCTAACAATCAAGGGTTAGGATCCTAACAGCATGAAGTCCTCATTACATGATTTCTGCACTACAGCAAAATAATGATTGTGAAGCAAGCTGTTCTCCATGTAACGCTTACAGAATAACTCATAAGACTACCCATTTGCCAGCTTCTGGTTAGGGATTCAATTACTTCATGCCTCAGGTTTGCGGATGTTGGAATCGTGTCATGCATCTGTCTTGAGCTGTACCATAAAAAGCGTTCAAAGTGAATAAATTACAGGTGATGCTCCCCAGAAGCACTCTGAGGTTTTTGCTTTTTCCCAAGCCACTCAAGGCCGAGTCTTCTAAAAGTTTAATGAAGGTTTCATAGACGACGAAAAAGCCTGCTAGAATGTTGTGACCTTCTTCCATTTTCTAATACTGCCCCCAAATCTACATTTTTCACAATTAATAGAGAGACTTACACTTGATAGACAGAATTTAAACGATACGTTGTAGTCCCAAGTACATGTTAAACAAAATGGAAGAGGTAAATAAATGGCGTTTGTTGTGGCTGTGTGGATGCCAGAGAGCACCTTTTTCAAAACAGTACAGCTTGGTATCAGATTAGTGCAGTTCGCTTCCTTTAGTATGCAGTAGAAAATTGGCAAGGAGATGGAACCATAAATACTTCACTGTTTGAAACTGACTCTAGGTACAGCCACTGTATGCCCCCTATTTCTTTATTAGGGATAGAGCAGGGGAAAATCCAGGTTGCCTGACTGTACTTCATCTGACCTATAGCCTCTTTTTCTCTTCCTTTTACTGTAGGAGAAAACTAAAGCATGCCTGTAAGACCAAATGCTTTTTTGATAAAAGTCTGCTATTTTTTTTTCTTTTCTAGGAGGGAATCCTACCATGTCGACAGCGTAAAAAAATCTTGCAAGTGGTGACCAGTTGTTGGTAGTGCAGTTGTTGATTGGTGATCTAAAGTAATTACCAAGCTCAAAACTGAAAACCATATAAACCATACCACAGTTATACTTCAATTATTGATTGTGCTTTTATGAGAAACTTAGCATCAGCTATTGTTTGCTTGCTGTGTGGTGCCTTGGAGAATGCAGTAAGGTGCTTCCTTGAAAAGGGAAATAATGAATCCACTTGCAGCAGGGTCTTGCTGTTTTTCTTCCCTTTTTTTTTTTTTTAAATCTTATTTCTGAGCTTTACCCAGTAGAATGTCATGGAGAACAAGGTAGTAAGGCTATCAGTACAACCCAAACACTCCCTAACATCTGGTGAACTCTTACATTCTGTATAGCCATAGAGTGTGCTCTCAGCTCATGCTCTGCCTTGCAGTTCCACAGAGCTGATGAGCTATGCTGGGAGGGAACTGTGGAGGCAAATATTTCTCTGATACCTCAAGTACTGGGAAGCAACCTGGGGGAAAATTAAGATTTTTCTGACATGATGAGACAGATAGACAGAAATTTATTATGCATTATCTCTGGAATTTGGCAGACTGAGGCAGACCGCCAAGTCTTGTGTCACAGGGAAGCCTTGGTTCAGAACCGCGCTTGTTGCCTTCAGTCAGTGGAGTGTCAGGATTAGATCACACATATGGACAGCACTGACAAGCCTTTTGTGCTACAAGGTCAGACTTCTGTACCTCTGTAAATGATGGCTGTTTTCCCAGTGAGTGGAATGTGTGGAGAATTATTTGGTATACATACGTTGTTTCCACACTTGTTTGCTGCATGTGGAATTTGTCGCGGTGAGTGTAAAGCAGGGAGTACTAAAACACCTGGGAAACAGCTGATTGCTGTGCACAGCTCTCTCGCTTCTTGGGGTAGTCTAGCTGTTGACAAGAAAAGAACATAAGGGAAGTTATGGCTTCCTTAGCTCTAGAAAGGAAGCTACAGATCAAAGGAGACTGGTGCTCAGGTGTTACACTTGTGATTTTTAGATGCTTAGGTGTGTGGTTTTAACAAAGACACAATAGTGACATTTTTATGAGTCTCTTTTCTAACTGTTATATTTTTATTGCTTTCCAAGTCTTACTTTCCTGACCTTTGTTTGATACCCCTGATTTGCAGAGACTCGGAGAGCAAAAAGATGCAGTTTCATGTATCATTAATTCCTTATAGCCTTGGTATTTATCTATCTCTTGATACTGTTCCTTTCAGTGCTTAGTTTGGATAACAGGATTGTAAATCCCATTTCTCCAACCCCTCCAAAACTTATGGGTGGTATAAACACTTTTGTATCCGCATTGTTAACATCCATACATCAGCTGTGACAGCATTACTGAGGAATATAGTGATCCTGTTTTCATTTGACTGTGTTAACATAATAGAAGAACACGTGTGCACACTAATGGGCAATCTACTCTTGAGTCAATGCCCACAAAATCATTACCTTGCAACATAGTGTAATTATGCTAGTTGTCTACCATATATTGGTCTAGGGAGTGTTTGTTATTAAATATGTTAGGTATTCATCTTAATTTATAAACTACTTAGATCTATTGGTATCATTGGCATCCAGACAAATGATATTTAGTGGACAGTAAGCAAAGAGAAGCAAGAACAAAAGAATTCAGAGTGTAAATGCTACAGAGTGGATAGAATGACACGGAAATAGAGAAGATTCCCCCTGTGTGTGAGGTAACTGAATTTGTACTTGTAATTAAAGAAATCAGGAGGTGCCTGAGATTGGCAGGGCAAGAGCCAGGGGAAGCCTTTATCGTCTTTAACATCATTTCTTATAAGAAAAAGGTTTTAGCATCATACTTTCTCATAGGCTTATAGTGTATCACTGTTACAGACAAATGCAAGACAGATATTAAAGATTGGGCCTCTGCACTCCCTTTTCTTCCTGCCAAGTGTATCAGTGGAGTTCTGAATGACTGTGGCCTATGTGCTGATTTTTTGGAAGCTCTGCAGTGGCAGGAGACTCGGCTGCTCTTGAGCCAGTGAGGAGTAATTTTCCAAGCAAGAAAACTCAGATGGTTTCACTGATCCAGCTCCCTGAATTTGCAGTGAGTGTGTCAGCTGCCTGCGGATGTCTGGGGGACATTGCAACAGGAGAGACTGAGATGTCTTCTGGCACAAGGAGGAGGAATAGTGGGGATAGAGGAATACGGACAAGGGGGAAGTAGCAGAAGTGGAAATTCACTGAGCAAGTAGGCTGCAGCCTGAGGAGATTCATGGTATGTTATTTTTGTGGTGATCATGAAGAATTTTTAGCCACAACCCATTTTGGAAGCAGAAACGTGTGCGTGAGTTTGCTCACCCATATCTATCCCAAGAGACTACCTTTCCTACACAGCTTCCTTGCCTCTGTTGTTAGATATATAACCAAGAATTTGCTCTCCTTCAACCTTATTTTGCATTACCACAGTTTTACTTTGTCCCCAAGGTTATTTAAATTCAATTTTGAAAGAACCTCATTGTTTCTCTTCCTGTCATCCCTGCCTATATACTCTTTTTTCTGGGATCTGCATGATTTGCACCACAGACCAGAATCCCTGGCAATGGTGCAAGTTCAGTTACCTCTCTGAGCCTTCCTTGCAGCAGGGCTGTTATGCACAGCATGGCAGGTTTCTGTTAGGAGACCTCACTGCTATAGAAACCTACAAGGTTGCAAAAAGATAGCATTCCCTTAAAACATAGGCTAGAAACTGCATCTTTTACTTCACTGTAGTTGTCTTTGTTTCTTCTTCACTACAGGAATATAATTGTGTAATATATGGTATAAAACCTGTTTGCTGAAGCCATTTCACTCACTTCATTGGGACTAGATTCTTTTCCATAGTGTTTAAAAGTGGCTCACATAGGTACATCTGCAGAGCTGTAGCTAAGTGTGAAGATGAAATAAGCTTGGCCTCTGAATTATAGATCAAACCGTATTGTACACCTAACTAATGTGTCAAAAAGAAACTAAATGTTGCAATAAATGGCTCACTTATTTCAACACGACCAAAAGGCAGAACTGTGAAGCCTAACCTTTACAAAAGCCCAGCTTGCTTTAATAGTTTTATACTTTCTAGAAAGAAACCCATTCATGTACTTCACTAGATGCTGGCTCTTTTATAATTTTTCCTGTTCTTAAATAGGAATGAAATTTGTTAACTTCTGTGGATGCAGAAAGAATGCATCCTGGAGTGACTGCGTTAAGGATTCGGGTATCTGTCATAGCTTTGAATTGTATTCTCACTATCTGTGTAGAGTAACATTAACCTTGTATAATGATACTGTAGTGGAAGCATGCCTAGTTTCAAAGTTGGTATTGCATTTTTGTTGTCATATATTGCTAGCGTTTAAACGATCTGTCTGCATCTTGTAAATATTTGCAGCAGTTCTTTAAATTGCATAATGCTTAGAGTACTTTTCAGAGCTGTAATATGTAGAAACAACTTTGCATCAGTAAAGAAATCCTATGTGTTTGTGTCTTCTAACAGTAGACTGTACAAGTGTACCTGCAGAGTAGAAGACGACTGATTAAGACTCTTGAACTTTTGCCCTTGCATGTTTTGTTCTACTGCTGAACGTGCTATTAAAGCAATCCAGCATACCAGCAAACGAGATGTGAGGAGGCCTATTGAACACAGAATTTTCACAATAAAACAGCACAAATTTTAGTTTGGTCGTCTCTTTAACTATTAAAATGTGAATAACTCTGGCCTTTTCTGTAACATCTGCAGCTATATAATGTGATTGACAAAATCAGGAATATTAACAGGAATACAAAGTACAGTAAGAATGTCTCTACATGAATCCAGTCGTTACACTGGGTTTTCCAAATGCTCTGTTGGCAGCGTGTGGTTAGTTGCATTTTAGTGCTATGTGTGGATTCTAGAGGAGATTGCTGTATTGCATGTAAGCTGCCATAGGGTCACTTCACTGGTCTTAGTGTTCAGTACACAAGCTGGTGTCATTAAATAGAAAGGATGTCTAAATTTTTACAGAATAGCTATAGCCAAACAATTTAGTGACTTTTTGTTCAAAATGGTGAACAGAAAAAGATCTACTTTTTAATGTTCTTGTTCTGGTACAAGGGAGGCTCTTAATTGTTTGTGTATGCTGTTCTGAATGGAAGGAGAGGGACAGCCATTGTTGTGTTGCTTTGAGGATATGTAAGTGATGTAGAATTCAGTGGGTAATCTGTGCGTGTAAAGAAACTCCTACATCCACAAGCAAAGTTGATTTCTGTTTTGTTGAAAACAAAAACTTCAAAGCCTGAGATGGGCAATGTGAAGGCTGCAGAAAGCTTTGTGCATCCAGAAGGACTCCCTAGTCATCCATTCTGACAGCGGGATATATGCAGACCGCTATGCAGGCTCTCATTCACATGTATCGCACAAAGCTAATTGCTTGTAGCCATTATGCTCTGATATTAAAATTGCTTAGAAGGAGGCTTTACTAAAATATTTCTCTTGAAATTTTATAGATTTTTATAGACCACACTCACCAAGTTCTCTAGAAAATTGGAAGCTTTCAGTTGAAAATCTGTTCTATTTAATGGCTGAATCAAATGCCAGTGTGTTAGCAATGGAAGCCCTGGCTGGATGGCATGCTGGTCCTTCTGCTAAGCCACGATCTTCCCTGGGGCCATCTGCCTCAGCTGGGCTGGCAGGCCAGCTCTGTGCTGCAGAGCAAGGTGAGGCAGGGGCAGTGCGAGGTGTGCCTGACCAACACCAAGGCTCGGACCAGGCTGCTCTGGGAGTTTTAGTTCTGTTGAGATGTGCTTGGTTTATAACTTTGTTTCCCTGCAAGGTTGTTGTGGTTTTCCTCAGAAAGATTTTCGATTTCCTCTGCCTTTGAAGATTTTTCACCTCACAGTATCTGTGTAAATTACTTTTCCTAAAAAGTCTTTTTCAGAAGACTTATCTTCTGATCTACAGCTTTGGGAAATGCAGAGAAAACTACGAATATAAAACTAGGTGTGTAAATAGGACTAAAGTAACAATTAAAAAAAACCTAAGTCTTCAGGTTTATGATAAATGTTCTTGGTCAAATGAAGCATTACAGGATTTTTCATTGTCACTATTCTGTTTCTGGAAATGCAGAGAAAAGCCAGAAAGACTTCCACATAGATGATGATTATGCAGTTTCACTAATTGTAACAATCCTTTCTCTGCTGTATGTGCCTGTAGGAAGCTGAAGCCATTTCAGGGATTTCTCTTAGGCCACTGAAACTCCATTTGATGGCAATAACTTCTTGGTTACTACAGCCTTGTGCTGGAATCAGAGCAGTGACCTGGAGATGAAAGGCTCCGCATCCCATTCCAGGCCCCAAGTTAGCTGGTGTTGGCCCATTTTAATTTCCTCTGCAAGCAATCACTTCTGCTTCTGGAATTACTGACTGAAACAGGCAGCAAAGAAATGATTCTGTTGCTCATATTTCCACTTAGGTTCAGATCGGGATCACAGCAGAAATGTGCAGTGAACTGAAAGGCTCTTTCTGCTTTTCTTAATCATTCTCCGTGATGTAAATGTTACAAAAGTGCTGCGTATTCCAATTAAATTTAAACAGTAACTCTAGCAGGGAGCAACTGCTGTGCATTCACAGGATAAATCAGCCTTCCTACTGAGCTCCACAGTATATTTAAAATAAATAAATAAAAAAAATCAGTAATCTCCATAAAAAGCTTATGTATTTTTTTCTGACTATCTTGCTTAGTCCTTCTTGTTCTTATGCCTCAAGGATAATGAATTCCTTTGACTCCATGCAAGATGATATTCCTTCTAATTGCCAAGAGCCTTAGCCAGTAGCATCTTGTCTCCATTGCTGTTCTCAAGCAGACAATGGAACCAAGATCAGCTTATCAGCATTGAACTCTACTTCTGCAGACTCCCTGTGTGATGCTGGGCAAGTCATTCCTCTCTGTAAGTGGGAATAATTATGCTTTTGTTCTTTGGTCACCTCAGGTGGAAAACCTTTGGACCAGAGACTTTTTTTTAAATCCACACCGATTGCAGTGAGTCCAGCACTGGATTCCACTTGGGGAGAATTATCATGGAGCAGAACCAAATCTGATTTGCTATCTGAGTTATAACTGAGTGTGAACTCATGGAATTTGGCACATTAGTGAGCAGAGGAAGATCCAGTTTGAGTAACTGATTTCAGCAGATAGTGTACGCACACTTGCCACAAGATGTATATCTGTACACTGTATATCCCTTACTACAAGACTACATATATACATCCCTTCACTACAAGAAGGCTATGGAGTTGCTCAAAGGTATGGAGAGCAAAGCAATGAAGCCAGTGAAGGGACTAGAAAATGAGACCTATGAGGAGCAGCTGGGTTTGTTTGCTTTGGAGAAGAGGAGGCTGAGGGGTGAGCTCATTGTTCTCTACAGCTACCTCTAAGGAGGCCTCTATCACTTTTTTTCAGATGACAAGTGATAGAATGAAAGGAAATGGTCACAAGTCTCCCCTACCAGAGGAGGTATAGATTGGGCATCAGGAAAAATTCCTTCTTGGAGGGGGAAGTCAGCATTAGTATAGGCTGTCCTGGGAAGTAGTGGAGCCCGCACGTACTTAAGAGATGTGTGGATGTGGCGCTAAAGGACGTGGCTTAGTGGTGAGACTCAACAGGTCTGGTTGATGGTTGCACTTCATGATCGTGAAAGTCCTTTCCAAAATAGATGATCCTACAATTCTGTGTACACACAGCGTATCTTGTCTACCAAGATAAGCTGCCAGGGGAAGGCACTGTACGTACAAGCTTGTGATGAGTGATATCACACTGTAAGGCAAGAGATGAGCCACGTCTTAATACAAATGTTTTTCATGCTGAGCAGAACAATCTAGGGCTGCTGTTTCTCCTGTGATGCAACAACAAAATGCATTTTTCACTTGGCTAGCTAGAAATACATATTTTAACATTGTTTAGATTTCTTTGCATCTCTTGCTACTGTAAAGTGGGCAGAAATGACCTCAGGAAGGCATACTACGACCTGAAACTTGCTTGTGCAATGCTTTGACTGTTGATACAGTCAGCCAAAAGGCCCAGACAGACAACTGTGCCTTTCTGTGGGCTCCAATCTGACCGAAAAGAGAACAGATTTAATTAAGGCTATTATCGATGTAGCACTGCATAATGATTTACCCCAAGTGAGAGCCAAAATCTCATTTGTTGGAGGTTAATATAACTTCATGAGTTTGAAAGGCTATAGCTCTGTCTGTTAAATGTAATAACTGAAATTTTGTATCTGCAAGCCTAGTTGTTCCAGGCATAAAATGAAAACCAACTTTATATTTACTCAGACCATTTCTGTTGTTTGAATCCCTTTATGGAAACATGAAAGAAAGTCTGATAAAATGAATTATAGATACAAAAAACAGCGAGAGTTACATGCATTTCAGATTTTTATACTGTATAAAGGGAGTCCTGGGAGTTGAGCCTGACAAAATCTTTTTTTTTTTCCATTTTTTGCCTCTATTTAAAAAAAAGAAACAAACCACTGAACCATTGCATATGAAATTGAGATCAGGATAAAGAATTATATTGGAAACTATTTTTCAGACTCAAAATAGAAAGGACTGTGAGGCAGCAGGATGCCCTGTGTAATGCAGAAAGTGGGTAGCAATAAGTAATGACATTTTACAGGTGCATCATTCTACAAAATACATCGGTGGGACAGTAATCTGGAAGAAGTCTATGCAACTAATGCTAGTTTGTCAGATTAGCATGTGAAGCACAAGGCTGTCATGCAGTGTTGCAATGAACTAAGAACCTTGTAAAGTGCTAGCAATTAGCAATTAACAGGGAAGCAGTTGGACAGGAAGAGAAATGGACATCTAGTATATATTTTTTCACAAATATTTATGATCTTTAAAGGTGATCATAATGACTGCACCAGAAGTAATGATGACTCAATGACTTTGCCTTCCCAAGAAGCACAGTAAAATAAATGGTTATAAAGACTTTCTAAAGTCAATTTAGATGAAGACTTAATATTACACAATTAAAAACATTTCCATTTGTTGTCATATGTGATGAAGTAAGAAGCAATCTCTGAATTGTTAAGTTGGTGTTTTGTGCATCCCAGGGTGATTTTTGCTAACTACATTTTTCTCCAAGTTTCGTATTTTCTTAATAAAATGGGCCTTTTTTTTTTTTTCCTCTGAAGATAGATTATATCTGCCTTTAACAGGAGGAACAGGTACCTGAAAATTTTGTAATTATCCACTTATTCTTAATGTAGAACTCATTTACTGCTATGCAGTTGTCTGTTTCTGGTTTATTTTCTGGAAGTAACAGGGGAAAAAAGGAACAAAGTCAACACGGTGAAAATCTGAAAGCAAACAAGCACTGTAGTATGATTAATGTTTAAAGGAGAACTGCTGGATAATGGTGTTGAGCTTATTATAAGCATGTCTAAGGAAGTAATTTTTCTCTTTAAAGTATGCATCACCTTGGATTTGCAGTACTGTTAGTTTTATGTCTTGCTTATTTAACTGAATAGTCTTTAGAAAGGAAGAAATGCTTGAAAAAACTCTTAAAGAGTTGGTTTATTTAAATACTGCTGAAATATTTATTTTAGAAATGTCTGACTATTTAGTCCAAGATCTCAAGCCACGCTTCAGATTTATATTCTTAAACTCTTCCTGGTTTAACTGAAAAGCACAAACTGAAATCAGCTGGTTCTGTCACTGTGATGTGCTGGTGTTCCTCCTTGAGCAGATGCAAGGATTTCCCTGCAGGTTCTCTGGAGTTTGATGCTGAGTCCTTCTGTTCCCAAAGTTCTTAGCAGTAGCTATTTAGGGTGCCATGTTAGAGACCTGTGGGATGTAGCTGCTGATGCACTTCGTTATTTTGAGGAGGTGTGAAGGCAGTTCTGATGCTCTTCAGCATGCAGACTGACTATTTAGGGCCAAGGTAAATGAAGCTAGGTTCAGAAAGAATGCTAGATGATGGCTTCCTTGCCAGGTCACTCTTGACTGGTTTGAAGCTAGTTACTGTGGCCTATGTAAGATGAACAGCATAGTTTGTCTGAGGGCCTTAAGTGATGTTTTGTAACGAGACGAGCAGAGAAAAAAAACTCCTCTTGACTTAGGAAGGCAAGTGAAGGGGAATGGTGAAGCTTCCTGGACCAGAGAGACTCCTGACAGTCTGTTGATTTCAGTACCACGAATGCAGGAGAAGTAATGACGTTGGCCCTGCTTTGGGCAGGTGGTGGAGCTAGAGATTTCCAGAGGGTGCTGCTGACCTGAATTCTTGGTGGTTTTAAGAACAAATCAGGCTGCTGGATTAAGAAGGTAGAGGAAATATTTTAAACTGGCGGTGGTGAGGTGTCAGATATGATGAACACAAGCTGTACTGGGGAGAATGAAACGCAGGAGGAGCAAGGAGGAAATGAGGGAAGGGGAAGAGACCGTTGTCTGAGAGGATGTAGGAGGCCAGTGATGCCACGTACCCAAATGGAAAGAAGTAAGGCCTGTTCCAGCAATGAGCGTGTCTCACGTTCTCTGAGCATAAAAAGCATGCTGGGGATTTCAGACCTGCACACTAGTAGCATGAACAAGCCCCACAGCAAACCCACTGCAGGTGCCTCTGGTGGTAGGGGTGCAAGTCCTCATCCCAAGTAAGCTGCTCCTGAGCATCATCCAGACAGGCTGCTGGGTTAGCTTTGCTGTGTGACGGTGCTCTTACTAGCAAGGGTAGTAGATTCCTGGTAGAATTAGATACTGTAAAATCTCATTATGCATTTTTCTTATTGGTTTTCATACGTCTGGAGTATTATTCCAGATTCATCTGCCTGTATTTACTAAACCAACAGTTGAATGTTCTGAGTGTTTTCCTTCAGACATAAACACTTCTGCCTTCTGAAGAGGTAAGTTTTTGTAGAGCTTTGTTATACTTGCATTAAAGGTAGAGACTTCTTTAAAAACTATTAGCTAGTGGTGATATTTCAGGAGTACTAGCACATTCAGATACAAACAAAAGACCCTACAGACCTCAATATCTAAGAGGAAACTTGGAGACAATGAAAAAAAATGATGGGCTGGAAACCTTCATTACTACTTTTTTTCCCAAACCAAAAGAGAAATTTATCACAAAACTTGACAGTGTTTCTAAAGCTTTAGCTATCCTGTTTTAAGTATGTATTCTTCACTCTTTCACCATAAAATCTCCAGAAATATTCTGTGAAATAGGAACAGTCAGCTTGCAAATACAGTGTCAGTCCAGTTTCATGGATAGCTATCTGTCTAGCAGGAGGTCACAACGGCATGCAATCAAAAAAGACATCCCAAGCTGTTAGCCTGCTTCCTTTGAAGTATAACACAGACTGAACAATGTATTCTCAGAGAGCAGATAAGTTAGGACCAAAACACTTCTGTTTTTGAGAATTTAAATAATTAACTGGAGATATTTGATAATATGGTGTGTTTCTGACTATCCATACTTACTGGGTCCATGTAGGAAAAAATAAACAGGTCTAAGTATTATAAATCTTTTCATTTGACACGTTCTGTGAATCTAATCCCGTTACAAATTGAAATGTGCTGGATGTAAAAATAGGATAAAATTCTTTTTGTTAAAGTGGTGTCAGTCAATTTTAATGCATCCAATTAACACAAGATTTTCTCAGGTATTAGCATTCTTTTAAATAATATGAATAACAACAGTTGCTTTTACTAAGCAGTAGTATGACTACTACTGTAACTTAGGCTTCTTTTAAAGAAATGTATTTCCTCATTTTAGGAATGTTTGTAAGGACAGGGCTTGCAGAATGGTGTAATCTAAGTGCCAAACCTGCATTGTGCCTTTACTTGTTTGAAGGACTAAAGCTGCAGAGAATGTTTCCTTCTTAGAATGTGGCATTTTTACAAAATTATTTACAGAATTATTTATACTGGGGAAAAAATGAAGCATTCTGTTTAAGATTATGGAGGATATTTTTCTTGCACTGATTTTTTTCTAGAAACGCTTCAAACTACAAACATAATTTTGCGGAGTTTCATTTCACTTGGCATTACTTTTCCAGTACTTTAGTGACTAATTCGTGCTGAAATAGGTGGGATGAGCTGTGCCAGAAGCTGGTATGGCAGACCTTGTGGTTGAGGTAATTGAGACTGAATGATTGATCATTTTAACTTCTTGCCCTGACTTTGTGGGTTACAAATGCTGCGCTGTAGGCACTGCGTTCACCCTTTGTTAGACTAAGTGGCTAAGAGCTTTTGTTTTTAATCTCTTTTAGAATTAGAATACAACATGTACCTCAGCGTTTAACACTACAGTAAGTTAAAATGGCAACAACAAGGCATTATAATCTGAGCCATAAGATCTCAGCTCACTTGTGGGTCTCACAAGCCATTGCAGTTTAGCATTCTGCCTGTAGCTGACGTGCAGTGTACAAATCTGTGTATTTTGCTGAATGGCTGCAGTCGGAATACCATCAAAGCTATGGTAATGTTTGTGATTACTAAGTACTAAACTATGGATTACTTTTCGTAGCTATAACGCTATATGTCTTACCTATAAGCTTGGTCTATTCTAGAGATTTCAGAGCAAACACAAGGTTTTCTTAACCTCGTAGCAGATAACGTGTTTATGTATGCATTTCTAATTACTGTTCACAGCACAAAATAGCTCTGTAGAAGATTCATCGCCTAGTGCCCTTCCTTGCCCAGAGCCTTTTCCTGGACAATATAACTGCATGAGATCACAGTTACAGGCTAACCGCAGCTTACCTGCTCTGGTTTTTGTTAGATTTATAGATGAAGCTACTTAGGTATGAACTTCAGTTGATTTCTTCCATTGAAATTAATAAGATTATTAGTTTGTAGATGATATTTAACTCCTTACTGAATAGGATCTAAACTTACTGCATAAAAACGAAGTGCAGAATCAGCAAGCCAGTTAACTTCCCATCGGCCCTGGTTTACATGCTTGCTTTTTGAAAGTTTAGGAATTATGTGGAGTTGTGACAATGCTGTCTACCAGCAAACATGTTGGGCATCATAGAAATGGTCAAAAGTGTTTAAAAAAAAAAAAAAAAAAAAAGGTAGGACTGTGTAATCTCAGACAAAGAGACAGCTACGGAAACAGAAGTACTGAGCAGCAGGGTGTGTGAAACAGAAACAAGCAAAGAACAACAACAAAAAACTCCTCATATATATATTTTTTTTTTAATTGAAAACTCTTCAGCATTGACTATAAAGCAGTATTTCTTTCCTTTCTTACTAAGTTATTGCTTCTGAGGATTTTTTCATAGCTCTTTGCAATTCTAAGTCATTTATAATTACCCTATTTACCATGTCTATTAACATGTAGTCACTGCAAGACAACCTTAGTGTATTAGATGTCAAAAAAATTGTCTGCTATTAAATATCTATTACAAGGGTAAATGTTCTTTAATTAAAGCACAAAGGAAAAAGATAGCTGGCTGGCATTTAGTAAAATATTCATAACAGGTTGTCATGCTCCAGTCAACAAGGAGTCAAGAAGAAATGAAAAGAATCCTGTTTAACTCCAGGTCACAGAAGAGAGCTTATTTCTGACATGCAGTGCTGATCTATTTCTGCTTCCTATATACACCAAATTTGAAAGGCGGAATGGTTTGATGTATTGTGCAGTTCTGCATTAATGTGCTTTATCAACGAAAAATACTTCAGCTTAAATTACAGCTTAACCAATGAAAAAAGAACAACCGAGAGAGCCTTAGAAAGCTGCAAATATGAGGTCTGAAGCAAGCACTGCTGCCAGGTCTCTAGAGTCATCGTGGGGACTTTAGCAGCATCAGGTACAGACAGATCCCTCCTGGAAACAATTGCTTCCTTGGTGCTGACAGGAGAGCAGCGAGCATACGGTGATAGGACACTGTAGGGCACAAAGGAAGTCCGCTATGTCTATTTTTGTTTAACGTTATTTCACAATACGGCCTTTCTTTTACATAAAACAGAGGGTTAAAATTCAGGAGCTGATGAGACAGCTCAGATTTCTTGAGTAAATAACATGTAAGTGCATTTGAGGTATATGTTCATTCTTTATCCTTCACATCGTTACTTTGTCGCTTTAGATTGCATGTTGGGTAAGGCTTTGTCCATAGTTGAATTCTGATCAAAGCAACATTACAGATGACTCCTACCTATCTGCCCAGGAGTGAATACAGCAGCAACCTGACATTAGGCCAACATCATTTGGGTTTTAGTAGAAAATATAGATTTGAATGTTAGTGATGGAAATACTGTTGGTTATCTAAAAATGATGATAAGATGCAAGTCTGCTCAGAGATCTGAAACAATGTAATTTCAATAGGATGGATTAGTTTTCAAAACTTTGGAAGTACATGAAAGTGCAATTCTTCACATGATTTTGCAGATCTGTGTATATTGCCAATAGATTTTTTTTTGTGTGTGTGTGTATGGTAGGAGCCAGTCACCAACTTTCAAATCTGTAGGAAATAAAGAGAATTAAGACTGTGTTGTGATTGTTCCTTTTGCATGAAGATATGACCTACTTGTCCACTTCCAGTTGCACGTTGGTCTTGTTCTGGCTTTAAAAAAACAACCAAACAAAACAGTGCTATTTTTCTTTGCCTACCCTATTCTGTTTAAGCCTTCCTCTTAAGATACATCCCTGACAACCGTCCCCATTTCTCAAGCTTTGAAAAGATGGTTATAGCTTCCCAACCGCAATCTGTGCAGTTTGAAAACAAAAAGATACTGCTCTGTCAAAAGAAGTCTTCCTTTTTGAAAAGCAAAAGAAAATTGTCTAGCTGGAATTTAAAGAAGGGCAGGAAGTGAAGCATTTGTTTGTTACATGAAGTCTGGTGAGTTTTGATAATGAGTCCCTTAAAATGTATGATATTGAAGCTTTTCTAATTCCAGACAGATAAGAAATAATAGTTACATATTTCAGCTTCAGAGACAAAAGTAACCTTTTATCACTTACTTTAAGAATCTTCTTAGTAAAATGTGTTGGAAGAATGTGGAATGTTATTTAAATAATAAAAAAAAATCATCTTTGAATAGCAGTTTTTTTAATTGCCATAATCAAAGTCCAAACACGTTTCCCTTCATGCTTTAAAAAGATTCTCTTAATGACAGGTTTTTCCTTAATGAGGAATAGAACAAAGGGAACCTGTATGTGCTGGTGTGACTTCAGTGTGACAAAAGTTCTGATTTTTTTGACAGCCCCCTACTAGGAAAATACGAGAACTGGAGGTGGTTTAATTAATGTGTAGCTACGAATTGCATTTTAAAATAAACATTTGTACGTTAGCATCTGAATATGTAATTTAAATAGGAAAAAAAACACAGAAATAGTCTTGTGCTGTAGGTCACATCATAATATTTTTTTGATAATATAAATGTCTTTTAAAATTGGGCATTCTTGTTGAATATATGAATTTTTTCTCTGAAATTTTTGAGATTTTAATAGTTCAGGTTAATTACAAAATTCATAGAGCTTTCTGGAGATACATTCTTGCTCTAGTATTAAAAGCTGTGCTTTGAGAAGAGAAGACCTCTAAAAACTTGGAATGGAATTGCTTTCTTCAGAGCGTCTGGTGAAATGCTGTATTTCAGCTGTAGGAGAACAACAGTGTTGATGTTTGTAGCTGCTGCTAAGCAGTGCTGTACAGAGCCAAGGCAAAGGGCCCAGGGAGCTGGGAGGGAACAGAATTGGGACAGTTGACTTAAACTGGACAAGGGAATATTTTTACAACATGATATCATGCAGAAGGAGTTTTGAAAGGGATGGGACTCCATCACTCTCTTGTCCACTGCTCAGGGGACTAGCTGGGCATTGGTTGAGGGGTGGTGAGCAATTACTTGTGCATCACTTGTTATATACATTTTTATATATATATAATTTGTCATTATTATTATGCTTTTTCTTTTCTCTCTTAGTAAATATTTTTCTCAACCCTCGAGTTCTTCTTTGTCATCATGGATTTTTGTTTTTTGATGCTCTCCCCATCCTACTGGAAAGGAGGGAGTGAGTGAACAACTGTGTGGTGCTGAGCAGCTGCTAACTTGAACTACAACAAGTGGAGAGTGTTAATGAGGTTCACGTGATCAAGTTAACCTACATGTAATTGTACTTAGTAGGAAAGGAAAAGAAAACCCTATGCTTAATGGTGATTGAATTTTGTGCAATTGACTGGACTTTAAAAATGTGTGTTTTACATGTGGTACTTGGTAGAGAGCATTGTAGGATTTAATGAAAGAAATGACTCTGATATTAATAGCGAAGAAATAATACAACAAGAAATAATAAAACATAAATTTTCATGGCAGGGACAGAACTCTGTGTTTAATATTGGATCTCAGAACAACTTTAGTGAGTCCTATTTACTTTCTAAGGAATTATTTATGTTTACCAATCTTGCCAGGTTCTGTAAGAATGTAAAAGGACTAAATTCCTTTGGTCTAAATATAGCAGCCTAGGGGGACATAGTTAGCTTAGATTTGTACAGACCAAGGAAAAGGCAGGCTCTCCCCTAAATTCCCTGTAGTCCAAAGGTACCCGGCTGCTGTGACAATGAAGGGCAGTAAGAAGAGAAGCCCAGACATTCAGAAATGCCATGTCCAGGAGGGCAGGGATGGGGCCCTGGATCTTTGAGATAGGAAGGAATGCTTGCGCTCCTAAAAGCTTCTTGTTATGCTGTCAGATTTACTTATTTTTTTCAGCAACTCCAAGAATAATCATAGTTTTTAAACAAATAATTATTGTGATTGCATACTAAGACTGATGGTTTGATATCCATTTAATTGGAGAAGAAATGGCCATCAGCTATTGAATGGCGGGAGTTAGTTTTTTATTTTCTTATGCCATAGGAAATGCTCTGAAACACAAAAACATATGGACAGAATCATGGCTGTTATCTGAAATGCAGATGAGGCGAGGGGCTAAGGAACGTCTCCTTCCTGCCCGCCCCTCCAGTGGCATCTGCAGGAAAGGTTACTGTGCAGGAGCAGCTCTGTAAGAATTTCCTCCCTCCTGCTCCCTTTTCTCTCAGCAGCATCTGGTGCAAGAAAACGAACTGCAGTATGAAGCCAGGTTCATTATTAAACCGAGATTATAATTTCCACGTCATTCTGGCCATTTCCCCCCTCCCTCTGTTTGATAATAATCTTGTCTCGTAATGAAATTCATGAGGCTGCAGCAACAAAGGAGCTCATGGAAGAGAACAGGAGCTTGTCAGATGGTATAGATTTGCATACTAATGAACATAATGATGTTATTAATATTACAAAAACTTGGTAGTATCCAAATGCCACTGAAATGGGGAGTGATGGATCAAGATGAGACTTCACAAATAAATTAAAAAAAAATATAGTTCACAATATTGCAACACCTTGCAACTGCTGAAAATAGACGTAAACCCTGTTCTTGTAACTGAATTATTTTGATTTGTGTGTCGTTTCAAGAAGGTTAATAAATGTAGATTTGCAATATGTTTTATTGTCTGTACTGTACTGGAAAAAAGTACTAGAAGCTTCAATCTTCTTGCAAGTTATGAGAGCTTCTCTGAAAGATGTGACTCCTGTTTTATTATGTTGGCCTGTGGCGTCAGAGGCGGATGTTGGTGGTATGGCAGTAGAGGTTGAATCTTCCCACCAGTATCCCCTTACGTGTTGTTGCTGTGCAACAGATGGCAGCAGAGGGGCAGTCTGACACAATGCCATCTGACATGGAAGTGTGGACGAAGAAAAGGTGTCATTGAATTGCTCCATGTGGAAAAAATTGTGCTGATAGACATTCACTGATGCCTGCTAAACATTTATAGAGACCAAACAGTGGATGTGAGCACAGTGAGGCAGTGGGTGATGCTTTTCAGTGGTGGTGACAGTGGGTCACCTCTGCTGCTACAGATTGTTACGAGTGTGGCATGCAAGCTGTTGTTCATTGCTGACAACAGTGCATAGCTAATGGTGGTGACTATGTTGAAAAAGAGCGTTTTGTAACTAAGAATTTGCTCTATCAAACTGTGTTACTGTGTTAAGGAAATAAATAAGAGGTATTACTTTCAGAGCAGCCTATATACAAAGGCTGATCTCAAAAAGTACAGTGGATAGGAATTCATAGGATTGCAGTTCAGAAGGGTACTGCGCTTTTGACTTCCAAATGTGAACTTAAGGCGGGATGCACATTCATTTTTGGTGTTTTATTCTTTGTTGTAGTCTTAACTTTTAACAACCTTTTTATATTTCCTTTTACTTTTTTTTTTTTTTTTTTTTTAGTAAAATACATTCATGTTTCATACTGAGATCAGGACAAGAGAAACAAAGCCAAACTAAAACTTCAGCAGCTCACATGGTAGCTTCCTCACCTTCTGGACAGTTACAGGTGTTGGTTCAATTTGAAAAGAGCACTTGGCATGTGCCAAGTCTCACATCAAATGACAATTTGGAAAGCAGTTGTCTGGGCTCAACTCCTTCTTTCCGCTTTGCCTGACAATGATGGCTGTGTGGACACGAGGCACTATCTCAGAGCAGGGCAGTGGTGGCCTTCTGTCTGGTCTGCGTAAACAGAGATAAATCCTAAGTTGCAGGACAGCAAAGAATTTTGCTTCTAGTACACACACCTTTTAATTAAAATGTGGAATGGAGAGGGAATGTGCCTTCTTGGATGCCCTTGTTATGTGCAGCACTGTGATATTTTTTTCAGGATGTCATCCTTTGCTGTTCAGCAAATGAAAAGTATATGTTTCTGGGAAGGATGAGGAGGATCAGGCTTGCACAGCATTTGGCTGCTCTGAGAGGCTTGTTCCATAGCTCCAACAACAGAAGGAATTAATTCAGAGTAAGAGAAGCCTCTGTCAATCAGCAGGAGAGTTATGAAAAAGCTGGAGTGTTTCATTGCGTGGGTGTGATTGAAGGTAGCGATGTGTTTGGGAAGAGTTCAGTGACGTAGAGACCATGGTAGACTCAAGTAGAATTTAGTGCTTGTCAGTGTATGTGAGTCTAATAAAGCAATTTGTGCTTTTCTCTTGCACTGTGTAACTTATCAGGGTCACTGTGCCCAAGTGAAAGCAGTCTTAAATCTAAGTCAAGAACAATCCTCTGACAACGAAACTTCGCAGGGACAAAGGAAGAAGCTGGGCAGTCAGGCTGCTGTGGCTTTGATGTGGCTCGTGTGGGAGCAGGATGCAGGCAGCTGTACCCTCAGGAGGTTTGTGAGCCACAGGTGCTGAAAAGCCCAGCAACACCACAGCAGATATTTTTGTCTCATTAAGTTTTAAATAATGAGAAAGCGTCATGTAGCTGACATTAGAAATACCTTTGTTCTTCCAGGGATTGTAAAACAAGAATTTGCATGATGTTGTCCTATGTTTAGTAGCTGTAGTAAGAACTTGAAAGGTTTGCAGTATCCCTTTTTTTTCTCCTACTAAAACAAAAGGTTTTCACTTCACTGTTAAAGTGGATTAATAAATCTGCATTAACTAAAACATGTAGAAAAGTGACAGTTCTGACAGCCTAAATTGTACTCATTTGTGATGCCTTCTCTCAGAGGGATTCATGAGTGAGCAACAGTGCTGTGTAGCTCTTCTTTATCTGATCAAAAACATTTCAAATTTGGAAGAACTGATAGAGCATGGTAGTGTGGGAGTCATCCCCAGTGGCTGCCGGCTGTGTTGAGTCTGTCAGACCATGAGAAGGATGGCAGCACCTCAGCACGGTGCCCAGCAGCTGCGTGCTTCTGGTGGGATGTGCGTGTAGCGTAGCAGAGCAGCTCTGCATTCCTTGGCTGCAAAGAACACGTCTCTTGTGTTCATTTCCCTCAGGCCCTTAGTTTAAGGGACGAATACAGCTCAGATGACTTAGGCTAGAAAGTTGAACTCTGGTGGCAAAGTGACCGATCTGTGTAAAAATGTCATTGTAAGTTTGAGACTTGTTCTTAATTTGCACCTCTCTATTAAACAGTGCTAATTGCTTGATGTGAAGCATCGGAAATCGTAAAATCATTAAGGTTGGAAAGGACCTCTAAGGTTATCGAGTCCAGCCATCACCACCATACTCACTAAACCATGTCCCTAAGCGCTACATCTACACAAACTGAAGCTTCCTTTTCTTCCTCTTCCATCTTTACCACCAAGCTGTGTTAGTTATGAGCACATTGATTCATACAAAAGAAATGAATCCATTATCTGTGAGAGGATCAGTTTCTACAAGCTGTAACTATTGGGATCAGAAGCAGTATTTTCCAAACAGAAATACCGATACAGTGCAACTTTGAGTTCTCTCAAATTGGTGTGTAGCTTTAAATGAGGTCATAGCTATGACAGCCTCCATTCACTGTTGTGCAAGCCACGCTGTCCTCCTTTCAAGGAGCACAAGTCATTGGCCAGAGTGGTGCTATCGCTTCATCAATATGCAGCATTGTTTGCTTTGAATGAATGTTTTTGCAGCATCAACAGTAAAGTCTGACTTTCCTTGGATGAGTCAAACTGTTTTACAGGAGTCAGACTATTATTTCTTATTTCCTAGAGACAGTAGGAAGGAAATTGGTTCCTGGAAATACCTGCTCAAACTTAATCCTAGTGGTAATCTCCAGTGGAAGTACAGTAGTCCAGGGCAACCTGATTAGACTTTGAAGTCTGCTCTGTTTGGAGTGGGAGGTTGTGGTAGAGACCTGCAGAGGCTCTGTGCAGCATGAATTTTTCAGCAATTCTGTGATACCCTTGCCGTTCAATAGGTAATCTTGTTCCTACTATGTTCATGTTTTCTACAGTTTAATGCTACATTTCACAGCTCCGCAGTAAAACACTTTACCTTTCTTTGGAAACATTGAGGTCTCAGTGGCACTTTCAGTGATTCCCAAAAGAATTATAAAGAAATTTTATGAATTACTTTCAACAGTATTTTTGAGCAGAGCTACAATACCTGGCTGTGCTTAGTGAGTTGGTGGGTGTTGATGTAAACAGATGAATGCAGGAGGGTATTGCAAAGAAAAATGTACGTTAAATCCTAGTACGTAGGAATTGATTGCTCTGAGTCTTTGCTTCCTTACTTATTTTAGGTTGATCATGATTTAGATTAACTGTCTGCAGTTTCCTTTCTGCAAGAATTTTGCCTATAAGTGATGCCTAAAGCCATGTTCTGCAGAGCCTAAATTTTGCTATTTGAGGTTCAATTGATTTCCCCTTCAGTTTAAAGAGAAAGCTCCAGGACACCAAACATCAATACAGTGACATTACAGATGCTGGGCAGCAGATGTTAAATGCATTGCACGTTTTGATCTTTTTTTCTGTGGCTTTCCCTTTGCTCAGACACCTTTTGCAATTTCTGATTTCTTTCCCATCTCAGTTTCATTTTCCTGTCCCCCTGCCCCTTTAAAATAAGCAAACAAAAAAACACAACTGCATAATGTCCTCTCTTAAATATATATATATATATATCTATATACACATATCTTTTTTCACAGAAATTAATGTGCTTGGTATCATTATTGTGTGAAGTTTCTTTTTGCTTCCTTAAACAATTAGCTCATGGTTTCAGATCTGTTTGCATGTTAACAGCTAATCAGCTTTCTATCCTCTTGATAGGGTCTTGATACCTTTGTTCACATAGCTTCTGACCCCTTTATTAGCATGCCTCCCTGTTTTGTTCACAGTTTAATTTTTTGTTTCTTTCTGCCCCTTCATCTCTCCATGCTATGCGTATTTCTGTCTGGATTCTCTTCTATCTGATTAAATTTGTTCTATTTCCTCTATCATTTGGAGAAAGCTTCACTGATAAAATACTTCCCATAATATAATTCCCTTTTCTGGTGTTCAGGCTATTGCAGTATATGGGCCTCATCACCCACGGAAGTCAGTGGTGTAACTTCTAACAGGCAGCAGTGCTGCAGAGGGTAGCCCCAGATGAGAGGTACAGTGATGCTGTTCGCTGCAGGTTCCAAACAAGCTCTTTGGAGCAAGGAAGAACCATAGAATCAGTAAGGCTAGAAAAGACCACTAAGATCATGTAGTCCATCCATCAACACATTACCACCATGCCCAGTAAACCATGTCCCTCAGTGCCACATCCACCCTTTTCTTGAATACTTCCAGTGTCAAGCAGTAACTGTAGTTCTGTCCCTAATCAGAGTCTTATTCACGCCAAAAATCCTGTTAGTAGCATGAATTCCTTGCAACCAAAGGAACTACCACTTGGCTAATTACTGCTGTGGCCTTTTGTGTGGATTCAGGTTAGTGCCTGCCAGTTCATGGTTTAGTGCTGGCAGTCTTCCAACACCTTCTGTAATTTTTCATGTTAGCCTAGAGAGGACAGACAAGTTCTCCTGTAATTTAACTACAAAGAGATCATAAAACAGAAAGGTCCTGGAGAAAGATGGTCTTTTAATATCCAATACAGCTGAATCTTCCTTTTTAATTTTAACTAAAATTATCCCTTAATTAAAATATGACAAGTTAAAATTGAGATTAGCATCTTCACTGTTTGAGATCTAACTCGGCTGAAAGCCTTGTTTCTGGCTGTGAGTTGAAAGATGCTGCACTGAAAATCAGTCACAGGAGCCGATCTTTCTGTTGAGCTTGATCAAGACCAGCTACAGATGACATTAATCTCAGTAAGTCAGGCATCATAATGGGATGTTACACATAACATTAATAAGTGTTATTCTGATGTATGTCCAGTACTGTAATTCCTGATTTATAGTAGCAGATACAGAATCAAAGAATCACTAAGGCTGGAAAGGGCCACTAAGGTCATCAAGGCCAGCTGTCAGCCCATCACTAGCGTACCACTAACCACGTCCCTCAGTGCCACGTCTGCCCTTTTCTTGAAAACCTCCAGGGATGGTGACTCCACCCTGTGCAGCCTTTTCCAGTGCCTCACCACTCTTCTGGAGGAGAAATTTTTCCCAGTATCCAGGCGTAATTGGAGGACATTGTTGGTCTGAAGGCATTTTCTAACTTCTGTCATGCTGCGTGTTGTTCAGTTCTGTTTTTTTCTTTCTGTGTGAATTTAGCCCTCTTCCACCTGAGAAATAATCTTTGTCCATCTCTTGGTTAAATGTGTGTGATCTAGTGTGAGAGTAAACAGAGTATTTAACAGTGTGATACATTTCCCTCTTTAACGTACCAGACCTCTAACTGGACTTAAAGGAAATTAAGGAGCAACAGAAAGGAAATGACCATGTGGCAAACTGCAGTGCATGCAGATGATCTATGTACTTTTAATTAACATTGAACTTGTTAATTAAGGATGTTTTTTCTTTTTGTGTGGGGTTTAAAAGAAAAAAGGTCACCCATTTTGATGCTTTGTAGTAAGATGATTTTGTGCCATCTGGATTATCAGATTTAATGTATGTATATTAGCAGTTAAAATGTTGAAATAAATTTTAAGAAGTGCTGAAACAAAACTATGAAACATATGCCTTCATCTCCCCAGATCCGCAAAGCAACTGTGCAGCTTTATTTCTTCAGTCTGCAGAGTTGGAAGAACTCAGTGGATGCCTCCCAGCTGTGTTGGGAGGAGGAGATATTTGGCTGACAGCAATGGGGGAAAGTAAGCACGATGACAAAATTCTCTTGGAAACCATAGGGAGCAGGATTTAGCTTTGAACTTTCCAAAACCATCAGTGGGTGTGTTTGATTAGCTTTTTTGTGTTGTGTGTGTGAGCAGTTGCTGAACATTTGGTTTTGTGCACAAGTTCCCTTTAAACCAAATCTCCCATTTGATGGAACAGCAGCTTCTTTCCTCCCATCAGCCACTGCAGAATGGTTATGGGCTTTGTGTGTCTCTGCATCTTCTGGATCTAAAATCTTGTTCCCAGTGCTCAAATTGAGAGAACATATATCATAGTGTCCCTTTCTCTTCTTGAAATAGTTTTATTTTTATTGATATGAGAAAACAGGGAAGGCTGTGTAACAGGTGACTTTGGAATACATTTGTTTATTGCAAGCCTAACAAAATCACACCAGAAGGTGCCCTTTATTTCCTTATATCTTCTCTTTTTGTGACACCCCAAGGTTTGAATTGAATGCAGATGATTTGTGGTTGTGGCTCTAAGCGTTTGTCAAGTTCTGGAGGCATATAAGCCAATAAGAGACCAAGACTGAGAATTGGTACTCTCTAGCAACTGCTTGGGATGACAGTTTTTCAGCTGAAGTGAAGTTCCATTCTCATTAGAACTTCCAATTCTAACTAGTACAAAAATTTTTCATAAAAGAGCCCAGGCTTGTCAGTAGTGGAATTCCAGATCTTTGAAGCACGAGTCTGAAATACAATCTTCAGATTAATTTCATCCTTATTTACTTCTTGTTTCCAAGTCAGCTCTTGATCTCATACAAATGTGTTTAGATGTTGCCTTCTGGCATTCTTGGAAGATTTTTTTCAGAGCAGTTAAGAACGCACCATCTTCATTTAGTTATTTCTAAGAATAACTAGGAAGCAATTCAATCAAGGAATCTTTTGTGTGTATGTAAATGGCTTGTATGCATCGTGACGCTTGAAGTTCTGAGGGAGTAAATTTGGGTTTGTGTGTCACAGTAGGCAACACAGGATTTTAACGTGATCGTAATTTAATGTAGTATCCAGCAAGAGGACCGTAACTAATGTCGTAGTTCAGTATTTGGACTGATGAAAAACTGGAAACAGGAAGAAATATTCTAGGACATGTAAGAGCATGAGTGAAAAAGAACACTTACTGGTAGAACAGCAGTAAAATTAATGTAGGATGTCTAGACTGAGTGTTTTCCTTCTGCTTGAGGCAATATGAAGCTGCCTCCGAATGAAACAACATTTGAATATTAAAACCAAACCAAAGCCACAGCAAAAAAGCCCCCACTTATTTGAGTAAATGTGAAATGGGCTTTCTTAGTTAACAGAACAATATATTTCAGCACACCACTGGACAGCCTTTTTTGTACTAGGAGTATTTTCCACAGTGCCTGTGTCTGTATAGATAGCTAAACTGATTAAATGCCTTTGCCTTTACATTTCCTGAAAGCAGGTCTCTTCTGAAGCAAAGTGCACACTAAGCCAGAAACTCATTTGAAATCCTGAACTGAGCAGTTCAGGTATGTGCAATGGAACAATGAAATGATTTTTGTAAAGGTAGATTGGTGCTCCAGAACCCTTGGGAACGATGCTCTTCAGTTCCTGATAGCACCCTAGTATTCAGTTTTTAAAAGGCACGTATAGAATTGTACTTTGAAGTCAGTATCTAACTGAATTACTGTCCCAGTAATTTGTTTGGCTTGCATCTTTTTTGAAAGCAAAAGGAAATCAAGATGTTTTCTTTTCAGTTTAGGCTAAACACAATTTGTAATATTGCTAGGCTACTGCAGACAGTAGGGGAAGGGTTATAATATTAAATGAGAAGGATGTCTGGGGTACTTTGTAGACAAAGGCAAGAGCATGTCCGTTAGCTGAGGCACCAAAAACTGGATCAGAGTAAAAACCAAAAGCTAGATACAAAAGACTCTCCCCTCTCCCATGCACACACGCAGCAATTAGATCAAAGACCGCTATAAGCATGAGCTTGATGAAATTTAAAGGTGGCGTTAGTACCTATTTAGGTAATGAGGTGTCACTAGAGTGAAGATCACAAAATGTAACTACAAAAGAGAGAAGCCTGCCAGGCATTGTTAAGCCTCTGCTTTGACTGCAATCTGAAGGTTCTCTTGATTCCTTTATGCGATGGAAATTTTAAACAATGTGATTAACCTTAACTATGTCATTAGTATAATACTCAATTTGAAACATGCTGTGCAATTTCAGTTGCACCCTCTCTGTTAATCTGATATTTGTAATTGATTAGCGTGCATAAAGATGCCCTTTAATCAACTAAATGCTGCTTGCACACATGTATGGGCACGAGAGACTCCTACTAGAAAGGCATTCACATCTTGAACACACAAAGGAGATGTGAACAGATACAGATTGTAGTTGCTACTTGTCACACTAAAATTTAAGATACTGATTTTTTAAAGGTTTTGAATAGTTCACAGTTCAAACGTTATGCACAGCAGCATCAGTGCTGGTATGAGACAAAATCAATGTAACTAGCTGTAGAGCTTAAGCAAATGAGCAATATATTAATTGTACTAAAGTAAATGACAACAGCTTTTCTACTGATTTGGTTTGAATCAGTACTGGATACAAATGTTGCTTTAATTTTATGGCAACTCACTTAAATAGTCAAAACAGTCTTATTCCTACTTCCGCTGTAGAAATGCCCAAGCCATTCTGGGTCAGCAGGACTCTCTCCTACTTTTTCATTCTGGATGCTTGCCTAAAGCTACTACGCATGGAATGCCTCAAAGCATTTCCTTGATTGCAGTTTTCGACAGTTCTTATCTGTTGCTTCTACTTATTTGCATTTCTTCGTCCATATATTTACACTGGTGCTAACAAAGAAGCTCTGGGAAGTTGCTAATGTATTCGTATGGTACACACCACTGCTTGAGAAATCTTAGTGTCTTAAAAAGAAGAGGGGTTTTTCCCAACTTCATAAAGCTGTGTGTTTTACCTGCAGTCACCAGTTCACGGTTACCCCCAAGGGTGAGCCTGACAGTCCTGTCCTCTGCATCTGCAATACACCTCCTAGGCAATCGTACTGCCATCTTTTAGCATTTTATTGCTATTCAATATCCAGCATTCCTCAGATTTTTGAGAAACTGGAGTATCATGTATGCTATGCAATACGCCAGTTCTTACCGAATTGAATTATTTCACTGGTAACATAGCTGAGAATTTGATTCGAGGCTGAGATTTTTATTTTGCATGGTTCCTGCAGCAAGGTGTTGGGACTTCAGGTAGCAGCACAGTATTGCTAACTGAAGTGTTAAAAAAGGTGAGGCTGTGAAAGGTAGGTGAAGCTTGTAACTCAGAGGCTTTCCTTTCACAAAATAAATGACTGTTCTGAGGCTAGCTGATGGAAAAGTTGGACCCATATTTGTTACCATCCCATCTGCCAGTGAATACTATTCAAGCAAGATGTTGAAATCCTTATTTTTATCAGCCAGATTTAGTCTCTTAAGAATTGAATTACTTTTGAAAATACCCTTCATCATCTTTCAGTGAGGGTTTGATTAAGCAACGACTGGTTTATCTGAAGTATTGCCCTTCACATTAATCTTTGTGCATCTGTATGATGAGTGCAACTTTAGTTCAATAACATTTGTTTCTGAGATTGCTGTGAAATGTGTTTACTTTATCATCTTCTTGTTGTTCATAATAAGAATTCTGCATAATTCCCAGCAGTGCCACAGGTTTATATAAAGCTCATGATCCTATGTATAAGCCTGAAATTAATGTCATCCTCTGATATTGGAAGGTTTATGTTTTCAACAACATAATTATCCTTTGTCAAATAATAAGACTTTTATAGAGTCATAAATGACTCTTTGAAATGTTTAGTTAAGGGATTGAACTTCCCATGGACTCTAAATGATTGGTCCTGAATGTTACAGCTTCTTTTGCCTTACAGAAGTTTTATCAGTAACTTTATCACTTTTTCTTTGTTGTCCCTTTTTATTTCTCCTTACACTTATTTCCATATTTTGGGGAAATTACCTAAGTGATGAGAATGGAGTTTCTTCATTTGTCTCCAGCCGGATTTCTATTTTGTCCTGTGACCACTATAAAAAAAATTAATTGATGACGAGTCAGGCAGAGAGAGTAGTGGCAAAACCCAATTTACAGGCACATTTGTTTTTAATTTAAAGAATCACTTTGCTTCAGTGGCCACATTGATCTGCTACCTGAAGTACAACAAAATACAAACTTAATTATTACGTTGCAGAATGTTTAATATCTAGACAATACAGTACTTCACAGCAAACCTAGAAGGAGAACATATGAACCCCCCTGATATTAATGGTCTTTAAAATATAGCTGGAAATTATTAATTATTCACCCCAGTATGCTGGTTAGTGTTTCTGTCCTTACCCTCAATAACGCCTTGACTATTTTGAGCTGTTGAAAAGCAGTGCATTTCAGTGAAGGATGTTCCAGTTGCTGAAGTTTATTTGATGTTGATTGCACAAGATCCTTATTTTCTTGTACAATTTCCATCTGCTAGTTAACTAGCTGAACAGGTTTAAATTAGTTTGTTTTCATTCATCCTTAAGCATCCTTACAAGAAGTCGAAGCTACCTTACATTTAGCCACATATCCCGATTACTCGCAACGTAGAAAACCTGCCAATACCAAATATCCAACTGCATGCATTTTATGACAACGTACTTTCAAAGACGTATAAAATTCACTGGTAGTCCAAACTACTGAAGAGTTTTGTTCAGTTAACAGGGAGGAGATAAAAGTGGTTATCTTTAAGGAACAGATAGATTCTTAGAGAAATTAAACACTGCCTCTAATGCTTGGTGGTCCTTGGCAGCTCAGGTATGCCGTGTGCTTGGTGAAGAAGTGTGGCTGGCATACGAGTGGCTTGCTGGGCTGGGATTGTTCAGCCTGGAGAAGAGAAGGCTCTGAGGAAACCTCATTGTGCCCTTCCAGTACTTGAAGGGAGCTTATAAGGAAGATGGAGACTGACTTTTTAAGCAGCCTGATAGTGGTAGGACAAGAGGGAGTGGTTTTAAACTATAATAGAACAGACTTAGACAAGATGTTAGATGGAAATTTTTTACTTAGATGGTGGTGATGCACTGGCATAGGCTACCCAGAGAAACTGTGGATGCCCAGTCCCTGGAGGTGCTCAAGGCCAGGTTAGATGGGGCCCTGGGCAGCTGAGCTGGTGGGGAGCAGCCCTGCCCATGGCAGGTAGTTGGAACTGGATGGGCTTTAGGGTTTCTTCCAACCCAAGCTGTTCTGTGATTCACAGTGGCAGTCAGTTGATTTGAATTTATAGAATTGGCAGCACCGTGACCACCTCAAAGACAAATTTCCTACTAATTCCTCTTCCAGAAAGACAACTTGTATATTTCTGAATTCTTTCCAAAGTAGCATTGACTTTACTCTAGTATACATAATACAATAAATGAGCAACAGTTAATGAAAAATTCTTGTGAGGCACATAACTATATGAAAATAAATGGTAGGGCTATTTTTAGGCATATAAACTAATTATTGTAATTTAACTTTCCCTGTGCTATCTCTTTTTCCTAGCCAGGGTAATGATCTGTCTTATCACTAAAGTGCCTCTACTAAATCTTTTGAAATGTCAAAAGTGAACTAATATTTACATCAGAATAATAACTACAATTACCAGCCCACTTTCCAATTCATTTGGAGTCGATTATTCTTTAGTACTAAGAGAAATGGAGTCTTAGTGTAATACTGGAATGAGTTTAATTAATCCTTTTTCACATACAGCAGGCAGATAAATGAAATTCAGCCTGTAATTTAAGACCTTGGGGAAACAGTATGATATTAAGGATGCTTTGAGTGATTGACAGTTTAATTTATTACAAAGAGCTGTACTCTGCCTTACCTTGCAGTTCATTCCAGCATTGTGATTTATGATTTCAGCTGGAGAGAAGACCAGTGTTCAAGCAAAATTTCCAAACAAAGTCTTTATGGATTTCTAGGTGCCACCCATCAGTTGCTGCACACTTGTAACCCTTTATTTTGCGAAAGTGACTGATAAAGAATGCAATATGTAATGCCAAAAGCGATACTGAAAATTTCCTGGGAGCTGGAGAATATGATATATTTGTCTAGCAGAATTTCCCACAAGTTAGTATCATATTTTCATCAGGAAGGAGAAAGGGTAATTGGATTTAAATGTCAAGATGTTCCTTGTGTAGGTTTGAAGTCACACATCTATTTTCTCATCTACAGTTTTTGCTTGTGCTTATGAGAACAGCACCCACTCATCACTGAGGTTGATGGTGTAGAAATCTTTAGGAGTGAGTTGAATGCTGCAACATAACCTGAAGTTTTAACACAAGCAGAAACACAACACCACTGGTACAGATGAAAAATTATTCCATTGAACCCAAGCCTTTCTCTGATTCTATGAAGGCCCACGTTCTACTGAGAGATTTTTCTTTAGTGAAGTGCATGCAGAACATTTGCTCTCTCCTGACTGCCAGCCTCCTGCAGAGCATTTCTGCCCAGCCTCCCTTGCTTGCTGCTGTACTGTAGATACTCCAAAGCTGCTCTGTCAGAAAGTCTAATTTGACAGATAAAAATGTCTAAATAGCTTCAAGTTTTTGAGTTGCTGGATGAAAGCAATGCAGAAGAGATGCTGGGAGTGAGAGATAGCAAGTAGCCCCCTGTTGCTGAACTATTTACGACAGCACTGGCTCATGCGTTCACAGCACCTAACAGCGTCTTGGCGATGCGCTTGGCGTCGCCAACGTTCAGTGGGTGGGAGGCAGCAATCAAGTGAGTACTGCATGGCAGGGTAAGTGTGTGGCAGTAATTTTTAGCAAAGACACTAGTACAAATCCAAATTCTTACAAACTGCTCTAAATGAGCTTTCTTTGCATGATAATGTGGCTTCCTTCAGACAATGCATAATCAGTAAAGTAGATTTTAAGCATTTTTATCTAAGGGAGAAAGAATACAATCCTTTTTATATGATTTTACCATTATACATGGATTATAGCAACTGACTTAAGAATGTGAATACATTGACTTCATTTTTCATTTCCCCATCGTGACATTATATAATCACTTTAGAGTCCCACATATATCATTACTATTATTTAAAGCACTTTTATACCTTCTGTTGCAGAATATCAAGATAAGTTGTTGCTCCACATCTGATTTTGAACTCCTAGTTGAATGGGTGCTTCAGGGTGTGTTTATTTGCTTTGTTGCTGCTGTATGCATTTTTTTCCAGTATCTATGAATGTCAGGAAAATGAAACCTCCTTTTTCCCCCAGTTTGGACTAACTGGTCTACCTGGCAAGGCTGCTTCTTTGTCATCACGTTGCTGTTCCATACATCATAGGATCACAGGTACTTAATCCAATCCCTGAAGGTAGTTTTCAAATTCTACTATTTATGTGCATCATGACAGATTCCTGTCATGCTGTGACTCATTGTTGGCTGTCTGTAGTATGATACTGGGACACACAGGAAACATGATGGAGTTACAGCATCGTTCTTTCCATGGGGATCAGTCGAGGAAGAATATTAGGAGTATCCTCAAGTTTGAAAAACAACCAGACATTTAAAATGGACTTGAAATCATTAAATGCTCTTCCACTTGTTAGAGACATAAAGAAATCCTGTGTAATTTTTTTGGGGGTGCTTCTTCTGGACAGAGCTAAGTGCCTTATCTTGGTGCTGCTAAGGAAGACAGAAAGAGAAATTGAGAAGCATTGGCTGGCACTGAGGGAATGCTCCCACCTTCTGCAAACAGAACGAGTCAGCAAAGCAGAGGTTTTAAAGTAGTCGGTGGCATGTTAGAGGTATGGCTAAACTACCTGTGGCCTTGCAAGGCCTGAGAAGAATACAGGTTCCTACCTTACGTCTTATCTTTCCTCTGCTGGAAATGCTTAGAGTGAGGCATGAGAGCCTGCAGCCCTCACACAGCCATCACCCAGAGCTAGGCAGAGGCCAGGAGCCTGTGCTCTGCCTGCAGAGGCAAGTAAGCTGCCATACTGAGCGCAGAGGAGCAAGTTGCTATGAGGACTACCAGAATGAACCAGTAACTCTTTGTAAAGCTGTAAGGTTTCTATTTTTTTTTTCTTTTCCTTTTTTTCCAGTACACAAATATTGCTGAAAAGGGCATGCAAGGCCTATGGAGGTGGTCCAGGAGATCACCTCTCTTTGGAACTGCCTTCATTTTAACATGTTTTGTAAAGAGCTACATGGCAAAGCTTACAGTCAAACTGAAATCTAGTACATGTAAAAACCTGCATGCTTAAAAAATTTAGGAACTGCAGCTCTTGAGAGAATGAGGTATATCTACATGATGTCTGATGGATGTCTGCCTAACCTGTGCTTATTAAGAATGACAGTGTTTCTGTAACCTCACTTAGTTACCTTTTCCATTATAATTACATTTTCACAGAGAGTTTTTTCCCAATCTAAATCCTTTTCACCTTAAAATGAAGCCAATTATTTCTTGTCCTATTCCCAGCAGACACAGAATACACAGAGAATAATTGATCAAACTTCCTCTTTGTAAGAGTATTTTACATTAAGAGGATTCATCTCATGCCCTTTTCCAATCCTGTCTTTTCTAGATGATGAAGAAAAGAAAAAACCCCAAATCATAGGGATTTTTCTTTCATTTTTTTCCAAGGAAGTTAGCATTCTTAATAGCTTCCATGGAACTCTTCGTTCTCATCTTGCTCTGATGGGAGTGTGCCCATAAGCCAAAAAGATAAACTTCTCTTCAGACTCCAGATCTTTAGGTTGCCTGAGCCCAGGATTTAGTGACAACAATAAGATTGCCATGAGTTTCTTTGTGCATTTGGAGGGATCTGAGAGCATATGATCTCCTTACAGCCACTGTTAAGCATTTCCTTATCTAAATCTGATTTAGGATGCTCTCCACTTTTATAACTGCTTTTCACAAAAATAGTGTGAGATTCTAGAGCTGATTGAGAATATATGTAACATAGATACACATCTATAAAAAATAACATTATTTTTGGGCCTGATATATTTTGTGTTTAGTGTATAGCCCTGGCAATGCTGTGACCAGAAGAGGAATCTAGCTTGCGGTGTTAATGGTACTAGAACTTGCTTATCCATTGAGTTCATTTAAACTCTGAATCTGTGATCATAAAATGTTGTGCAGTTATTTCTTTATCTCTCAATTAATGGAATTGAGGGGGTGGATTTATGGAGAGGCATAGTTATATCAGATAGAATTTCTGTTTGTTTGTTTTGATGGATGATTCTGAAAGCTGCGGCATTCTGGGTAAAGCAATTAAAACAATTTCTTGCTGCATGTGAGGATCATTAGGATGCCTCGTCTCTCAGAAGCAGGATTCAAAAGCTGAAATAAGGTGAAATTAGTTATTTCAGAGACTTGGGATGATAAAGGTTGAGGCTGAATTTGTTTCTGAGCTATTTATTAAAACAGTATGGTTTACATGCAGCTGCCTTTAGCAGCAGTGAAAATGCCACTGTGAAGTAAAGGAATATTGAGAAAATACAGTACCGAGATTTCCTTATCAGAGATCTGTATATACCAGTTACATCATGTATTTTCTGTTGTCACCAGATATAAAAATAGAAGATGTGTTTGGGTAAGGGATGATATTTCGCTTTATAAAATTCTATCTGTTATCAGGAGGTTTTGAAATATTTTTCCTCCTGCTTCATAGTAAATCCCCTTCAGGGGGTGGGTTACGGTGTTTTCCCATGCTCCCACTCTCAGCTGAACCGCCTTTGGGCACACGCCGTGTCACGTCAATTGCAAATTGAAATTTATTTGCTGAAAGGATCCTGATTGAGGTTTACAGTGCAACTGATACAGGCTAAAAGTCTGCACAGTCAGCTGCGGTGACTGAGATGAAGAACTGCAACTTACACAGCTTTTGTAATTCAGTTATGCTTTGGTTGTGTATTTGTACACTTCTCTTCACAGGCAGTATATTTAAAAGCCTCTGGAATTTATGATGTATTCCAATGGCATATCACAAACTTTTGAGAAAGACGTGTTAAAGCTGTAACTTTTCTCAAAGTTCACGTTATTTCCTTCCTGCTAGCAAATCTCTGCCAGTGGCTGCTGCTATATCATCCATGCCAGGGATGACTCGTATCCTAAGGCTTGTAAGAACTTGTGGCTGCTTCTGGAACGCACTGAGGTTCAGGTTTCCTATCATATTTATATGCTAATGTTTTAATCAGATGAATTCTCCCTCACTCATTTTACTTAATGAATGATGACCTTTTGTCTCTGCTCCACATCTAGTAATATATTTAGGCATTAAATATAAATCTTCCTGGCAAATGAATTGCTTATGCATGTTTGCCACATGATGTATCTCTCTTTCGGTATGAGCAAATGTTTTGTGTAAAGAGGAAAACAAATTCCATAGCATCTTTTTTTCCTCTTTAATGCACAGAGTTAGACACTTCAGCATGGTTATAATAATAATATATAGCTAGAACGCTGTATTATTTAGACTGTGAGTATATAATGTAGTAGATGTATTGTGTGAAAGTATACTTAACTAGCAAAATCTCATTTGATGCTTGAAATCAAGGAGTCAGCTCCCATTCTGTGCAAGCATATACTCTTCTTTGCATCCCTTTCCTTCTGACTCAATTTTGTCAGAAAAAAAGTGTTTGTGTATAGAACAGTTTTTTACCCCAGAAATTTCTGCAGTTAATAGAAACCAGTCACATAAGTGTACAAATCCAAAATGAACTACAATTAATCCCCATCATTATGCTATAATATTTTCTGTTAAATTTGCCAGCTGAACAAAACGACATACAAAGAGCATTGATTCTAATTCTTCAGGAAGAAAATTACTTCTGCACTATAAGGATCAGTACGTAGCACCAAGAATAAATGTCTGGTTCTTCATAAAGAGCCTTGTTGCAATAAATACTGACTTTGTCATGACTTCTATGCCTTTGTTAAAGGACAGGATATTCCAAGATTTTGTGGTAAGGTGTGTGTTAAATATGAGACAGACTGAAGTAAAATTTTCAGTGTGTACTGTATGGATGCCTGCTGATCTGAATGCTTTGGCAGAAAGAAAGCTTCATCACACCATTAGATTGGAATAGAGCCTGTAGCTGGTAATTAGCCAACTGATCACCTGTGCCATTGGAAAAAAGGATGCAATTGAGGTGGACATAGCAACGTCTGCAATAAACACTTGAGATGTCATCTCTGTACGTGAATGTTTTTTATTTCAGATGTTTGATGGTGAGAGCATTAATGTTAAGATTAAAAGACTTGACCCTACTGCTGCCCCCTGCAGCATTCCTACAGATGCTAAAAGTGGATCTGATGTGAAGTTTCGCAGTGAAATGCTTTGAAAATTATGCCAAAGTAGGAAAGAGAAACAGGACAAAGAAACAACATCAAGGATTTTAAGAGTACAGTGGCGCAGCTGTGAGCAGAAGCTCCTTTAAACAAAGACTGACACAAACCTGTAAAATGACCTTTACCCAGAGTAGTGTGGATGTGATCAGTAAATTCAAGAAAAGCTGAGGTGCTGTGTGCTAACTTAATGAGCTTCATGAGAAGGGCAAGCAAGAAATTAGAGATGAATTAGTTTGTTGTAATTTAGGTATTCGTCATCCTACTCAGGAAGGATCTGTTCAATTATTTTCAGCGTTAGAGCTGAGATTAACATATAGTTTAAAAAATGAAATGCACGGAGCAGTTTGGAAAAGATGCAGTGTCTTTTATATTCAGCTACAACTGCGATACTGGGCAGAGGCAGGTAATGAATGAGTACCCTCAGTGGAAGCTCTGGGTGCACGGAGAAAGGAAAAAAGTGAGATATCTAGAGATGATATTTTTAGAATTGGCAAAAGCGTGTCAAATGCAGTCATGGAGTGGTGATCGAAAGGATCAAGTTAAAACTGATTCATACGGCATATTTTAGACCTATTTATTTTAGCATTTGCTCATCAAAAAGAATCTGTAAAGAGATTCTGTCCAGGTGAAGAGGTCTAAAGAATAAGAAAATAATGATCTAACATTTATTTTTTCCCATTAATGTTTTATAACTCCCAAGAAATCCCAACTTTTTAATATCGATGTAAAAAACTGCAGGTTCAATAGGCACTGTAACCAGTAATTGGATGACTGTGGGCCAGTGCACAAGGTAGTTTCCAACCTGAAGATGGTTACTTTTGATTGAGAGGGATGTGTTTGTGCCTAGGTTGGCACTAACAGAGCAAAGCTGCGTAAACAGCTTTCTTGCCAAGCCAGCTGTGATTAGAGCCTCTGGTAATAGGAATTTCAAATGTGGGATTAGAGATTCCAGGTTAACTTTAAATAAGAAATAAAGTTTGCCAAGTTGGTGAAAGCACTGTCAATAACAGCAGCTCTATGATTTTGGAGATTTTACAAACAAACGAGTGGGACTTTTTATTTTTAACATGCCTCCTCTAATTTTATGGGCGACTAACCAACCTGCCAGGGAGTTTACAAATAAAGCTGGAATAAGAGAGAGGCAGGTCTTTGCTGACAGTGGGATACCATACATACAGTTCTCCTTTTGGAAGGCACAAAACAATCAGTGAAAGGGTAGCAATGTGTGCGGGGAACTAAGTAATGAAAAAAATTGCAGCAGATCCTTTCAGAAAGGGCAGTATCAGCTGGCAGCTGCTAACAACCTTCTTCAGAGACCTTCTTCAGCTTAAGCCTTCTCACTGCATCGACTGCTGTGTGCAGAAATGTGAACTGAAATGTGCCAGTGGTGTGAGTGGGGCGTGGTGCTGCAAGTACTGGACACTGCAAAATCACCATACAAAATTAATAGCACAAGTGCTATTTTTGCACTTCTGTGGGCAAAATGTAACTTTAACCTACAAGCATAAAGCTTATGGGGGTGACAACATAGGGCTGGGGAACACAGGGGAGTGCTGGCAGAGGCTGGGCAGCAGGTAGGGCTGGGTCAGGCACCAGCACTCTTCAGTAGCAACAAAGAACACTGGAATAGATGGTGTCACCCCCACATGGGGCAGTCATGGGGGAGAAACTGTTGTGTCTGGATGGAGCATATGGAAAATACTATTTGACATGACGTGAGATCTATCTGAGGCCATGTAAGAGGATAGGGTAACAGAGGATTCTGTGAGCAGATGTATGTAAGGGGGTTTGAGAGGAGACCAGGTCATCCTTTGTTTGCAATAGTGCAAATTATACTTCAGAATTCTTGATTATCTACTGAGGTGGAAGATGCTGGTTTTGCCTTGACTAGCAATTCTGCTTTTCTTCTGCTGTTAGCTGTTGTTTAAAGGCAGGAATGTTTTGAACTCCTTGGCTCTCTGTGCTCCCTCAACCAGTGAATCCATTGAGCTCCTCTCTGAGAATGGAAGCCATCACCAGGTGGCTGCTCTGGTGCCACGCTTCTTCTGCATTATGACTTTGCATTGCAGAATTTCCAGTACATTTCTGATTTGTTGAGATAGCGCTCCACAGTTCTCACCTGTGTGTCAATACTGTCCTTTTTTTCTTCCAAATCTCACCCACTGCCAAAGGTATTTGTTTCTTTCATGCTTACGTGCGCTGTGGCTAAGCTGTGATACTTGATGTGTATGTAAGGATTTTTTTGTTTCTCGTCAGGGTATCAGAGCTGGAAAATCTCACGTATTACAGCAAGATATTTCTTTTGTCTGTGTGATGGAAGGACTATAATGCTCATTTTCAAAGTCTGTTATGAGTCTACTTTATGCTAATTTGCCATTGAATTACTATGCCTTGAGCCAGGAGATTTAGGAAGCACAGACTTCAGTATTAGATAAAAACCTATTCAGTCTACTTTGACATCAGCTCCCCATGCTGCACAACGTTCATTTAGTTTTGAGCTACAATTTCCTCTGTATTTGTACTGAAGAACAGTACAGTGAATGCACAAAGGAATGTCACAAGCAGCCAACTGCCTCACCTTAAGGAAAAAATAAAGGCTTGATTTGAAAGGTGCTGAAGTTAACATGATGGAACTGGGCACTGCAGTCTGAAATGCAGCTGCAATTCTTCTTTCCTGAAGTAGCTGACAATTCTAATTAAAGATGAAAACTTAATTTTGTATTGTCACGTTAGATACCTGTGGTACCCAGCGAATGTCCAAAAATTGTGGCATTGTTTGCTTTGAATATAACTGAAAAAAATCATCTCAGGAAGTAGGAAGTACATGGTTGTGTGTTTACTAATGGCCACAGTATAGGATTTTTCTGGAGTTAATATCCCATTATATGTTAATATCCATTATATTCGCTACTTATTTTTCAGTGACGAACAGTCGTAATGGAATGGCAATTAATACAGCACGTTTGGATTTTCACTGGCATAACGTTTCAATGAGACAGTGAAAAATGTTCCTTAGGTTCCTGTGTGGGCAGCCAGTGCCCTCTGCCACCTTCCTGCGGGGGTGTCTGGGCGGGCTTGGCTTTGGCACCAGGTGGTGGGAAGGAGCTTTTGGAGCCCTTTACCGTTGATGATGTGTGGTTGTGCCTCTGCTGCAAGGGAGTGCTAAAAAAAAATAAAATCATCACTCTTTCAAATATAGCTTTTCAAAAAATACTGCCAAGAAGAGTCTAGTGTTTTGAGGACAGTAGCTTAGGTAACCTCACAGATCTTGTCTTCCTTTAATTTCAAGACATTTTTGATACTGAGAAATTTCATTAACTGCTGTGATAGAGCATGCATTTACATTGCTGGTCACCAAATCAGATCCTGGCTGGCAAAAGAAAAGGCACTCCTGCAACGAACAGGCCAGGCTTGTGCTGGGGTTTAGGCTTCACCTGCTCACACACGGTCTGCTGACAAGTCTGAAAATCTCTGGGCTTCTCCTAGGGCAGTAAAACCTCTCAGAAATTGAATGATTAACTGGAAGTTCTGTGGACTGCAAATATGAAACTTCAGAGGGAAAAAAAAAGTTACAAGCGAAAACAAATCGTTCTTTCAGCTTCACACGCACCACAACACCTGAATATTGAGGTAGCTGTAGATGCACATAAATTTCTGCAAGCGAAGGTCTGAGAATAAAAATACAGCAATGTAACCTGTGTCTTCGGTACCGAGCTACTCGCAGCGCCTGTGAACCCCTGCAGCTGTTGAAAGGCTGATGAATATACAAGGTGAAAGGTGTGTGAAATAGTTAAAGCAAAACGAAACGCAGCAGTGAATTTTATTTTCCTGAACGCTGGTGATTTTGTCTGTGGGTCCATTGCACGTATTTTATTAATGTGTTCAAATATATAGACTGAGAAAATGGATCCCAAGAAATGAAATACAATGTAGATTCCTTTATCAAATAAACCTTTCATAGTCATGTATGGAGTGGAGTCATCTACACAATAAATGGCCCTCTGCTGAAATTACAACCACCTGCCATGATAAATAAATAAATGTCCAATCTGACATCTTCACAAATAATGAGGATCCAGTGCCCTTATTTCAGAACAGCACTGCAACTGGATTTAATGGGATTGTCCATATCCCAGGTACTGTGGACATTGTCATCTATTTCACAGCTAGAAAGAGGCACAGGAAGAAAAGCAAAATGAGGAATTATCTTGCTTAATAATAGAGGCAATAAAAAACCTTCAGTTTTCATTAGCATACTGTTAGCTACCAGAGGCTCCAAACCTTACATTTGTTTTGCTGATTGGCTGACTGTGTTTTCATAGTTTTGTTTGAATTACTGAATGTAATTTGAACATATGTGCTGAATACATTTTGTCTAAAAACGTAGGGCAGCAATTCACAGATCAGTAAAGGGCTAAAAGCCTTTATGAGCATAGCTTGTTATCATCTTTCCTGACTTTTGTGCTATGGTGCTTTAACCTTATGGACACTGCACTTTGTTGCCTGTAGAAATGCCATTTTCTACTGAGAAATCTTCAAGTGCTCATTTATCGCATCTGACCTGGCATATGACATTTTCTAATGCTGTTTTTAGATTAAATTTGATTGATATTTTCTTGTTTATACAAGGAAAGGGAGCTGTCAGATATGGAAGGGATCTGCAGGCTCATGCCACGCCAAGCTATGAGTTAGAACTAGTTTGTATACAGTTGAAGTCAGTGCTCTGTCCTTAACTGGCTTTTCCCTGTTTGCTTATCTTTTTCCAAGTAGATTGAGTCCAGCAGATGCTGCTTCTCCTTTACCAGCTGCATATCTGTTGTGGTGATTTGTTTTTGTAGCCATTGTTGTGAATGTATTCATTGACTGCTGTCCAAAAGATTCTACATTCTTCTATAAGGATAGTGTCTGTCCTTACATAAATTCAGTAAGGAAGAACATTTCACTAACATAATACTAATGAGCAAGGGTTTGAGAATTCATCATGAACGTGACTTATGTCAGTTTTCCATTGGAGCATGGACTTTTCAGAGTAGGGCAGTCAGTGTAGGAGGGAATGCCATCACGTCAGCCATGATATTTTGACAACATCCACACACATTAATGGCTGTCTGTCCTTCTAGAGAAACAGTATACAATTGTAGTGCTGACTTGTTTTACAATTTATATCTGAAATATATATAAAAGATATCTTCTATATCTTAAAGGAGCAGTTTCTTGACAGTGGGGAAAAAAAAGTTCTGTATCAGTGTCAGCTGCTGAAATTTGTCATGTTAGTCCACGGGCTGCTTGGCTTCAGGATCCTGTCTGGCTCATCTGCTTGTCTGGAAATGAGCTTGGTGCAGTAACATGCTCTGACACTGCACTGAGGTTGTATATGGAAGATACCGTGCAAGGATCTGGGTCTATGACAAGAACACTTCAAGTCCTTTGGATAACTGCCGCTAGCGTGACCTAGATGCTTCCATGGTGGAGTAGAAACCGAATGCAGCTAGCATTCAGTTAGGTTCCTATCCCATCCAAATTTTCCAGGTGATTTGAATTTCATAAGCATCTTCAGTGCACAAATGCAAGAAAGTGGTAGTAATAGTAGTAACAGTGCTAGCAGCTATCCCAACGTTAGGGGTTCGCATTCTCTTAACTGAAGAAACAGAAGTTTATGCCTCCCTAAAGCTTGAGTGCAGTAGATGGACTTTGTTCAGCTGTCGCCTAAAGTACACATGCTGTGAGAAGCTGTGTCAGGCTTCATTTGGAAAGTGCATACAGTTTTTGATTAGAGAGTGAAGTACTTGGGAAATATGTTGCAGAGTTATTAGAAAGGAGTTGCTTTCTGTGTCAGCTCTTGAGTGTAAAACCAAGTGACAGTCTAAAAGCATTCAAAGCAGCTTGTCCTTAATTCCATCTGCCAGTAACAGCTTCTTCATTACAAGGAAAAGGAGGGAAGGAAATACAAAGAAAGCCTCAGATAATATATGTATATATTTGCAAGCTTGTTTTCTGCCATATATAATTGCAGCTACCAGTTTCTGTTTATGGTCCAGTAATTCGCTTGGGTAATGTAATTCCTATTTTGTTTGATAGGAGCAGTAGGAATTCTGATTGAAAACTTAATCCAATGTGTTTTGGCCTAATTTTAGAGGGATATTTTGAAGCCAAGTCCTTCTAGTGGATTTTTCCTATATTTTGGAATGGCTGTGCACAATTTAACTAGGCATACAGTGGTAACAATTGTGTGCAAGAAGGATGGCATACTAAAGAACTGTAAAAGCTGGATCACCCACTGTCTGATCATATCATCATTTTAGAAATTCACGAAACTAAGCGTTTTAGCCCACATTAAGGAAAATGTCTGTGTAAATGCAGGTGTTAGTGGATGAAACAAGTATCAGAGAAAGTAAAAATACCCGGTTATTTGTCTGCGGGGCAACGTTCAATCATAGGCTTTGGAGTAATGCCTCTGTGCCAGCTGTACATTTACGGCTTTAATGAAAGAACTTTTCTAAAGTAAAAAGGGTGATACCAGGTAAACCTGAACAAATGCCTCTAGAAGCATGTCTTGTATTGCTAAAGCCATGCCTGGTGCTACAGGAGTACAGCAGCGGGGCTGGCACAACACTTGTCAGGGATGGCAAGGAGCGTCATTGTGCTCCACAGCACTTCTATGCGGCTCTCATACATCACCTCTGCTCTGCAGGTCAGGCATTGCCACCTCCTGCAGTGTCGTCACATGTGATCCAAGCAGTTTCCCTGGTATGGCTGGTTCTCCTTCTGCCAGAATTTGGCATGGGCAGCTTGTTGGAATAGCAAAAAGGCCAGCTCTGATTTTTAACATTGCGTAGAAGTATTTGGTAACATTTCAAACAAGCCATAGTCACTCAGTTGAATTGACCTGAAGTTCCTTCACTTAGATTCCTCTCTGCATACAGAGATTTCATCGCACCGTGAGCTTGCAGCTCAGGGTTCAACACTGCTCACGTTGCTCAAATGAGATTGTAGCCATCAATACCAAAATCTGTAAAACTAATCACTTCAGTGCTGCTTGTATTCAATGGACACCAGAAAGAGAGATCACAACGCATTCTGTGTTAGCCATGAACTTGCTGTAATCCGCAGTTGCTCCTCATCATCTGGCAAGATCTTTGCTGAACTATTTGCTCAAGAGAACAGGTATTCTCTGCACCAGCAGCAGGATATAGCAGTGCAATTCCAATCCATATCAAGGATGAGAATGTTTTTTTCCCATTTAATGATGGTTTTCCTAATAGTAAGGAAAAGCTAATGATTTCAAATGAAACTTATCAATTTAATTGTTTCTCCATTTCAAAATTAGTTTTCTGTTTTTTTTCTAATAGTATTGGTAGTAGTCATACATCATACTTGAAACGTAAGCTTCAGAAGCCTCAAGTTCAGACAGTTCTCATTTTCTGTAGGTAACTCTTGAGTATTTAAGAATAAAGAAACTAGTTGCAGAGCATGCTGATGCTGGGACTTGACGAAAACTTGAAAGTGCTGCCTCTTGGGCAAACTGGACAGAACAAATCTGATTTACAGACTTGTCTTGGATTTCTAAAGTGCTTAAGTAGTTCAAAAGTGTAAGTACTATTGACTTAAAAGTCAATAAGATGTTCTGGAGAGTCCAGTTCACAGTCAGTTATTTTGTAACATGTAAATTATTTTGAAGCAAAAAAAAATGCAGTAGCTGGCGGCACGCACCGAGTTATGGCCAAACCTTCAATTGGATCTTCCTGCAGCGAATCATTGGAAGTCGTGCCTTCAGCAATCCTACGGGGGCCGAGGTCTGTTCTAGCAGGATTAAAGTCTTAGAAGAAAAACTTAAAATCTAGATCACAAAAGTTGCAGTATAGGAATGGAGATTTAGGGAAAATCCTATGTTTTGTATGGTAGACAAGCTTCACATCACTTCTCTACTCTGAATAGTTAGGAGCTTGCTGTGCTACTCCCAGATATGTAAGTTACCAATAAAACTGAGGGATTTATTTGGCGACTGTTCATTTTGTCTCTCTTCAGGTATTTTCATTAGTAAACTAGGCTTTCCATACGCTCAGGAAAGAAAGAGAGGCAGACTGGTAGTTGCAAAGGCAGTGCTTTAGAAAAACTGTGGAGTAGTGGAGTTACGTGGCTGTGTTTTTTTCCCCACATACAGGCTTAGAGCCAGGACCAACAAAAACATGCTCCTGGGCTATCAGTGTTACACAGCAGGCTACCCTCTGAATCTGTTCCACCAGAGACGAGGTTTGCACCTATATGATGATTTTAGTTTGTACTCAATTTAATGTTATTCCAGTGTGAAGAAAAAGAATTTACTGTTCCTCGATGCTTAGATTTTTGTTGTATTTAATTTTTGTTGGAAGTGCAGCTGTAACAACCAGTATATTTTCCTGTGCTGTTTTTTTCCTTCCCTGCTATCATACTAAAATAAATAAATAAATGAAGAAAAGTGTCACAGCAAGAGAATTGCATCTCTGTTGGCATGCTTTGACAGCTTTTCTTTTTCTGCCCACTAATTCTCACACATACACAGTAAACATACACGTTTCAGTTTGTATTTTTCTCTTTCTATAGCATTATTTATTTATAACATAAAATAAAACTTAATGTGTCAGGTCTCTCTAGTATACTCCCAGACTACCTGGAGGAATTTCAGCTGAAGCACGAGAAAACTCAGAGGAAGGCTTTTTCCTCTTAACCCATGACAGCATTTCCAGAAGGGGCTAAAATTAAGGTTGGAAATGTCCATCTTCCTCTCTCTCACCTAACAGGATCCCTGCTTTTGTTCTCAGTCTAACAGATGCATCTGATCTTTGTAATCCTACCTGCTCCCACTTTTCTTTTCCTAGCCCTGTAATGTTTTCTGCTCTTAGCTGAAATGATTGCTGGGAGGAGGTAATGAGTTCTGTGGTACAGGGCCAGTCAGACATAGCGATGATGACTCTTGTGGCAGCTGCAGAGGCACGTGGGGAGCTGTGGGTGTCGGGAGAGGTGGGGAAATGCCTGCTCTCAACTCTGACGGTAGCTGGATGGGTAAGTGTACTGCTGGCTCTGGAAAGGCTAACGCATCTGCGACTGAGTGTTCTATGACTCGGTAACACCAAATGTAGACACACACGATACACATATATTTGCTGCAATTATGGACGCTCTAAATGTGTGTGTATGCATACCAGTCATATTCAGTGATGCTGGAAGAATAAAAAGGATCTCAAATTCAAGTGGTCAGTGACATTCTGTTTCAGATCCCATAAACGTGTCCAGTTGTACAAAATAGTTTGGAAACATACATAGCTGGTTTTGCATCAGTGCCTATTTGCCTAAAATGCGTTAGAGAGTTTGCTCAGGAGCACTTAGTTCATCTGCATGAAAACATGAGCCTCCTGTTGCTGGCACGGTCACTGTCTGCTTCATTTATCTGCTGCCCTGGGACACATTCCCGAACCACTGAAGTCCTTGAAAGGTTTGCTTCAGTTTCCTTTTGTCCACAAGTGACATACCATAAGTACCCGTTACTACTAAAGCAGCTGTGTTCTTTTGTGCAGTCCTTCAGCAGAGTACGAGAGTGTTAAGGCTGTTGGACTGAAGTGACAGCAAACATTGCTCAGTTTGTCTCATCTCTGAATATGCTGCATCTATTTGAGGTCTCCTACCCCAGAACGGTTAGCTGCTATGCTAAATGTCACTATGAAGGTTTGGTTTCCCCTAAATGCCTGGCCTACATAGGAGATACCTATACCTCCCTTCATACCCCATCTCAAAGTCTGGAGTCCTGCAGTTACTGCAGGCACCCACAGCTCAGCCTGTCAGAAGGGGCCGCCTGTCATGGTGCTGGAGTTGGGATCAGCTGTCTCAGTGCATGAAGAGCATGGCAGGTGGCTAAGGGCTGTCTTGGAAGGGTGTGCTGTACAGCTGGCCAGTATGCGTGGGGAGGTCTGCTTAGGGCTTGGGAAGCCAAGTGTCTTCAGCTTTTGCAGTTCAAATTCTTTTCCTTTTAATCCAAGTCCAGGCCAGCCTCCTAGAGCTGTAATCAATCCTTAATTAGAAAGCATAAAATTAGAAAGTATAAAATTAGTGAGAATTCTCTTAATTGGGGCACCACAGTGGACCTATTACCTCCTTTAAGGGGAGAGTAATTTATTCTGCAGAGCTTTGAATGTGGCACAGTCGCATGTGGTAGGAAGAATTCATGGGCAGTTGATAAGTCTAAGAAGGTATAAGATATGATATCAGCTAAAGGAAATTCATAAAATATTAACTGCATGTTATGGGGGGGGTGTATTTTTTTAGTATTTTTGGAATAGCTTATTTGATTAAAGACAAAAAATGAACATTTCATACCTAATCAACACCTGGTAAAACACTGCTTCGCTTCTCAAAACTGACCAAATGTCACCATTAAGCAGAATATTTGATAATGCTGTCATGCTCAAGCAGCAGCTATTGTCAGTTAGTATCATGAAACAGAATTGCTTTCTTTGAGGAAAACCCAATTAAGAGAATTCTGAATAACAGCAAGTAGTCTGTTACGCTCCTAATGCTATTGATTGTGCAACAGATTCTTTTGACTGCGTAAGGACTTTAAGTCAGAGCAAAACCTTTTATGATGGTAGCTTCATCTTTCATGTGTGTGAATATAAATGAAAAACAAAATCATGATTATTCATTTTGAATTAATTGGGAATTCATAACTGCTCATACGGGCTTTGGATTTATATTCTACAAATGAAGACCTATATCATGCATCTAAAATCTGTAGAATATGATATTCTAGTATTTGTCAACAATATGAGGGTAATGAAATAGATGTGTACAAATGAGTGCCATCATGCTTCTTATGGTAATTGGACATGGAAATACGGTTTACATTTTCATCAGTATGCCTAAAGGTTTGAAATCAGACATGATAATCTATGCTGTAACTGAGTAACAGAAGGAATTGGTTGCTTATCCCCTTACACACAACTTACTTCCTGACCTTCACCGAGGAAAACCCCATGTTTTTATACTTTCTAAAGTGCTACTTATTGTTTTTTATTTCAATTGTGGCTTGATAGGAAAATGAAAGAGTTGATGGTGGGTGGAAAATTGACCTTTTGTTCTGAATTTAAAACACATTTCAATCTTCTTCAGAATTCTCGGTCTTCTTATTACCAAAATCAACAGTATCTGTCAACAATACAGAGGGTGAATGTGATTAACCACCCACTCACTCTGAACAAGTGGTATCTTGATTCGTTTAATTTAGAACACCTAAAGCTGTCAGTGCCTTACCATCTGCTAAGGGTACCTGCTGTAGTCTGAAATGCACTTTTAGCGATACGCTGGTTTGGTCGTATGAGAGATACCAGGTTTTCCTATCTGTGTTTTGAGAATGCTTGTGTAGCTTTCACTGAAATAAAAACTAAGCAACACAAATTGCTTCAGAAGGTGTAAATTAATTGCTCCCCAATCAAATCTATAAGGCCTCTTATGTAATTTGTGTTAATGCTATGGTAAAGAGAGATCACACAGCATCAATAATTGACAATATATATCCAAATGAAGATGATTCATTATGCAAATCTTTCTGAAACACGTGAATTCCAGCTGCTTTTTCATTATTTCATCAAATATGTCAGAATGTGCACCGTGGAACGCCGGGTGATTTATGGAGCACAGGCGGAGCTGCAGGTCTGGGGGACTGACTGCTCTGTGCAGTGTAGCACTGTCGTCTCTGCTTTCCCTTTCTAATGAATCTGATTTAAAATAATGCTAAAAGATAGAATTCTAAATTAAATATATTGATTTCTGCTTCGACTTCTATTTGCTACTGTTTTGCTAACAAAGCCTAGTCATTCCAACTGTGACAAAGGTTTGATAGAGCAGAAGAGCCTTGAGATGATCACCTTCCCTCACCTCTGGAGTGGGTGGTGTGAGTAATGGGTGAGGCATGCTTTGTGGCATAGGAAGAGGTAGTTTTTCTCAGCTGCATCTTCTATGCAGATGAATATAGAATATCAGTTCCCGGTTTTGTCAGCCTGGCTCCTCTCATGCCTATTGTTATGAAAGCCTTTGTACTTACCTTAACCTAATATCTGTACTAATTTGCATTCTACTTGAAAATAATAGCAAACCTTTTATAAATGCAGTCTGAATCAGTGAAATCAGTGCCGGTAGCACAACAGAAAAATGAACATTTATCCTGGAGCAGAATGCTCTTTGTAATGAACTGTGTAGGAAAGGCACCTAAACCTACATTACTCTGAAATGGGAAATGTAATGCCAGAGACTATGTTAAAATTAAAGTAGGCAATACAACATGGTAACGCTGGTTAATTATTTCTATCACTTATGTAGGTTGGCACCAAGTGCCACAGATATACAAAGGCTGGCATCAAAACCTCAAAAAAGCTATCAGGAGTCTTTCCTGTGGCTTCAATATTCTTTGGAGTAGGAACTAATTTATATTTTTTAATTGAATACGCAGCCACTATATTTATTTATTTTTAAATACCCACAAGTCTCCCATCTTGTGGTTTTACAAATCTTGGCAGGTTTAAAATCCTGCTTTGTAAACATAACTAGTGCAGATTTAAGCATTTTTCAGTCACTTTCAAAACTTGGCCTGTGTACGACCATGTAGCATCTTGGGAAAGAAGTAAAAGATTTTGGAAATACTACAGAAAATAGACGAGCGTTTTCAAAATCAGCTCGGCCTTTTAGGAGTGCAGTGGGAAGGATTTGTATCTATGGGTCTTTGGCACACGCACACCGACACACACATTCCTTCATAGAAGGGTATTGTGTGCCTTCAGATTAAACACATAAATTGGCATTGTTAGTATGAAAAAGCATTTTTGGTTGTTTCATATCTGTCTTTTACTCCATGTCGAGGCTCAGGACCTATACTTGCCTTCTGGTTCTTCTGCCTTTTTGAGTTGTGCAGCTGTAAGGAGAACAGACATTGGTGTTTGCACCTGGCCTAACTGAGATACACATTTGGGCTCAGTTCAGAGGGTTGCTATGTTTAGTACAAAACCTGCTGCTGCTGCATTCTTGTAGCTTCTGGATTTCTGGGGGAGACTGCCCTGTTTCCATCTTTCTTGCGGCTTCTCAGAGATTTCCTGTTTGATGAAGTTAGCATGGCCAGCTCTGAGCACACTCCCTGGCTGAAGAACAAGAAGTTATTTCATTTCCCTGTGGCCCAGTTCCCCAGTATGTCATGAGGGCAAATTTGGTCGCACTTTTTTCTGCATTGCTGGCTTAATTTGTTAGTACTCACATGCTCTGTGTCTATGCAACACCCAGCGCAGCCAGAAACATGCAGCCCAGGGGACTGCTGTCTTGGCTCCCTTCCTCCTCTCCATAAGGCAAAGAAACAGATCTAGAAAGTATTATTCTGGAAAAACACTTATGCTTGGAGTCTAAATCCCACTGGACTTGGTAAAAAGATTCTACAAATGAGTTTTGTTTTCAGGTGACCTTAATGGGTGTATGCTTTGTCACTGTTTTATACTCATTTTACCCTATGGATTGTGGCTGAGGGTTGGCTTGCAGCAAAATTGGAGAAAAGGGGATCTGGGAATTGTCTGTGGTTTTCTGTCTGGGGTGTAATTCCTTGCACTTTATGTGGTTTCAAAGGCAGTGTAAGACACTCCCCACCGAAGCTGTGCCTGTTCAGGTGTGTATTCCCCTGGGCTGTAATGTGGGGCAGAGGAGCAGCAGAATCCCGGAGCATTGCGGAGCAGCCCCTGCTGTCACTGTTGGGGGCTGATCCAGTTCACATCACCTCTCCAGCACGCACACTGCATGGCTCCTTATGCCAACAAAGCACAGAGTTTAACAGACGGGTACCAAATATTTCAGTTTGTTGTTTTTTTTTTTTTCACAGAGTGCTGTCTGCTCATAGAAAAAAAATTGTCATTTTGATAACAGGTTCCAAAATAATTCCATAAATAGAAACATTTATCCTTATCCTGTCAGTAAAAATGCCCGGCTAGAAGATTTGGAAACATTCAAATGATTTATATTACGGGTAAATTTTATCACTTCTGGTGTAGGGAAGAAAAGTAATTTCCATTTCTCTTTAGAGCGCACTGGGCCAATTTGCTCTGAGGTTGATCTGTGAGCTAAATTGCGGGGAGTCACGCTGCAGGCTTTGCTTTGGTAGGCAGGTGTGCGTGGGGAGAGGTAACGCTGAGCGGAGAGCCCCGGTACCTTCTCTGCTGCTGCCAGTGCTGCAGCTGAACACCTTTTTATTTAATCAGTTCACAGTGTCTCCCCTGCACCATTTTTATTGCTTATCAACTCATTAGGAATTTTAATTTAATTGCCATCTGAACATAACTCATCTCTCCAAGGCATTTACAGAAGGGGTACCCTCAGCTCTGTGCGTGTCGCACTGCATTTGGACACTGGGCCGTGCTGCTGTTTGGACACTGGTAGAGTGTAAGACTTTCCACATCAAATCAAGCTTTTCAATACTAAAAGCTAGCTATGCTTTTTTAATCATTTTGTTTGAAAAACACTGTTTTCATTTCAGAAAGCAGCATGCATGCCAGGTGTCTACTTTAGTGCCTGCATTTTTCACCCCAGGAGCAGTGGGGAACGAGGCGTTGCTAAATGAACACACTATAGATCCCCCCTTTTACAGGTGCCTTCACAGCACTCCTCCTGCTGGCTCCTACGGGCTGAAATTGCTCTCTTTCTGTAAGTAGTGCCTTTCAGAGACTGTTTTCATTCTGGTTGGCTGTGTTTGCTGACCGTGTCAATTTTTGTTTGGAATGGCCCATATGTGCTGTGTGCAAGGCAACCACTCTGCTTGCAGGTCCTAAGTTAAGGCAACAACGTCAAGGTTAGTAAGGCTCTTGAAAAAATAAAAATGGACCTGAAAACCTTATAGAATTCCATTCAGTTGATTTTTTTTCTGCCTTGAAATAAATTAAACGCACTTATTTCTAGGAGAGAGAAAAAGGAGAGACTGTGGGGAAATAGAAAATAATGATCAAGGGCACAGAATTAATTACCGAAAGAAAGTCATCAAAATATATGCAGTGTGGGAGCAGGGTAACGGGATAATACAGAACTGAGAAAAAATAACTTTGTTTTTGAACATGAAAGAAATTCCTAAGCTAAATGAAGATGAACAATATGTATTTTTTTTTTAACAAGACAGTAGCAGAACACCCAGCATGACCAAATGATAGAATAGAGAACCTTTTCTTTTTGAATGTTATGAGCATATACTTGTAAGTGTTCCTCAAGCAGCAGAGACTAATCCTTATTTGCTTATTATGGACATATCTAGTAGGTTTCACAATTTTGGTGTTTCTGCTCTCATTTCATTTGTTAGATGGGAGTCAACACTGTTTCAAGTATAACTTGGTAATATAAATATGAATAACACACAGTGCATATTTTTCATGGTAAATGATAACAGGAGCCAGAAATGTTCTCTGTGCCTCTGTCCAAAATTTTATGATTTGGTACATGAACCTTTTAATTCAGTTTCAATAAATTGCTTATAAGCCCCTTGAAACCTGGTCCAATTTAATAACGTTAAAGACAAGAACTTTCATAAAAATGAAATCCATTATCTCTTCTCATTAGTGAAGGCATTTCGGACAAAGATTCCTACAACTGCTCTGTAGCAATACTTTATATTTGTTTTTTAATTAAGATATTTTAAAAATTAGTTCCTTTGCAAGTTTACTACTGATGGTTATTGAAAAGCCACTTAGGCTGGTTTTGTTATATTTCCTCCAGTAGTGGAATAACTTACTAACTATGAAGGCCCTTAACTTTGTTCAGGGATTTGTGATTTAATTACTCTCTGGTTTTATTTGGGATATTTCAGATTCATAGCAAGCTCTTTGATTTTCTTAGTGATAGAGTAGGCATTTAGATGGAAAATGGTCTTAGTAGCCTTTGTTATCTTCCCTTTCTTGTACCAAGGTGTGTCAGTGTTACCAATGGAGGAAAAAACAATGTTGTCTTGTTTTAAATGCAATGAATTATTTACCAGAACAGCTACGCTTAGGGAACCCTCTCTGTCAGGAAATAAGGTCTGTGTTTTCACAGAAGGAAACAATTAGGTGGCTACATTTGTAGAGCCACACGCCTTTGGAAGTTAGAGCTTTAGTTCTGGGAGGTGAGTTTTCCTTGGTGACTATTTGCCTGCACTCCCTGTTAGCAGCTCTTCTCCATCGCTTTATGTAGACCCATTTTTACTAATTTTCATGTAGTATTGCTATGATATCATATCTGAGCATTTTTTATCCAATATTAAAAAAAACAACTAGAGTAATATGAAAGTCATATTTCCCTCTTCGCTAAATTCTTTTATTTTCCTTTCCTGTCTCCTCTTGCTGCTGTTAAGGACCTGACTTGCCAGGGAGGCTCCATATGAAGGTGCTATGGGGAAACAGTGAAACTCATTGGGAGTGGGCTGTGGGAGCAATCAGTCTGAGAGGACAGAGACTCTCACATCCACCTCATAATAGTAATGCTTTTCGTACCATCAAGCTTCACCCTCCAGAAAGGTGAAATTCCTTTGTTATTTTAGTTAAAAACTCAGTCCTCTTTGAGATTTGCTTTTATTTTTTTGTTTTTTCCCTGAAGAAAATGGCAGTGTTTTCATCAGTCAGAAGTGTAGCTCAGCAGAACTTTGCTGTCTATGGTCTTGATTCACTACTTTTCTATCCTCCTTATTATTGACACATTATTAATGCATATAATGCATAAATGCATCCCTTCAAAGAAAAATTTGTATACATGCAATTTTCATCTACAGTTATGAAATGGATCTTGCCCCGTTCAGAGCTTTCTTCTCCTTTTCATCTCATTTTATTTCTAACCACTACTGGTCCAGCTTTTACTGATGTTTATAGTATCCTTTTACTTTTGTATTGAGTACTTTTGCAGTTGACTCAACAGAGATAAATATTACCCTATAGGGATCTCAGCAGATATGAATTTTCATGACCCTTTCATATGTATACGATTGACAAGGGATTGCCTTTCCAAAGAGAAACTGTGATTCAATTCCTGAAACAAAGTCAGAAGAACCCGCCCTTTAAACTGATTTAAGCCAACGAATGTGTCAATAAAAAGAGGAATAAAATTAGTGGACCTTGCTCCTCTGTACTGGAATTAACTCCTTCCTTTCTGACCAAGTAGAAGAAGGTGGGAAGTTAGGATGCACAAGCGTATTGCCTGTTACTTTTTACTGACAGGCAAGGTGCTTGTAAGGATTTAATGGAACATCTTAATGCATCATTTTCTGTCAAACTAAGTTAAGTATCATACTCTTGAATGGATTTTTAAATCTAATACCTTAGAAGGGAATTCAAGTTGCTGATAAGTAAAAATGACATACTGTGCTTAAAATGTGAAAAAACATAAAAAAGTGATGTATAGAAAGCTGAATGCACACATCTAACTGAATTTAAGAGTATTTTTTGTTCTTCCTTGAAGGAAAAGACTGCAATTTATACCATAGTCTTAAAAAATAGGTGCAGACAGGACCAGCTTTTGTCTTTTTACAGAAATAGGCTATCATTAATACCATCCGTGACAAAATTCATCACCATCAGCTGTCCAGCCAGATAGAAGCAGCAGCAGTCATTCTTTCTGAGAACAGCTCCTATAGTTAGGGGACACATAAGACACTCTCCAGTTCATTTTGTACTGGTTGCAAATAATTTATTTATTTGGAATTAAGACAGACCTTGAGCTGACTTTATCACTTATTTATAGCTACTGTTATGAGGAAAATGAAGGGCCTATTACTTGTGCTTGATGCGGTCTTCACTCTTCCATTGTGTTTCAAGGTGAGCTTGACCATGCTCTTCAACAGTTACAAATTCTGCTGTAAAGGTTATGTTTCAAAGTCATTTGGACAATGCTTGGTATACTCAGACACCATGATGTATCAACTTGTAAGCTGCTGGGGGAATGTAAGAAGCAGAAATCCTAGGGATACACATGGATTTCACTTATTAATAGACACTGCTGAAGTAGATAAACTAGGAGGAGAGCCATAGACCTGTTGGTGCCTGTCCAGTGGAGGGCTGTGAGACCTGGGGCTGTTCAGCCCGGAGAAGAGAAGGCTCTGGGGAGACCTGAGAGTGGCCTTTGAGTATCCGAAGGGGATACAGACAGAAGAGGACAGACTCTTTAGAAGGGTCTGTTGTGATAGGACAAGGGGAAATGGTTTCAAGCTAAAACAGAAGATTTTGATTGGTGATAAGAAAAAAGGTGTTTTGTTTTGTTTTTTATGATAAGGGTGGTGAGGCACTGGCACAGGTTGCCCAGAGAGGTGCTGGATGCTTCATCTCTGGCGACATTCAAGGTCAGGCTGGACAAAGCTCTGAGGCAACTGATGAAGCTGTAGGTGTCCCTGTTATTTGCAGCGGAGTTGGACTAGATGACCTTTAAAGGTCCCTTCCAACTCAAAAGATTTTATGATAAATTCTACGTTAAATGATGATGAGGAGATGAGCAGCTGAACTATTTGAAAAGAAAATAGCAAATGGTCCTTGTATTTGTATATTTGTACCATTTTAAGAGGCAGTCGTCACTGAATTGCGCTTGAAATAAATGGAGTTAAAATAAGATTAATTCAGTTCTAATTAATACATTGCTTTAACATCTACCTGTTTAAGCTACAGGGTGTTCCTTAACTTTTGTGAAAAAGGAATTATTGCAGGAAGGAGTTTCAGCAGGAAGGGCATCAGTGAGACATGCACGTGTACCTCATCTGCTGCTCTGGCATTTGTTTCATGCTCAGCAGTCCCACAGAGTTCAGTGGAGCTTGGGGAACTCCATTATGAAGCTGAAATCAGGGAATGAAAAGATTGATGAAAGTATATGCTGAAGCCTGGGAGACGTGAATCACTCCAGGAGAATATGGGCTGGTTACTTGAGTTCAAATATAGTAGATTACACTGTGACTCCAGGTAAGGAAACTAATACTCAAAAGCAGAAATCTGAAATTGGGTCCCTTCAGTGGAAGAGGTTTTGCAAAGTGCAGAACCTTTGGCAACTTCCATGGACTTAACTGGAACATTCAAACATGAACTGCTTGGACAATCAGTTCAGTTTGAAAACAGCATAAATAGGATTAAAGTACATAACTTTCCTTTCTCTAAGTTGGGATTCTCAAATGGCTTTATGACACTGAGAGCTTTTCCTGTATATGTATGTGAATTCTCTTTTATGATACACGTATTTCCCTTATGGCATATTTCCTGTCTGATATTTGGAAACAGTTCTATTTTTAGGTATGTTACTTAAAATGTTATACTGATGGCGCATCTGAGCATTGCCAAAAAACTCTCAAAGTGCTTTAATAAGAGCATTTTTGAAGCATTTTTCCAGCTTAGTGGCAGCTAGAAATAACTAAAATAAGCCATTAAGAAGCTAGTCACACTTCTTTAAAATTGATACTAAGCTGTTCATAACACATTCTGAACAAAATAGCATTCTTTATGTGTTCATTATAGAATGCGCCTTAAGGAAAATGGATTTTGTTGCAGTAAACTACAGTAGTTATGCATAGAACAAATACATGATAAAACAAGGAAATGGAAGAACCTTGAAGACCTGCACGCTGTAGAGTGTGAACCGCTGTTCAAATAATATGAGTAGTTCACACAAAAACCTTAATAGGAACATGTACTTACACATGTTTTGACTGTATGTGGTACTCTTTAGAAAGAAATAGAAGTAGTGGATTACAAGAAAATGAATATTTTGACATGCATTTCACAGTTAACTTCTATAGTTGTCTTCAGTTCTTTCTTCACTGATGCTTGTTATCAGTAGTAATGCAGACATGACTGCTCTGTACTGACATGCTAGTGAACACAAGGTGCACAGCTATTAAGACTGGATATACAAAACAAGAAAATAAGCTTCTTCTGCAGGTATCAGTGTCATTGTGGTGACAATACGACACCATTCATTGAGCGCTACAAGTCCTATGAGGTTTTACAAACTGAAATTCAGAGTATCAAGGTGCTTTACTGAATTGAAAGGCAGGTGCTGCAGCTCTGCTAGCTGTGCCACTGCTCACTGGTCTGTGTGTGTCCATGTGCTCCCCTGTTTCTCTTGGCTAGCCCCTCGCATTGCCGCTTTCCCCAGCCTCAGGCCCAGAATTTATTCCAGTCACGCCTTACGGAAGTAGGTGACTGCTCAGCCCTACACGTACCCACCACAGATGGCTCTCTCCATCTTCTGACCTTATGGACATTTAGTAATAGTAACTTTACTGTTCACTTATGCATGGACATAAGGTCATAACACATTGGCTTTACGAATGCTTCCAAGATAATTTTCTATCTTAGCCAGCACAAGAACATTAAGACTACATTGGCTGGATTAACTGTGAACTGTAGAAACCTCCTAGCAGTGGGCGAGGAGTTAGTGATGAAGTGCTCCATGTGATGCATTTGGAGAAGATAGCATTGGTGACTGTGATCCTGAAGGTGTTCTCAGAAAGGGAACAGCACCGCAAAGACATGGTACTAGCTCATCCTCACAAGTGGTAAAACACAGGGCATGAGATACTGTTTGCTCTGTATGAGAATCCTAATTACTTCTCTATTCCTTGCCATGCAATGGAATAACCAAGTGTAAAGTCCCAGACTGCGCTGCTTTTGCTTATTGAGCCAGGCTCTGAAGTCTCCTGCATTTATATCTCATTACAGACATGTACTAAAGTCTGGTAAATCCTTCAGAAGTCTATAATATTGAAAGGTGTGTTTTAATTGAGGAAATCAGCAAGTGGTAGGACTTCTTTCCCTCCCCAGGCTCAGAAGTTACATTTGCTTAGACAAAGCATATGCTGCAATATTTGGTTCCTTTCAATTGCAGCACCAGTTGAGACCCAGAGCATGCAGCGCCAGGCACTCGCACCTTGCTGCATCATGTGGGATGCGCTGCAGCAACCATCCTGCTGTTTCTCTGCTCTAATAAATGAGGAACCTGTGGGTAAATTACAGCTTCTGGTGCATGATCACGGACATTGTAAGTGGCTGCACCACAGTTGTCTTAGCAACAGCCACATCCCACAAGCTCTAAAGAACAGCTTCTTAACTCGCAAGTGCATAAAGAGACATCCATGCTTTGTATCTATGTTGAGAAATGCATGTACATTGTATTAAGTGTTCTCCTCCACATTAGGAATAATTTATAGGAAAAGCCTGTGATAAATATGCATTTTCTGTTTTACATGACTGGCTTGCATTCTTTCGTGCGCTATGGGATACTGTAATCAAGAGGACACGCGTACTGTAAATGAGCAAAAAGCAAAATGCCTCCATGTTGTTCTGTCTGAACAAGGATGTATTCTGTACATATGAAAAAAATCTTGTCAGAAACCTGATGAAGTGCCGTGGGGGGCTTTATAAGATTTTCAGTTATGATTGGCTTCATCTGTAGACAGTTGTTAAGAAGGAAAGACTGCCCTAACTGTTGCTGGCTTTAAATCAGAGCTGTGTGTTTAAAATGAGCTTCTAGAGCCTGTTCCCTGAGAGCGAGACCCATTGAGATGAAATAATTGACTTAGGCACCAACACTTGAATTATTCAATTCCTTTTCTAATGCGTGATTCTAAATACATGATTGTGAGAGGCTGGCAGTGTGAATTGGGCTCGGGGGCTGTGTAATTCTGATACAGCATTATGATACAGCAATATCTGTTTGCCGTGCTTTTATCTTGTGCTGAAAGGAGAGTGATTACTCTACCACGATTGGATAATTTTCAAAGATTTTACTGGGGATTATTAGTTTTACTGCTCTAATAAACATATAATTAAACAATGCCTCTCTATTATTGGATCCTAGTCTGCTTTGTACACAGTGGATTTACAGCATGTCAGTAAATATTGAAATTGCGATGCCGTAATTAAGATTTACATAAACCTTCTCTGGGAAGAGGATGAGATTTACAGTCAGAATCAGCTGAAGTATTGCAGTGGTGGGGAAGTGTCTGACTGCAAGAAAGAAACAGGCTAGTTCAGGCCTTTCTCCCCAGATAGTCTGGTCATGGGTATGAGTTCAGCCTTAAATACAGCACAGTCTGCACTTTGAGGGAGCAGAAGTCCTTCTCAGAGTCTAGGACAGTACACGCTGACATAAGCCAAGGCTAATGAACATCTAATCTGCAATCTACGAGATAACCTTGAATCAGAGAACATATTTGGGAGCTCTCATCCTGCACTAGGCTGCTACAGCTCTATTCAATTTGACATGTCCCGAGCTGCCAAGTGCATTCCACCAAAAGACATAGGCTGAGGTGTTCAGACCTGACATTTGATTAAAAGCACAGCATAATTCATTAGAACCAGTGAGACTTTTTCCAGAAAAAAGACAGTAAAATATATTAAGTAATCAATCTAACAAACTACAGTGTAGATGCCACATTTTATGAATGTTTTGTGAAACTTGGTCATAAATAATGCAGCTCTTGACAGACCTAATGTGTTCAGGTTAGTTCACGTTGAGCAGCAGTGAGCCTTCACAGCGTGCACCCTGTGAGTGTTAGTGGGGAAAGCACTAAGCAGCGAGCTGGGCGGCTGTGCCGTGGTGTTTCATTTGGTGGAGGTGATTATTTAACTTTGCATGATGTAAGTTGCTCCTGATAAACATCAGAAGAGTGGTCCCAGTAGTACAAAATCCTTAATGAAGAGAACCGTTATCACCTTATCATTTACTGTGGGTTGAAGTAGTGGTGTGTCCACTTTCAGCCTACATGGGGAATGGCTGAACTGCAGTGTGCTTTGAAAGGCACTGCATCCATTCCCACGGTGGCCAGCACTTACAAAGCTGAGGAACGTTGGGATTAGGATGGAAGGAGGCTGTTGGGTATATGCTTCCAGTCATAACACTCACAGCAAGCAGCTGTGCATGCAGGAGCATGCTCTCACCAAACCAGGTAGAGCAACCAATGCAGTCTTTCTCTGTTTGTGTTGCTGTATATGGTTTTTTCTTTTAAATTTAGTTTTTGTGGAGAAAAGATTTGTACAAGCACACTGTGCCTCTGTTTTCCCATCTCTGGTAACTTTTGAACCCACAGGCTGCTTCCAAGTAAATGGAACAAAAGAGGTCTCAGCTATAATTAAACTATTAGCAGCTTCATGGAAAGGGTGAAAAACCCTTTGAATGCCTGGATTAAGGGAATGTGGCAGCGTGAGCTGTCAGGCTGGATAGTCTGCAAGAATTTGAAAGGCAGAAAGGCTGAATAAATGCCTCAGCTGTTGGCAGAGTTTCAGCCTGAGCTCAACTCTTCAGTCAGCTGTGACACACAAATCTGGAGGAAAGCAGGGATTCGTTAATCCTGGTGCTCACAGAGCTGCCCCTTGCATGGCTGCTGTTACCTCAGGCCAGCCCAAGCGGTCCTGCTGCTGAGAGCTTGTGATGGGATCCCCTGTTGTTTATTCAAGGAAGTAAGCTGGCTTTAATTATGACATTTGGCGATTTTTGTTTCCAGTAAGAGGCAAGCACTGAGGATATCTGAATTTCTTTTTTAATCAAACAACATCGAGAAGGATCTCATTCCCAGTACGCAAGGTCTTAACTACGTTGTCTCATTGATCTCTTGGTGGTGTTCGTGTGAGTGAGCTCAGACGCATTTGTCAGGCTTTTCCAAATCAAGAATCTGAAATTAGCTTTTGAATTCATGCCTGCTAATTACTGTGTATGTTTCAGTTATTTTCCTTTGGTTAATAGATAGGTGTGCTCTTGTTTCTGAAGTATTGCCTCTCGCTGATAGTCTGTTCATTAGCAAACATGTGAAAGAGAAATGAGACTGGTGGGAAGAAAATGAGAGTTAGAGTAAATATTAAGGAAAATTAGATAGCACTCACATAACTTTCATTTCTGAATTGTGCTGCAGTAGATCTACCCAACTAACTTGGCTTTTTGCTAGGGTGATTTGCGTTCCCCTTCAGACATTAACATCAGCATTATAAGGTAATTTAGCTCTTATTTTTGTCAAATTAAAATGCTTTAAAAAATATTTTATAGGTTGTTCTTTGCAAAGCCCATAGAACAAATTAAGTAATTTTTACATTGTACTAAAAGTGTGAATCCTATTATACTATAGATTTAGTCCCTGGAATTTTGCCATAGCTCATTCTATACTACTGTTCTCCTGGGAACTGAATAGTTTGGCACCTGATTGCACTAATTAATGCTGAACTTTAAAACCTTGAATGCAGAGAAAATGCAAATATTTAACATGCACTGATATTTGCAAAGTGAAAAGATGGATTTTATGCAGAAATATGATATCCATTTTCTTTCTGCAATGATGCCAATACCTTGGAATTAACTCAATAATATTTAGTAGAGTAGCAAATGTAAAGAGTTGTCACTGTAATGTTATGATTAACAACAACAATACCCTGGCCCTAGGTGAGCTTTCTGCTCATGTTCATCTCTTGTGCAACCTTGTATGGGAAGGAAAGAAGGAGCAACCAACTACTGAACATGTTTATAAATTTATAATACACATGCAGATCTATTGAAAGGATTACAAAAGCAGTATTGTTGTAATGTCTAAATATAGGCAACGTTTTCCATCCATATGGATAGTATAATTATTTTCTACTCCACAATTCCTATCCCAAATGAAAGAAAAGCTTCAGCCATTTAACAGTATGCAAAACTATGTGCAGCTTTGAACTTACTTATCGGTGTGGTATTTTCAAGTGTATTTACATAGAAAACATTCCAGACATGTTTACACTAAGTCATTTTGTATTCAGCTCTAACTGCTATTACACATTCACCTTTTTGAGGTGTGGCTGGGAAGTGTTATTTTGCTTTATGCGCTTCATTTGTGAGAGAATCCAGTGAAGTGACTGGAGCAGACACTCGCTGTCAGGAACCAAAGAGGAATTCAAGTTCCTCGGTGGGAAGAATAGAGAATGATGTTCCCATGTAACTGATTTGTAACTGGTGGTTTAAGCACACTTTGTCAGGCCCATTTTAGATATTCTTCCCAACCTGTCACTAAAATTGCTTTTTTGCTTTCTCTTCTGAGTGGTACCTAGCGGTCCAGAAGCCTTAATTCTTGCTGAAAGCAGTCTAAATACCATTATCTGCTGTGAATACATAGTTGTCTTTCTAGCAAATGCAAATACCGCCTTTTCATTTTGAGTTCTTTGTGAAGTCTTCAAGTATGTTACCAGGGAGAATACTTATCTTAATAGATTTCTAGCTTAAGCATCTGGATTAGCTATCTGCAGGAGGCCTGAATACTAGGTATTTTTCCAAACTTTACTTCAGTTTATACTTAGCATTGTCTTTACGTTATTAAATCACTGGGCTGGCCCTGGGTCATATCTGCAGATTGCATGAATAATTTCAGAGGGTCGTCATTTTCTGACAAAGCAGCCTGTGCAATTTGTGAAGACTTACCTGCCACATAAATCCAAACTGCCTTTTCTCTGAATTGCTAGCTTCAGCACTACATCTGGGTAAAATTGTGGAAATGTCATTTATTCCTCATAAAAAAGCATTTGGTATTTATACTAGCATTGCTGCTTCAATGACATCTACCAATTTGAAGCTGTCAGTTATTCAGCTAATCCAGCATGTGTAAAAGCTGATCCATTCAGATGATCCAAGTCCTTCAGATGGTTGCTTCATTGGAAAGTTTGCCGATCCCTAGAAATGCAGAGAGGGATCCTGAATCTGTTCATCACTACTGCTCCGTAGTCTCTTTGTAATGGTTATGTGACTGCTGCTTGAGCAGCCAAATGTCATCTGCTGTCACTCAGCCTTGATGGGGTGGTTACCCTTGCAGAACCTCTACCAAGGCAGGCTCGTGGCTCTGCTTTACCTCCTGGGAGGCTGTGAGGAACTCGTGTATTGTGCATCGAGGGCTGGATAGGAAGAGAACTTCTTTCAGCCAAGATTAGAGAAAAATATTGTTGTATCTGTATGTGAGAGGGTGTGTATCTGTTACTGGCCCCCTGAACAAGCAGTGGTGGCAAGCACAATTAAAGCTGGGTGCTGTCTGCCGTCAGTCCTTAGACTGAAACTCAGGAACCTGAGGGAAACCTCCAGAGCCCTCGTGCAGGTGAGGCACAGGGCAGAATGGCATTTATGGCTCCGAGTACAGCAAAGATGGATCGAATCTTAAAGAAAAGACTTTTGCCCAGATACGTGCTGAATAAGTACTTATTGCAACATCCAAATACATTTAAGTAATTGCTAATGCAGCTTAGATGCTGCTGGCATAAAGTGGTAGCTTCTGGAATAAACCTTCAAGAGAAAAGTCAACAGAAAAATGGATGAGATTTAATGAACGAACTGTGCCAGGCACATTCTGTAAGTCTGTTTGCCAACTGTGCATATATAGCTTCATCCTAATCACTTCTCACATTATAAATAATAGTATGCCTTCACATAAAGACTTAGGACATCAGACATGAGAAGTCCTTCAGCTGCCAAGGACAAATTTATTTTTAAAGAAATTCCCTAAGAAATATTTGTGCTGCTTTGCAACAGAAAAAGAATGGGCCGAGCATCTAGGTGAGTGGTGTCCCATGCACCGGGGGCACCCATGCAGATGCACAGGACGCCATTGGTGAGTGTTCTGGGGGAGCCGGGTGCTGGGGCCCAGTGGGAGCCATGAGGCTCGCATTCCCACCTCTGTTATCACTGCTGCTTCATCTTGACTTTCTGCAGGACTTCTATTTTTAGCACCAACAATAAAGAGAAAAATACTAAATCTTAGTAATTTTTATGCACCTATAGTTTAAATCTAGACAGGTAAGCCTGTTAAATTCATATTACTGCCTTTCTGCTGTCTCCTTCCTGACAGAGTGGAGAGTCTGCCTATAGTTACAGGTACGCATGATGCTCTGTCACTTTGCTCTTCTTTGACTACCCCAAGCTAGCCTAATTGGCTGGCTCTGAAGAATGTGGGGAGCATTTGAGCTTTTGAAAATGTTCTCCTTTTTAGGCTGCTTTCCAACCTTTTCTTCCCTGCTTAATGACCCATTCAAAAAAATTTTCAATGAAATTCTTTGACTAGATTTACATAAGATCATTAGAGTATTCCAGCTCCTTTACTTTAAAATATTCATGGCAGCCTCACATTGCTGGCTTCACAGAACCAATTTCAGGAAAAACTCCCGTCAGCTTCACTGAATAAGGACGGCAGGGTAGAGCTCTAATTGTCAAAAGCTCAAAAGCTTCAGCTTTGGTAGCTGTGCTCTGTGTCAAGCACCAATTCAGGCAGTGCCTCATTGTGCATCCTGCGCTCCGTGGAGCTGGGGAGCGGCAGGTTAGGTGCTTTTTATTGTCCCCAGTCTTTGAACACAAATTGCAGGAACTTGCTGACTAAAATCTCAGCCTGTGAAGGCTTTTCTGCATATCATGCATGTGTAACATTTCACTGGATTTGCAGCTTTGAGAGTAAAGCAGCCTATGCATCATTATATTAAAAATTCCATGCGGATTTATAGTTTGCTTGCCTATTATGATATTTGCTTTGGATTGTTCTAGAATAGCAAGAGATGCAGTCCTGTTAAAGGGTGGCTTGATTTATCCACGGAAACAGTGGGACATTTTTACATGTGAGGTGTTTCTTAAGCAGGGAAGTTCTGTGCAGCATTGCTGTACTAGAGATAATTTCTAGGAGGACTAGTAGTGGGGACATCACATCATCTCAGCCCCCAGACTGCCAAGGAGGAGACCAGGTTTGAGGTCCAGGGCTGGAAAGCTCACTTAAGGGTCACATCAGCAGAGCAGGAAAAAAATCATCTGCATTCTTTCCTTTTGCCAAAAACCTTTGTGTTGAGCTGCTGTGCTCTAGATACTGCAGCAGCGGTAGGAGTAGGAATGCTTCAGGCATCCCTGTAGTACAGTGCTAACAACGCTGGCCCTTGTTCCTGAAGAGTATGCAAGCCCAGAAGAGCACAGTGCCTCCAATTCCCTCCTTACTCTTTCACCGCTTTCAGTGGTTGTGCCCAATGAGTCCAGATCCAGAAACAATTTGCTCAGTGTTGTTCAGTAATCCCTACTTTGCTAATCCTGGCTTAATGAACAACCCAAGATGCAAAGCAAAGTCCCTGGAGAGCAGTAGGATGCAAAATGTCCCCCCATCTTAAAAATTTATTACCAAAGCAACTGTGCTTGGATATTTTTTTAAAATGGAAATGAATAATTTAAGGCTATATAAAATATATGAATTTAACTTTAAATTAATCAGGTTTTTGTGCACATTGCTTGGCAAATAAAAATGGCTTGGGGGTTTTGTTTTGCTATGATTCCCCTTGCTTCTTTTTTGTTGTTGTTCTCTAAGGAAGCAATTTTTGAAAAGGCCTCTAATAATGTTTCCATAAAACTGAAGCATGTCCTTTGTCCTCCCTCCAAACCCATGGTTTCTGCATATCGAAGCAGACATGCATTGTAAGCTGTACCATGGGGGGACTGAGGGCAGATAGATCTCTGCAACCACTTGAGGCAGAGGGACAGGTGTTAAACAGGGGCAAATAAAACATTCTCCTTCACCTTGCTGAATGAGGGCTGGGGCAACTGGAAGGAGGAGAGAGCAGGTTGGTGCTGCAGGGGTGAGTGTGCAAGGGCTGAAAGGATCTCCAAGGGCTGTGGAATAGGGAGATTTGAGTGTAATTTTATTTGTGTTGTGGATTCTTCTGCGGAATTGTGCTGCATGCTTTGCAGTTCCCTTGCATGCTAGTTGGTGAAAGATGTACGTTAAAGGGTGAGTGCATTATTAGGAGGTCAGTCAGTCAGAAACTTGGCTGCTTATGTCTGTTCCTGTCAGTTTTTCTAATGTTGCGTATGTTCAGATCTGACTTGTGAACCAAGAGCCATCAGGTGACCAGTTGACCGTATGTTGTGTTTCTGGTTACTGATAGCATTCAAACTTGGCATATCCTTTAGTGACTCCTTCCCAAGCTCATGCAATAAGAATCACCTCAAAAAGTGAGTGGTTGCTTAACGTTAGGTAAATTACCATCTGAACTGTCAGTCTTTCAAGAAGTCAATATTTGAATATTCTCATTGGAATGTGTTATGTCCAGTTGTGCACTTTCTTCTTATTTATTTATTTGGTCAGAGTATTTAAGCTCTGAGGGAACATCTAAACATCTGTGTACATAGTAGGTTGAGGACAGACCTCACCTCTGACGTGGAGCTGGGGCTTAGATTGGTGGTCTGAGGAGCCACATCTCAAGACATCACTTCATTGACTCGTAAATATGCTGCTTTCAAACTCATCCACTACAGCTGTCTTCCTTTTGTGGAAGAAATGAACTATCATCTGTTGAGTCACTTGGCTGACTGGGTGGGTAAAACTGAGGCTTAAACTCTTGTTGTGTTTAATTTGGTACAAGGACAGGCAGCATCTTAGGTCTTCTGTAACCGAAGTGAATGCCACACCTGTCAAGCCATAGAGTCTTCTGGTCCCTCTGTCCTCCTAAAATTGTCATCTGGGGTGCAACAAAAGTTTTTTTCCTCAGTGTTTTTCTGTCAGAAGTGAAGATAACAGTTTACCTACTCCAGTTCTAACTCCTGTGTTCAGAGAAATTAAAAAAAATCCATAATTTGTCTTTAAACATTTATCTTCCATGAAGACTATGAGGATAGCTAGCTTTACCTCCCCATTGGCGTCATAAATCATTATGGCTTTAGGTGTTTTAACTTTACCATACTTGTCCTTCTGTGCTCTGGAGCACGAGAAGGGAAGGATCGTGGCAGCACCCCATGGGCCGCTCAGGGCAGGATGAGCCCGGTGAGCAGCAGGCACTGAGGTGGCTGGCAGCACAGGGTGGTGCGGCTGTAGAGCACACAGTTCAATTTTGTTTTAGTCCTTGGAAATCTCGAGTATAATCCTGACTGTAGTTCCTCTAAGCAACTTGTTTTTCTGTGTGAATGAAGAGCAGCAGGATAAAAATACGGTTTAATACTTCTGATAAATTGCTCTAACTGTTCCTCCTCTTTTTGGATTAAGTATCAAAATTGCATTGAATTCAGCTGCTCTGCAAGAGAGCCCTGTACTGAGAGGTTGCTCTCTTATTATCCCAGTGTCTCAGAGGCAGGAGTATTTTACTATGACCTCAAACTTAATTTTCCATCTGTCTGGTATTTGAACTCATATCTCATCACAGTTTTGAAGTTGTCATTCAAGAACCTCTGTATTTTGCAATTCACAACAGTTTTTGGAAACCAGGTAGAACATGTAGGTTATGAATTTGCTTGAATTGTGGCCACCATCAAGGATTTAAGCAGCTTAATTTTATTAATTGGCCTATATTTGATAGTGATCATGGTTCTGCTTCTTCAGTTAATTAAAGGTAATGACTGGGGCCTAGAAATGAATTCATTCTGCTCATCTATGAAGTGCTTTTATTTAGCTGCATATTTTTGATACTATCTCCTGAAAGAAGTTATTGCAAGAGTGACTATGAATGAAAATGTAGAAGAGTTATTTCTCCTGCTGTCTGGCATTTCTGTGAAAGCAAAAATGAGATTATCAATAGATCACTAGGTAGGAAATCATTAGCTGTCAATCATATGAGTTGATTAACGCTGGGACACCATTCTTCTGTTGCTTTTCACAAAAGGTCTGACATATTATTGATTTATTTAGCATCTTGATATTAGCAAATATATATGTCTAAAATAAGTTATCCAAAATGCAAACATGGAATAAAAAGGTTTGTTTAGACAACATAGGGCAGGCAGATATTCTTGTCCAACAGAGCATGGCTGACTGACATTTTGTATCTGAAATGAAGCCCTCTGGTAAGACTGGTGTGTTTTTGGTAAATAAATCTTTCAAACAACTATTTTCTAGTATCAAACCAGAAGGAAAATTTGCTTGTAAAGCTAGTTACCATGTAAAATGTTCCGTTCCCTTCTCTCTGAAAAACACTCAACCAGTTCTTTGTATCAAACTGCATTTGACAAGTGGAACACTAATATTTGGCATTATTGGGTAATTTATGCAGTTTAACTTTAGAATTTACAACTATTTACAGTACTTAAACAGTGAGCTATTAGAAGACAAACATCCATCGGGGAGCATAGTGGGGAAACAAAACAATGCAATTAAAATATTATTTAATATGAATTAATTCTAAGCCAAGCGTGACAAATGGCAATTGCCAACATTTCATCCTCTCTTGTAGCACCGAATTGTAAACTGCAATTACATCTGTTGTATTAGTATTCATAGTAACGATGCTTGTGATAAACGATCGTATCAAATTTTAATGGCTTTCCTAATGTTCACAAGAATGGTTGCAAAGTGAGGTTACCATCTCTTAAATTTATTGTGCCAAAAATACTGCATGCAGCGTACTGACAAAAATCAGCTTCCTATCAAAAGAACAACTTTCACAACAACAACTTTGCAGCAAGAGAGTGGTGGAATAGCAAGCAGGAGAAGCAAAGCTTCCCAGAAAAATCTCCTTTCTGAAGGAGATAGGAACTGCGAGCATGATGTATTCTAGTGCGTGTCAGAGGCAGAAGCCCATTTATAACTTTTTACAACAGATCATTTTATATGGTACGCATCAGAAGCAAAGTAAAAGACAATAACACAACCAAATTGGGAGAACAGAATAAAAATAAAGACTCCTGATCTTCTGTACGCTCAAATCACTGCCTCTTACACTATCAGAAGCATTTTTGTGCTGCATATACTCTTGATACAAGTAACATCTCTTGTTTTGCTTAATGAAATCACACCTAAAATATATCACAAGGCCATGATTTCTGCAGGAAGTTATTTGAATTTAATTAATTCTTTCTCATATCTTTAACATTAGCAAAAGTAGAAAGAGATTCTCTCCCTGCAAAGCCAGGCTCTACCTGCACTAAGCTGAGAGGTAGGATTGCACTGAGTACATCAAAGCATACTGGTGGCTTAAAAGAATATCAGTGTCACCAAATGCTGTCCAGTCTCATTTTCATGTTCATTTCACTTACATATAATTTAGGGGTCATCTTTTCTGTATGTAGTTTGATTTTTCTCTAATGTACAAAATTTACAACCACATTCCCCAAGTCTTTCAAACTTAATTCTTTTGGAGCAATTTAAGCCCTTGTCAGAGAGGCTCTGACAATGTGAAGAGAAGCCTGTTTAGGAGTCTTCTTATAACCAGGCAGATGGCTAGGCTGAGTACTCATCTAGCACATTTCCCTATCTACCAGTGCATGCCACTTTGGAGGATCTTTCATTACCCCTAGTGCAGAGAAAATGAACAAGGCTAACTATGCATACTTTTTGGATCAGATTCTGATCTCCGTTACAATGGTTTATATCTGTTTGTTTATATCAGTCTAAAAGAGATCACAATCTCAAGGCCTGATACATGCTACGCAATATTAGGAAAAACTGTATCACCCAGTAATTTGTGTCCTGGTATCTGTGTCATAGGGAATCTGTACAAATGGGATGTTTATAGCCTAGCCTTTCAGTTGTGTGTTATTTAGGTGCTCCAGTAATACTATAATAAACTGTAAGAGGTAAGATCAGCAGCTGATGCTTGAACCCTGAGATGTACCTGCTGTATAATCCTGGATGCTTGCTTCTGTATGGTTTATATGCAGGAAAGCCAGTGAAACTAGCACTTGAACAGAAAAAGAAATACTTGGGAAGAAGGAGAAAGAGAGAATTCTGGGTTTTCTGGGCTTCTGTTTCAAGCTGTAAAATGCTGGGAGTCAATGTTTTATCCTTCTGTTGTAATTCAAAGATAATTTCTAAATGCCACATAAAAAATAGGAGTATGCTTATGATATAGGTTCAGCAAACATATGGCTAGTTCAAGATATTTAAGTGGTGTGAACCTGTATTAAGACAAGACTAATTAAGAGGCTACACTAAAGCAAACAGACATCCTGCAACGAATGGCGGACCACACAGCAGGACATTTATGGTAGCAAATACCCGTTTGTGCCTATTAGTTGCTGTGTAGAGGCTTGTGGATAGTACCAGGCATCCCATTTCCATGGGCTGAGGGTCTGCCATTCATCCTTTGTTCAGTGACACTGAAATGCATCGCGTAAAATCTATGCCCTAGCAATTGAGAAAATTAAGCAGGTGTGTCATTTATCAAACTGCTGATTAAATCCATTCTGCTCTAATACATTATGGGACAAAAGACCCCTCAGTCTTACTTTACAGTTTGATTTGTGAGCCTGTGCATGCACTTGCAAATTGCAGAGACATGTGGCTTTCACACACATGTATATATGTTGTAGGAAACTGTGTAGCTTGGTGTGATATGTTTATTTCCCTGAGGTCCCACTCATCTCTTAAGGACTTATTTTGGCTTTCCAAACCACTGAACTGCTCTGACTAACCAACCTTATTTAAATTAACCTGACAGATGGGGAAATTTCCTCCTTTTTGCAGCCGCAAACCCAGCTCAGTTTTGCAGAAGTAACTTACTTATACATTTTAGATGCTATGAAAAGAAACCCCTATCTTAGTATAGGGCAAGCTGTGGGCTTGCCGTGGAGGACAGCAGCATCCTGTTGCTTCCAGCTGAGAAATCTCAGTGATACCAGAAGTCCCAGAATCAAACTGCCACATAATATATCAGCTGGCTTCATATTTAAAATTTCTAATCTTGTCTGTAGATCAGCTTGCTGAAGTCCCGGAGAGAGTGACCAACACGGTGAACCCACCCCACAAAGTGCTCTCTGCAGGAGGAGAAGCAGCATGGCTTGAGCCTGCTTTGTGAGACCAGCCCATCAGCAGCGCCTGCCTCATGCTGCCAGGTTCCCTGCAGCACCCAGGCTGGGAAATCTACAGGTGAGCTAATTATTTTGGTGACAGTTGGGAGTTCCAGCTTTCTGCCAGGTGGCACTGGCTCTGTTTTCTTTGAGAAGAGATGTGAAATGATTGATCAGCACTGAAAGCATTTGTGTGTGCTGCAGGATTGCTCATTACTTCATTCCATATTTCACATTTTTGGGAGTGCAGTTCTCTTAATTGATCTACCTCATGCTTGTTATACATGAGTCCAGAGTATGCAAACAAAATGCTTAATACTTCTGCTGTGGCATCCTCCACAGATGGCCAAGGGAAGTTTGTGGTGCACAAGCATTAGAACTGAAATCAAGAAGAGAAAATATGCTATCAGCAGCATAGTCAGTCATTCAGGAAGGATTTTGTATAATTGACTGTTTTGTTAGCGGTCTGAACTTCAGAGAATTTTAGTGTCCTAAGCTTGAACTGACCTCAGATCTTCAACTTAGGGATGCCAGGAAAGTGGCTGTGGTGGGAGCAAGGGGTCATATGTGCATGTATGAGTACCTTCTAGCAGGGAGAGCAAAAGGCAAATCTCTAACACCAGCACTATCTCTTTTCCTGCAACAACGCCAGGTGTTCAGCAAAATGTATACACAATTTGTTTGGTTTTTTTTAACAAAAGAAAAGGAAAATATTCACTTCACAAAGTTGCCCTTTCCCCCCCCATCTCATTTTTTGAAAACTGCTGGATCATTTATTTTGATGTCAGTCCAACCAGATATTCCTGGCATGGAACATTTTAAAGAACGAGTTTAAGTTTAGCAGCTGAAGTACAAGATCTTATAAGGCAGTGCGTGTAACCACACATGTTCATGTTGCATGCTTCACATCACATCTCCAGTTATTCTTCAGTTTCAAAAAAGATCAAATGCCGAAAATTCTCTTCATGCAAAATAATCAGGTTCAAGATAGAGAATTTGTGAACCTACTTGCTTTATTCTCCATATAATTCAAGAAAATTTCTTTCTATTTAATCAGAAAGTAATTTAAAAGAGAAAGTGAAGGAAAGGTAGCTTTGTGCTAGCAGTATAACACTTGGATTACGAGGCTCTTGGTACTGCTTTTGCTTTTCCCAGAGATTTTCTGTATAAAGTGACCAAATGACTGAGTATTGCTTCCTTCACTGGTAACACGGGGACACTCATGGCGTGTTGGACATTCTATTCTTATTTGCAAAGCACTTTGAGACTCTCAGAATGAAAGTATGGATAGTGCGTAGTATTGATATCAATTATTAAATCGTAATTGGGCTCTGTGGATGTTTCACAGCTGGCACCTGCAAGCCCAGGAATTTGGGATGAACAGTCCCTCAAATAAAGCTTGTTGGGCAGAACAAGAAATTCGAAAGTAGATTATTCAGCAAGGCTTCAGCTTTGGAGATACATTCATGGAAAGAATTTTGACTCAGTGGATTTAGAGTGAAACTATCAGCAGATTCTGGAGGTTTGGGATATCACAATGGAACTGGGGTAGATGCACATGAAATCCCTCAGTGCACCACCAAACCATACTGATGTGAGAGATGCTTTTCTTTGTGTTAGCACAGTACTGCCCTAAGCTAATCCATTCTAACAGCCATGTCTACAAACATCCATGGAGGCAAATCTTTACAATCTGTGTTCCTTTGAAAGCAAAGGAAGTTAAATTCATGAAGCATTTTTGAAAAGCAGCCATGTTTTTTTTGAGGAGGGGCAAGGAGATCTGTTTGAACATGGGGCTGTGCTTGTCATAGGTAATGGTGTCTAGGAAATCAGATCAGGAGGAAAATTATGCCACAGAAATATATTTTAAAAGGCAGGTTTAATTATATATATATATAAGAATATGTTTCAGTGCTTCAGTATGGATTCTGAGTTTTAATGTAATTGTTAAAAAAAAAAAATCCAGTGTCTTTTACAACTTTAATTTTTGTTTCCAGCTGCAGATTGCAGTAAATGGAAGTAATTGATGAGTTCCACAAGGTACCTTGTGCCTTAGGTTCTTCCTGTGGAAGCTAGACAGAAATATTTACTTCACGCAAATTACAGAACTTAGTTAATTTATATTTAGAGAGTGTTTTCAGCTTTTCCAACAGAAGGGCAAATAATGGTATTTACAACTCGTACTGAAGAAAGTGCACTTCTGAAAATTGTTTTTTTCCGTGTAATTTGTGGTCTTCTGAAAAACACTGTTCTCCTAAGCAGACTGACAGAAGCTAATGCGTCTGTGCTGTGGCAGCTCATCAGTGGGAGCTAAAGCTGACCTGTAACTCTTATGGTGTGAACCAACAGTTTGCATCTGTAGCACAGTAAGGGTACGGAGTAAATGCTTCATAGAGAGAGATGAAATGTGAGCTGTTAGCTTGTACTGCTAGCGATACTTTGCAGTTCAGTTGGGTGGAAGTACTAATGGACAGTAATTTGAACACAATTGTGAAAGGAACTGTCATGCAGATTTCTCACTTTCTTTTTCTTTTTGAAACTGCCCCCCGAACAACTTTGTGATACCAGAGCTTTCTAACATCTTTAAATGTTGCTGACTGAGAAAACAAACACCGCTGTCACGTTTGGAAAGTCAAAGCAGAGAAGTGTCTCATTTGTAGGGCGATTCATTTCGATTTTCATCTCGCTGCTGTCACTGAGGATACATGAACAACAGCAGTTGGTATTATCAGGAGACCTAAGCAGACCTGTTTCGTTGGCTGACTTGACAGCTGTTCCGTGAAAGAGATTCATGCTCACAAAATCAAAAAAGTATGAAGACCAGATTTTCTTTTTAACCCTTTTTTGGCTCACTGTGCCCAGTTTATGCTTTTAAACAGTGCAAGTACTCTCACCCACCCACCCCTGGTCCTGTTCAGCCTCTCCCAAAGGCAGCAGGTCTGGCCTGGGGTAGCTCAGCACAGCAGAGGCTCAGGATCGTGAACAGGGGCCTGTTTTCCCTGTTACACAAACAGCACAGGAAGAGGTTTACGTTATTCTCCTAAACTTTCAGTTCCTCCAGGAGCTGGGACCCTTTTGTCAGGCAGCATCTCTTTACTTTAAGTCAACAAATATGCAGCTAGTTAAGTGTTTTACAACTTGCATGTCCATTCAGTTTTCTACTTGCTAGTTTTAAAGAAAATATTATTTACCAGATACTGTTGCTAGGTAGCTGTTTCTGTGCAGTAAGGACATTATAGTGGTTCTAACTCAGCTCTTCTGAGATTTAGATTCAATTGCAGCATCAAGTCTGCGTGCTGACCCCTCGATGCCAAAGTAATTTATGCAGAAGTAGAGTTTGTCTCACGGTTCTTTAGGCGATAGGAACTTTAATATCCGCTTGTCTGAGGAGTGGCGGTGAATGCACTGCACTAACATGCATTGGTTCCGCCATTTCATTTAGCTCCTGTTGCAAAACTCTGTAAGTTTATCATACGTTACTGTGAGGTGTTGCTGCTGTGAATTGTTATGCTCAACAGGAAATAAAAGACTGTGGAAGTGAATCTCCATAAGAAAATCAAAATTGATACAAAACTGTGCTCTATCACATACACATGCCTCACCAATTACATTAGAAGGATGACAGGTTTCAGTGAGTATTTAGTTAAAGCTCTGGAGTTCGGCTCAGACTTCACTGAAGATAAAATGTAGAAAAAAAGCAGTTTGTGAATGAAATTAGGGCACTTCTTTGCAGTTAGCCCAGCTGATGCTCCTGTGCATCTCTCTGTAAGAGCTTTGGGAGGCACTCTCCCCATGGATCTGCAGGGCCTTGGCCTACAGTGACTTCATGGTGGTTAGGATTAGTCATTTTAAATGAATCACCAGTTATCTGGGGCCAGTGTCTCGGATTGTCTCTATATAAATCTAATTTAATTATTTTTGGATTAAAGATACTGTGTGAAGGCTGTGACATTTCAGTTCGGAAAAGCTCTTTGGGGATCACACTCAAAGGTCTTGCTGGCTCTTTTTGATTTCCATGCACTGGGATATATGTTAGCTGTGGCATTTGACTTCGCAGTCAGATATGAAAACAAATCTGAGTGTACATTTTTACCAACATGAATGTGAGCAGAAGGATGCCGTGCAGGGACGAGATCCATCTGTCTCGCACAAGAAAGCTCCGAATCGCTTTACTCAAGGAATGCTACCACTAATAGCCATGGACAGGACCGCCTTTCCTAGCAAATGCTATTTCCATTAGTACATGTTTACAGAACAAGTACATTAAATATGTATTAGACACGTTTCTGGACAATACGCGGCATGCGCATATGCTGGTAGGGAGGCACAGATGACGCTCATCTGAAATGCTGCTCATCAGTCATGAATTCATTGCTGCTGAGCCACTGAGGGTACGATAAATGCTGCCCCTTTTCACAGGACAAGAGCTCAAGCTGATTACATTATTATGTGTGTCTGTTACAGTACACAGCTGTGTCGTATGTCCACTGCTATCAGAAGAAAAGAGTGGAAAGAAATGACAAAGGGCTCTTCTTTCAAACGGGGCGCTGATGCTTCCTTACCAGCTCAGACACTGAATCTGAAGAGGGTTTTATTGCAACAATGGAACCCGATTTTTGCCATTAGCTGAAGGCCTCAGCCAGGAGTATTTTCACTCTAGATGCGAGCAAACAAGAGTCCTTGTCTTTTACTGTATGTTACCAAGCAAGCATGACATACAAGTAGTTGTCTCATTACAAGCCTTACTGAGCACCTGAAACCTATTGTTTATTAGGTTGTTTAGGACATGCAGTGGCTTTAAACAGTGAATAGATGTGTTCTGATATAGAGTCATCTCTTCTGCAGCAATGAGGTTGAAATGTGAGAGATGCAGAAAGGGAGGGAGGCCAACCTGATGGCTTCTTTTAGAAGCACCCTTCTCCAAGTAAACCTCAGTTTAGTTTTCCAGAGCTACTGCTACCAATAGAAGTCATTCTCACAACTTTTTAAAGCATGTAAGCAGTCCAGTTTCTTTCAATGAAAAAAATTGCCTACTTCCAGCTTAATACAGAAGGAAGTGCTTTGTTAGGTTCCCGCTGGCAATCAGCCATTATCAATTTAATTATAAAAATGCATGGCATTTGATATAGGTCTAAGTGCTCATCCCAGCCTATTCAGCCCAAAGGCTCCTGGGACGGTCTCCTGGTTCTACCGGTATCTGCAGGGTCGATACTTTAACCAACCAATTCCCCAACCTCAGAATTTCAGCAGAGGGAGAGGAAATTCTGGCTTCTTGCACCACAGCACGTTTTTGATTTTCTGAGGAGTGCGATCATTTTTGTATTTTAAACTCTGCTGTTTTGACTTTAAACAGAAATGTGTTGGCAGGACTGTTGATTACAAGTTCTTCTGTGTAAAGAGGACATACATGTGTACCTCCCACCCAGGCACATGCACAAGAACTGGCTCGTGCCTTGGCTTACAAGTTTGGCCCAATGGGAAGTTGGCTGTCTTACTGAGATTGTAATACTTGGTAGCACTAGAGTGTCCACGTTTTAAGCGAGGCTGTCTCTTCCAACCCTTCTTAATGAATGAATTATGATTTAATTAATTTTGTGAATTTTATCCCATTTCCTCTTAAAAGGAGTCTTGCTGAGATTTAACATGTGCTCAGGTGTCTAGGTGTTTTAAACAAAAACATCCCTTCCAACTTCTTTTTTCATTAATAAATTATGAAACAATGATTTTTTTAATATCCTCCCTAAAAGCTCCTGCACTGTCAGTTGCATAAGTACTTTGTTTTATGCTTGTTATATTCTGAGTAGTTTGATGCTGAGCCTCTGAATGTTTGCAGCCTATTATGAAATTACAGAGTGTTTGTAGAATTATTATTCAGAAATAGAACAAGCGTAAGGGTCTCTCCTTTCCTTGAGAATATAACCTGCACTGTAAGAGCTTTTATGCTATTCGATTATTTTATAATATTTGGGTTGTATCATATGAATTAAGCTATACCTCTTTTTTAGTATTTGTCGTATCACATATTGACTACAAACATAAAACAAGCAGCATAGAATCACAGAATATTCCAAATTGGAAGGGATCGATAAGGATTATTGAGTCTAACTTCTATGAGTGTATGAATGAATACATTTCTAAAAGTTTGGGCATCGTATTCTGCATGAGTTAATGAGCATGAGTACATATCTAGAAGCATGGACTGAGGAAAAAACAGCCCAAAACAAACTGGCTGCAAAATACAGTGCAGAAATTGAACATGCAATTCTTCATTAGCATTGCTGTAAAATATTTACCTAAACTCTACTACGTAGAACAACCTCTGCAGCATACAAGGGCTGTATGTATTAGGTCCACTGCTTTCCTACAGTGAAAGAATTATGTTCTGTGAGAAATGAATTAGAAACTGTTTTCTCATCTCTTGTGCTCTAGCGCTGTTTAAATACAATCAATAGAAATATGTGCTACAAACTCAGATTTAGTGGTAAGGCAGATCTGCTCTGTTTGGAGCAGACATTTGCTCTGTATGAATTCAAATATTTCTTGTTCTGCTCCTCTGGCCCTTGGTTGTCACCAGGAAGAGCAGTCAACTGGCAGTGACCTGCTGCCTAAGGAATGACACTCCTACCATACTTCTTTTGATTGGTTTTCAGAATGAAATGTTTTGACACCAGTCTGTAGGAGCAGGGATGGTGAAGCGTAAATGTAGTGGCAGAAGGTAGCATCCCTGCAGCCTGCATGCAGGGCTGGGCTGGCTGGCAGGGATGCTCAGCCCGGATGCTTTGGTGTAGGTGGCAAGCAAGGAAAATGGGTTCTGCATGAGCACTGTTGTTGAGAGGGAGCTCTGGGTTGGTATTTGCAATTTCTAGAAAGTTTCCTCTTCTCGGGGATGGCATCTGCCCAACAGTAGCATTGGGCAGAGATTATATGTAGGCAAAATCATGAAGCAGCTCTCCAACAATCTTTTTTTTTAGTTTTTGAAGGTGAACATGACAATTCACCTTTTGTTTTCTCAGAAAATTGGAATCTTCGTTTTCTGCAGAGCATGGTGCAAGAGTAATGCAGTTACGTGGGGAGGGCAAGCCAGCTAAATGAATCAAGCCATAATTTCAGAAGGGTTGGTTCCTGAAGGTGAAGCCTGCGAGGCTGAGAGCCTGCAATGCTCCTCCAGTGACACCACTGTTTCCCTTGTTTTCTCAGAGACTGCCTATTGAAGTCAAAAGCTGACGGTTTAACATTAATTCTTGCTGGTGGTTTCAACTACTCATAATCTCACCTTCTGTACTGAATAGGGGTTAGGAAATTATAAAATGAATTTACACAAGTGTTTTAGATTTACCAAAATGTAAAAGCTCTGCTTCCAAGTGGTACAGAAAAATTAAGTAGTTAATGTGTTGGCAGGGGAGCGTGTGCAGCTAATGCAGTACTGGTTTGTTGAGCCCTTTACTGTGTCAAGAAAAAGCAGCAAAGGCTTCAGATGGAAATCACTGATATTTGAGCGTACAAAATTTGACACAAATCCAATTCCAAACTGATGTTCTAATACTTCATCTCCTATAGAAAGCCTGTGTGTTTTCAAAAAGTAGGACACAGCAATAAAACCTGCTACCAATTTGTTTATTAAATGTAAAAGATTCTTCCCTGCATATCCCGAAGGTTGATCTTTAATTGTTCAGTTGTCCTTCAAATAATGCTGAAAATTGAAGTGCATACTAAAGAACTCAGAATATCCTCTATCAGCTCAAACTGACCAAAGAAATCACACAATATGCTTTGTTATAATGAGTTTCAATTCTACGTGTTTACCTACTGGAATGCAAGTTACCATTAAAACTTGTAGGATAGCAGGTAATAAATAGCGAGCCGGTTGGAAAAGACATCCTGCAACTGATGATTACACATGTTGCAGTAGCAGTTCAGAGATTACTTTAATAATAGACAAGGCTGCAGCCTGCTGAGCAGATGTATGACGGCGCGTCCTTGACCACGCTCAGAACATGTCTCAGCATCTCGCTGCCACTCTGAGCTTCACGCAAGGACAGCTGGCTGCTAAAAATAACTGAAGGGGTAACAAACTAAAATATTAATATGTTAGGGAATGTGATGATTCCGTGCACACTGAACAGCACTACCATGCAAATGATGAATCTCCAGAAGGAGAAGAGAGAATTAATTCTCATCTTGCCATTTTGCAATGGCTTAAATATGCACAGAAGCTATTTTCAGTGACCAGACAATTGCATCCTGTATGGCTTTGTGAATGCAAACTGACAAGCTGCTTGAGGAAAGTGCAATGCAATCATTTTTGGGCTTGAGCCAGGCATATCAATCGAACCGTGGCTCCTCCATAGCAGCTCAGCTAAAGAAATGCAGAACGAGCATGTCATTTTATATTGAACAGAAGGCTAAGAGTTTAACGACTGCTCTGGGACCTCAGGCAAGACTTCCATCAACATAGTTAGCCACTGTTGTTTTCAAAGGAGCCATGAAGTAAACAGTAAAGCTGTGAGAATTTACTGCATGTCTCTTGGCCCATGTGAAGGCTGGCAGGATGCCCACATGTGCTGCTTGGTACATACAGCAAAATCCTTTCTTTTATATGGCTTGTGCCATTTGTGAAAATTAGAGTCCCTGGTTAAATTAATGTTAGGTGTTTAGAAGGTCTCCTAACGCTGCCAGCAGATCTCCTACACTACCAGTACTGCATGTTCTATCCAAGGCCTTAAGTCAGAGTGGCATTGCTGTGATGGGATACAAAGTGTGAGGGAGTTCCTCCTTTGGCCTTGAGCATTTGAGTTTAGCTAGTACCTCAAATTGCTTTTGTGCAAGGGTTCAACTGCTGAAACATACCAAGCAAAAGAAATCAGTCAAGATTATAATTGGTGTTGCTTTAGGAATTGCTCACTGATTGAGAAGTCTGGGTAGCAAGGATTGCAATTCTGAAGTGGAAAACTACAGCATCCTTGAGGGTCACAGTACCACCGGAAAACAGCTCATGAGCAATGCCATTCCTGGTAGGTAGGCACAGAGATATTACTTGGAGCATGAGCAAATAAAACTCACCACCAGGATTAGTTTAATCCTTTTATATCGACATGCATATGTAGAGGGATACAGGCATACATTTAGTTGACATATTAGCTAACCTTGAGCTAATTTCTTATGTAATAGCAATAATTCCTCTTCTAAATAAATTTACTTTTTTTTTTTTTTTTTTTAACAAAGTAACAAGCAATACAAACACTGAACGTGAACAGCCCTACTGCTTTATTACTGTTTCAGCATGAATGCAATGCTGTCTGCAAAAGAATACTTTGTGTAGAAGATTTAATTAACCAAAGAAGTCAAGCAGGTAACTTGATTCGCTTCCAGCAAGGACTACTTGGCACATTTTCAGTAACTGAAGATCTGATCCTATTATCTCTAATATGTCAGCTACCCTAGAAGATTTAGTAAAATTTTATGTTCAAAGGGGAATGCCTGTTCCACTCAACGGCAGCCCAAAATGTGTACGATGGAATGAGAGAGTGGGGATGAACATGTATGAGGAAGGAGGTCGTTGCAATGCTGTGTGCCTCACCAGCAGTGTGCGGATCTCATATTTCTTAATGTAAATGGAGTCCATCCATTGCTTTCTGTGACACTCCCTCCCAGTTAAAGGTGAATCACTGCTGCTAGAGATGAGCTGCAGCAGTTCCAGGCCTGAGTCTGCACTCAGTGCTGAGCTAAGGGTTTTCAGGCTCTCCTTTTGTCTGTATATTTTGCTGATTTCTGTGGATTACCTGAAAGCAGCCTATACTTAAAGCATCAGGTGAATGCCATCTTCCCACTGATCAACCCAGGTGTGTTTATGTGGACGCGGTGGCGTACAGTAGCATTGAATCGATCTACTTTGTGTGCATTTTGAATTGATCTACTTCAGATAGAGTTTGGGGTTATTATTATTATTTTTCTTTGGTCCATTTAAGAGCAGAACAAATATGATTATTAGCTGTCTTTTTCACCAACAGCCTTTCTGCAAAGCTAGAAGATATGAAAATCCTGAAATGCATTTTCCCTGGATCTTTTAACAACTCAGGGCTTGATCTTCTAAGCTGCAGGTAGTGAAAAAGCACAGCTAAGCCACTGGTAGGATTAAGGAGCACACTGTATTTATCTCTAAGACTGGAAGGAGAAAGTTGACTTAAAAGTGTGTCTTGTTGCTGAAGTTGGGAGGGTACTACTGCCTGCCTCAGTGCCTGCGAGCTGCAGGAGGGATGCAGCATCACCAAAACGCTGCCCGAATCCCTGTGGCTTGGGCTCCCACCTTCCCTTGGTGCCCGGTTCTTCCTTGCCCCTTGAGAAACCGAGTTTGTGGGCAGCAGCAGGGGTCTCTCCAGGCTCAGCGCCAGGTCAGCGAGTGCGTCCTTCCACAGCAGGAGCTCCATGCATGCCATGGGAGAGCGAGCACCTTCCTGTGTGCTCTGAGCCACAGCTCTGTTAGCCTCGGAGGAAGGTGGCTCGATTTAAAGATATGCATTATCTATTATTAGTTATCGTATTTTAAGCATGACTTTTAAAATTTATTTTAAAAATGAGTGTTTTATTTTCCAAATCCCTTTCTTCTGCAGTCAGGTGATAGTGTGAGTAGTTCTCCTTTTTCTCTCATGAAAAAGTGTTCAGCCCTCACATTAACAGGAAAATATTAGAGAAGAACATAGAAAAAAAGTCTATTATGTTTAGATTAACCAAATAAATACAAGAGAATTAAAAATCATGTAAATTGATCCTGCGAGTTCCAGTGGCCTTCAAAATGTTGATGCTGTGGGTTCTTTATATCTTCAGCTAGCATTTTTAAATGAAAACACTGAATTAAAAAGACTTCTAGGAGAAACTGAAATATACACCAATACTGCAAGAGAGAGAAAATTGTTTTGTAATGAGTGAGGAAGGGAAAAGAGCAGGTATTGTTTCTCTGCTTCAGTTTCTTTTACTCACAATCTTAAGAGTTCACACAGTGATGCTTTTCTGTCCTTGTTCTATCACTCCAGAGTGTATTAAGTATAAAGCAAATATTCACATTGTGTCATTCACGCCCAAGGGCACACGATTAAGGTTTAGCATGTATGAATGCATTTGTAAAAATCAGTGCTTCGGGCATGTCTTTCCAAAAAGATCCCTGCAATCTGGTATTAGGTAGTCATAGATGTGCTCTGGATGAAGCACTTCACAACGTACGGAAATGAATTTGAAACCACATAAAGTACTCTTCACAGTTTCCCCAGAGTAAAATCTTTTGTTGGATGAGAAAACGCAAGAGGCTGACAGGCAAATAACCTCAGAGGAGCTCCCTGTGGGGTTGGTGTTGCAGGGGGATGCTGGAGGCCCTCACCAGCGCTGCGCAGGGATGTGCCCCCAGCAGGCAGTAGCAGCCCCCACCCCGGAGGCTTTCAGGAAGGAGTTAAGAAAAATGTGTCAGAAACTTCACTGCTCTTTCATGAATAAAATTGAGCGCTGCAGAAAATAGATGGTACTCCGGGGTATCAGTGCAACATCGTTTTAATGCACATTTATTCTGGCCATCTTTCATTAAACTGTGGTGCTTAACTGGGTTTGTGAATGCATCTGTTCAGGCTACGGTCCACTTGGAAGTGAGGAAGCCTTTGATAGCATGGGAAATCATGTGCAGAGGGGCCAAGTTAGATCATCTCAGATAAGCAGTGCTCAGCATT